>CM050163.1:42732173-43332173 GCA_027410445.1 Discoglossus pictus
AGCACATAGCATATTTTTTTTAAAGAAGTTTTTAGTTAGTAAGAATCTATCCAAAAGCAAGGTTTTCACTAACTAAAAACTTCTTTAAAAAAAATATGCTATGTGCTTATTTAGAGCCCTATTCAATTGGCCAAATTGCAATTGAATGAGGGCCAAAGTCATTACAAATATCTGTAAAATATTAGTCTCTGCTCATTCTCTTTTCCCTTGGGTCCAGCAGAAAAGATCTATGAGGCCAGAGCCAGTTTCTTAAGGACCATTACTCCACAAACCTAACCATGCTGCACCTGGTGATCATGTTGGTCATTAGTAATCTTCCTCTACAAAGATCACAATCAGGGAAAGGATAATGCATACAACAGAAGAGAGGTTATTTTGGAAAAACAAACTATAGAAGGATACAAATAGATTTTTTTGCCATGCAATTTACGTAACATTAATCAAAACACAAAGAAATTGTTTCCCACATGTAACTCAGTTTAATTATTTCCTCTTCAAATTACATTGCCCAAAACACGTATAATACTTGATTAACCAAGAACAACATTTAATTATTAGCTAGTATTACATATATACACAGCTGTATTATATCTATGTATTATCCACTATATCCATTCTTCTTCTCTATGACTTTTAATTACTATTTATTTGTTAAAAATCTTGAATAGAATGCTACAAATGTAATTAAAATATTTAGTCGCCTTCTTTTTTCAAAGATAGTAACAAAAAAAAAGAATTGAAAAAATATAGAGAACTTTTTATATTGGTGTGACATGTCAATTTTTGTGCTGACAGTTCTTTTGCATAATTAATGTTTAAACATTTTAGTAGGAACACAAATAATAGTTTTTTAGTGTTTCACAAGAAAACTGCAAACAGGTTTGAGTAATGCAGGTTTGTTTGATTATTTCGTTTTTGATTCATATCTTGCCCGATGTTTGGAATGGGATCTATGTCATGTCAGAAAATATTCCACGTCTCAGAGTCAAAAAATTACAGAAAAGGGTCATAAACTTGAGTGTTTTGTTTGGTAAAAAGAAACACAGCGTTTACAAAATATCATCAACTGAAACAATTTGTAGCAACATAAAACATTCTGGATCAACGTACCTTGGTAACACTTCCCATACTTGTGAAATATTTTACAAACTAACAACATAACAGTTATGCAAGTTGGCAAGATAAGAACATATTTTTTTTAGGGAAAATATATAGTTGGCTGACTTTGAATGTGTCATGGATATTCCATTTTAGACTGTTAGACTACCTGTAGCCTGAGGGGTGGGTTATCACAGGGACATAATCCCATATTTAATTGTCCAAATCGCAATGACTGGAGCCCGCAAAAGTTACAAATATTTAATTGGCTACATTTTGCAACTCGCAATCCATTTGCGTTTTAAAAATCTTAACTCCGTCCTATCTCCTCCTTTTATGCTTCAAGGCCACAAATGTTACCAGTGCTAAAGATGCAAAATCTATATTTAATTTCAACAAGCCCTCAATTGCCTTCAAACCTGTAAATGGCAAATGTATCAAAAATGTATACAAGTACTAGATTGGAGCAGTTAAAGAGACATTGAACTGTCTTTGTGTAACCCCCCCCTGGCCCATAAAACCCCAACTCCTACAAGGGGGGGGTCCATAAAGGACCCCTCCGCTCCCAAAATCAACCCCCATGCTGCATGGGTCCCAATCGGTACCCCTGCAGGTTTCCTACATTAACACTTGCGTTGGCTTTCCCAAACGGGACCCCCGTGGCATTTAAATATTTAACTTTCCCACAGTATGGGTCCTTAAAGGACCCGTGCTACAATACAAATTAACCCCTGGCCTAAAATTAAACCCCCTCCCATGCTGCAGGGGCAACATCTACATTTAAATACTTATAGTACCCCTGCAGCAGGGTAAACTGTTTGGATGACGCAGATCACTTATAGACCCGGAACAGGAAATTTTAATTTTAGTATGACACAGGGTTCCGATGGGCTCTCCCATTACAGGTTACAAGTAAGTTTTGCTGATGTCATGATGACGGTATCATTTACTATTGGCTCTGTCTAAACAGTAACTAAGGGCTTGCTTGAAATGATCATGATCAAGCCCTGAAATGCTTACGTACGATTCATGGTTTGCGTGAGGAGGATGTGAGCATGTAATTGCGAGTTTGAGTCAATTAAATACATCTGTAACTGCACCAAATTTTAAACTGGCAGACATACGGGCTGTGTGAAGGTAAATACGGGCTTGGAATTAAATTGGGGCCATAGTCTTCAATAGAATTCTATTGTCAGGCATGTTTCAACATAAATCAATAGGGATCTTATCTAAATCCACATTTCCTCCCACTTCTCTCATGCATTGTTTTAGGAACAAATACAAAATATCTGTCTTTGTTAACATTTTATTTTTAACGACCTCACATCTGTGAAGAATTTATAGGAAGTCATGTTATTGGATTTTTCTTTTGCATGAAGAAGATGTTTAGAAAATGTATTTACCGAGTGAAGTCTTGTTATTAGTCCTTTATACAAAGTTGAAGTTTCAGAACACATTTGATATCACAAAAAGCATGTTTTCCACAAGTTTAAATATGCTTTGTAAAATGCATTCGTTTTCCATGTTCCTTAAAAGGAGCATTATTCAAAAATAGGTGTTTTTCTATTAAAAGTGATGTATTCAGAGTCTAGAAACCGATTCATATATAAAGTTTGATAGGGTGGTGGTGTGTGGGTATTAACAGAGAGATCATGAGGAGTAGATATGGAGAGAGTGGGAAACTGTGTGATGTTTGCTATCCATAAGAACACACATGTAGATGGATTTAAAGGGACTATCCTCAATGTCATTGTCACAAAAAAATTACACTTAATTTACTTCTATAAGAAGCCTCCGGAGTAACTCCTTCTGGACACTTAATTTTTCTTTCTGTTTTATCATATGTAGAGTGCCATGTTTCATAGCTGTGACCCAAATCCAAAATCACAGTGTCTCACGCGGCTCAGGCACACATCATGCCACTGTCTGCTTGCAATAGTATGACCAAGAGCAGGAATTAAGGGGGAGGTTGTAGAAGCTGAGAATCTGTTACTCTTAAGTTGCATATTACAAGAGGATAAAGTTATTTATCAAATAGTAAAAAAAAAATATATAAAGCAAAACAATTTTCGGACCTATCCTGTTATGTGCAAGCACAGAAAGCGCGCCGCCCCTTCCCGACATAGTTGTTTCTAAGTGGCCGGTAAGTGGTTAGAGGTTTCGGGTTAGGTTTAGAGGGTTAGGGGGTTAGGGTTAGGGCCGGTAAGTGGTGTAGGGGGGTTAGGGTTAGAGGCTTAGTGTTTGGGGCTTACGGTTAGGCTAAGAGCATTATGAGGTTAGGGCTAGAGCTGGCAAGTGGTGTAGGGTGTTAGGAGCATAGGGTTAGGTTTAGGGCCGGTAAGTGGTGTAAGGGGTTAGGGTTAGGGCCGGCAAGGGGTGTAGTGGCTTAGGGTTAGGGCTGATAAGTGGTGTAGGCGGTCAGGGCTTAGGGAGTACATCGGCTTCCTGTGCCGTGCGTGAACATAACAGAATAGATCCCAATTTTCCTCTAAAAGGTTCCTTCAAAATAATAAATATGAAATTATTACAGGGGTTTCTAAACATGATCTGACTTGGTATCCTGGCACATGGTCACTGACCATATCTTTGTCAACTTAGCCCAAAATCTGTAAGTTATCTCCCTCTGATCAAGGACAGTTTTGTTTCTTATAAGAGTAACTTTGTGTCTCACGTGTTGACAGATACCCAAATCATTACTCCAGATGGGTCATTCAGGAATTTATCTACTGTCAAATTCTGAATCTTTTTACAGGAAATCTACTGAGACATATCCACAGAAATTCACTAGTATATAAAAATACTTCTTGATTAAAACCACACAGGAAGAATGTTTGTAAATGCAAACACCAAGAGATGTTTTTCTTTGGAATGGCTTCACTTGTTTATCAGCACAAGACCCTGGGGAGAAGCTGAAATACAATTATGATTTAGAAGAAGGTAATGTAGCATGTGAAACATTGGCTTGCATCCTTAGGGATGATTAACTGTAGCTCTGGGTCTCATCACTAGTCATCAGAAGTTCATCAATAGTTCTTACCGGTGTGATGAACATGAAGAAGAACATTTTGGAGTTTTTTAGACCATGAAAACAAGTGGTCCACTATAACCTATGACTTTATGCACAAATACATCAATTTGTACTTTTACACAACAGGAACAACTAGCAGAAACTGCCCATTTTGTGCATGACTTTACGTGTGGTGTTTAAGCATATGATTCTTAGATTAATTAGCCTTTAAATGATTAACAAAACTTAATTGTGTTTATTTATAAAGAAAAAAAACTTGAGCCCCTAGAACCACTTTAAAATCACTGTTAACTGGCATTGTGCGCATTAATAACATGTTATAAATAGACTGCTTTCACCTGGGGAAAATCTAATGTATGTAACAATTATAAATAAGGACACGCCTACATCTGAAATAATATATGAAGGGTTTGTTTTAAATTAAATTATATTTTATTGATTTCAACTAATATGTTGTACATATTATATGTATATGATAGATATAGTATACATGAGAAAATAATACCAAATATGTCAAAGCATTTATGCAGCTAATGTTTAAAGAATACAGAATAATAAAGCATTACACAGAATTGATCGATTCTCTGCTCATAATTTATATTTCATTATTGATCTACTTATTTCTACTGTGCTTATAAAAAGTAGATTGTGGAAGGAAAGCTATGTTTGCTGCACTAATAACGAAGATGGACTGCCAAGAGTCAGGAACTTGCCAAGAGTCATTGCAACTTCACCATTACTCAACTTCTTATTCATCTATTCGCACCTATATAACTGCTCCTCAGAGTCTCATCCATCATCACATTTATCTTCTATTCTTTTTATTTATTAGGGATGATCTAGATTTTGTTTTTGACCCCTTCTGTCAAAAATCTTTCTAAGCCAATGACAAACAATCATTAGGCTCTTCTGTCATCCATTTGTATTATAAGTTATTCCTTAGCTAGCTGCTATTATCCACATCAAAAACACATCATCTTCTCTTACTCCCATTATCTTTCCCGTACAGTAGTTATGGACTCCTCAGTTTCTTTTGCTTCCCAAATCTATTGCCATATCTATAGAGGTGCCAGAATATCAAATCACAGATAGCTGTTTTGTCTATTAGAGAATCATCAGTGCAGACTGAGACAGTATGAAAATGGGATGTGTCCTTAAACAAGTGATTTAAATTACTTATGAGGTGCTGAAAGATGACTAACGCCTTTAGCATTGAATTAATTAAATGTACTTGTATACATCATCGTATCAGACTTAACCAAACCTCATGATTTCCATGTCACCCAATCATTTCACCTAAAAAACATGCTAGAACTCACTCATACTTCACCAAAAAATTTAAACTTTTATGAACTTGCTCGTCGGTCCTTTGCTGTTACGAGTACTCCAGCACACCACCAGCACAGGCGGCAGCAGTGGTGAAGAGCATCCGCTAGATGTCTTTAGGGTTAGGGTAAGGGTAATGGTTTCAGCTTGTGTACTTAATTGTGTAAAATTGTGCAAAAACTGTGTACAATTTTAGCAGCGCCATCTAGCGCTTTGCTGCAACTGCTGTAGTACTCATAAAATGAAAGATCCTGCTCTTCCTATGAAATTTAATGTTGCAACATCCTCATACCCAGCATCCTTGAAAAACACAGGTACTACTTTAATACAAGTTCTCTCTCATTTATAAATGGGCTAAAGGACCACTGTAGAAAAAAATTACCATAGTGGTCCTTTAGCCTATTTTCATAAATAGGCCCATATGAAGCATACGCTGAATGTTTGTCTCCACCCTGATAAGGTCATTCAAGGGAGAATGGGGGTTGACTAACACACTGGTCTAAAGAGTAGTACGAATAAGTAGAGATAAACAACCATTGTTTGGCTGCCCCAACACCAAAAGCTTGCTGCCAAGTAAAACTTCTTCAACACAACAACTTTTCAGCTAATAGAGATCATTGTGCTGGTACACTTTGGGCCATATTAAATCTGAAGCCCATAGCAGCATCGGCATACCCGCAAAGCATGCAGGCTTGAAATTCAGCGGTGTTACAGAACTATTACATTCAATCATGCCGCGACCAACGGGCTGGAGACGCAAACTAGTAAACCATTCTTGCGCACGTTGCATGTGCGGCCGTGATCATGATCAATTGGTCAAACCCGTAGTGGTTTAGACAGAGCCAATGGCAACAGAGATCGGCATCATTACGTCACAGAAAAATGGAGGTTAGATTTCAAAGCCTTACAGGTTTCAATTACGAGTTACGATCGGACCAGCATTCAAGAAATAATGCAATATAAAAAAAATCAGTACATATGATATTATAGTCCATGCGAATTCCATTATATGTATTAACACATTGATTGCCGGGATCAATATAACATGGGAATTAAATATTAAACATTTAATTTATATTGCCGATATGCAAGCTTGAGAATGTTGTGCTATTAATTGTAATACCTAACATCACTTTCCCTTTAATTTAAAATACAGTAGCGTGTTGATATTTGCATTTACAGTGCTACGGATTGGACTTTAACCCCCTCAAGTGTCCTCTCTAGTACCTGTTGGCTTTTTGGCTCCATTTACGGGTTATGGGTTTGAATGCCAGTGGATTCATAGCAATTTAATATTGATTTGCGAACATAACAGTTACGGGCTTGACACATCAAAGGCTTTGAGGCAACAGAGTTCTGATTTTGACAGCCCGTAGGGTTTTTCCGCATTTAACCCGCAGATCGTTTGTGGGTAGCTTTACGAGGGCAATTTAATAGCGGAAGTCTTGCTGGCTCCGTTACAGGCTACGGCTTTATACGTTGGGGACTTTAATAGGGCTGTTTGTGTCCAAAAATTTAGCAGCTGCCTGCTAGACAAAGCTACCTACCCCATCGATCTTATAGTGGGTGGATACAAACAGCAGCTGAGACTGAGCTTTAGTTCATTTTGAATATTGTTTTTTTTTGTTTTAAATCATTGAACATGTTTCACCATATCACACTTTCCTTGTAATTGCTCAAAAGCCCGGCTATAGCGTTTTCTTGCCCACCGATTCCAAATTAGCACCTCACTATAACACTGTTTTTTCATCGCAGGGCTTCATTAAACGGTCAGAACAGGGTCACAGCATTAAAGGAAACAGCAGAAGAGAGGAAGAGAGAGAGAGAGAGAGCAAAGTACAATCCTGGAGAAAGAAAGAGCCACAAAAGACCACCATTTATGCCTCCACCATCCAGAGAGAAGGTACAGAATGTTTTCCTTGTTTCTCATAATGTGGTTGTCAATTGTTAACTGTATTTTGTTTTTATACTGTTTTATAGGCAATGACCGAGAGCAAGGAAGATCAGGACAAATTGATTTGCCAGAGTATTCCTCTGGATGTGAAGTTGCAGGTGCTGGACTGCTTGGAGAAAGGAGAACGCCAAGAGGACATTGGAGGGGATTTAAAGTTGCCAAACTCCACAATCTGTACCATCCCAAAAAACAAGGAGATCAGGTCTTCATCAACCACCAGCACTGGTTCTTCTGCAAAGACGATTACCCAGTACAGATGCTATGCCCTGGAGATAATGGAGAAGTGGCTGTCCATCTGGATTGATGATAGAGATAGAGTGCAACATGCCTATAAGCCAAGCTATCATCATTGAAAAGTCCAGAAGCATTCTTTGATCATATCCAAAGCCAAACTCCAGAAGTGACAGAAGTGGTTGGTTTGACCGGTTCAAGAAGAGGAAGAACATCGTCTGCAACATCAAAATCACAGGCAAAGCGGCGAGCACTGACACAGAAGCTGCTTTTCCAGCCACTTTGAAGGAAATTGTGGAAAGAGGCAACTATACAACAGGACTAGTCTTCAACAATCGACGAGATAGGACTGTTCTGGAAGTGAATGACAATTTGCACCTTCACATTCGTTGAATAAAAGTTCTTATAGACATGAAGTGGATTCCTAATACATCAAGGGTCATTGCGCCCTTCAAGACCTATTATATTCACCGCACATTCTGCAAGCTCATTGACCAAACAGACAGCAGGGACAAACAATCTATGATTGATTTCTGTAAAAAAAAGTTTACCATTATGTAGGCCATAACAAACATTAATGTCTCCTGGAAGTAGGTGATATAGCAATGTCTCAAAGCAGTGTGGAGGAAGATATGTCCAAGCTGTGTGCAGATGTGCAACAAGAACAGCCCATCATAGTGGAGATAGTAGACCTGAGGCTGTATTAAATTAGCCAAATCGCAGTTCCAGAAACCTGTAAAGGAGCCTGCAAAAGTTGCAGCTATTAAATTGGCCTCTTTTAGCTACCCGCAAAAGATCTGTGGGTGACAGGCAGAAAAATCCCTATTGGCTGTCAAAATCTAAACTCCGACCCAGCTAAGCCTTTGATCTTTTTTAATCCCGTAAATGTTACAAATCGCAAATCGCTATTACATTGCTACAAGTCCTCAAGCCCGCAACGGTTTTCACACCCGTAAATGGCAAATATAGCCAAATTTCCTACTTTACTAGAGAGGACCCGCAAGGGGGTTAAACTCCTGTCCGTAGCACTGTAAAAGCAAATATAAACACAGTATTGTATTTTAAAATGATAGGGAAAGCAATGAAAGCTATTAAACGTATAAGCGCAACATTCTCAAGCTTGCGCATCAGCAATAGAAAATATTTTTTTAGGTTTCATTTCTGTGTTATATTGATCCCGGCAATCAATGTGTTAATACCTATAATAGAACTCGCATTGCTTCTGGAATGCGGGTCCGATCGCATCTCGAACTTCAAAACCTTAAGTGATTGAAATGTAACCTCCATGTTTTAGTGACGTAATGATGGTGGTCTCTTTTACTATTGGCTCCGTCTAAACCCATAACTACGTGTTTGAATAATTTGCTACGTGCCGAAGCATGGTTTACGTATTTGGATTCCAGCAATGTCCTTGAGGACTTTTTCAATTTAGTTGCACTGTAACTCTGCCAAATTTCAAGCCACGATTCCTGCGGGCTACAAATTTAATAGGGCCCCTGGTCAATACTGCTGGACTGGGAGATGCAGACACACCAGACATTGAGGACTTGGTACAAGTTTCAGGTGAGAGTCTTAACAATGAGGACTTCCAACAACTTGCAGAACAGGGTATTGAGGAAGCCCAGGAAAGCAGTGACACAGAGGAAAGAAAAGATTTTGTGGCAAATGATCCGGACACTGTAAGGAGCAGAAATGTAAGACACAGCTTTCTTGGGGCAGAATTGCTACATGGCTGCAGAACAAAAAAATATATACCGTATATACTCGAGTATAAGCTGACCCGAGTATAAGCCAAGGCACCCATTTTACCACAAAATACTGGGTAAAATGAGTGACTCGAGTATAAGCCGAGGGTGGGAAATGTGCTGCCCCCTTTGTCCCTCTTGTGCCCTCTGTGTCCCCCTCTCTCTCCGTGTCTCTTCTCCCATCTCCCTTCCCTGTGTCTCTTCCCCCCTCCCTTATCACCCTCCTCAACCTCCCTCCTCATCCTCAACCTCCCTCCTCATCCTCAACCTCCCTCCTCAACCCCCCATCCTCAACCTCCCCCATCCTCAACTCCCTCCTCAACCTTCCTCCTCAACCCCCCATCCTCATCCTCAACCCCGAATCCTCAACCTCCCTCCTCAACCTCAACCCCCCTCAACCTCCCCCGTCAATCCCCCTCAACCCCAACCTCCCTCCTCAACCTAAACCCCCCTCAACCCCCCTCCTCCACTTAAACACCTCCCCCCTCTCCCCTCACTTACCTGCTTGTGCTCCGGCCTCCGCTCCTTGACCCGGCGCCGGCGCGCATGTGATGTCACATGTGCGCAGCGTCATTAGCATATACCGGGTGCCAGGGGGTATTTAGGCTGGTTTAGGTGGAGGAGGGGGTTTGAGGGGGGTTTACGTTGAGGAGGGGGAGGGAAAGAGACACGGGTGGGATAGAGAGACACACGGGGGGTAGAGAGACACACGGGGGGGTAGAGAGACACACGGGGGGTAGAGAGACACACGGGGGGGGGTAGAGAGACACACGGGGGGGTAGAGAGACACACGGGGGGGTAGAGAGACACGGGGGGGGGTAGAGAGACACGGGGGGGGGTAGAGAGACACGGGGGGGTGTTAGAGAGACACGGGGGGGGGGGGAGTGACTCGAGTATAAGCCAAGGGGGCCCTTTTTTGCCTTAAAAAAAGGGCTGAAAAAGTATATACGGTATGTCCCTGGAAAGCTTCCACATCTGCTATTTAAAAATCGGACTTTTAAGTCTGTTAGCTGTTTCTTTAAAACATTTTTTTTTTAAAAAAGGTTATTTTTGTGTTGTTATGTTTGCAGTTTTTTAAAAGTTAATGTAAAGTTAAACATTTTGAAAATTCTATTGGTTTTGTGTCTTTTTTTCAAAAAAACCCTATCCCTATCTACCCTATGTTAAAATGACCCATTTAGCGATGTTTTGCTTAACACTTCTATTGTCCAGAACATATCTACATTGCTTAACAGGGTATTTAATTTACAGGGATACCCAGTGTAGATAGGTTCCTGGCAATATTTTGCTTTTAAGCAATTTTTTTGCCTATTCCAGTCACATTCTTCATATTTATAACATATGACACTAATCGCATCACTGTCTAGAGAAACCAACAGCATATTACTCTCTTCTTTTATCATGCAACCAGGGGTTAGGCCAGGTAGAGTATGTGAGGAGCAGCTAACATTAAGCTTTCTATAGCGTATTCAAATACCTTTCATGGAAAACACACATTTCATCATTTAAAGGGATGTTTCAGCTAGCACAAGCATCTGCCATGAAGTTTGGTGTCTACTTTAAACTGTGTGCTTCGGTGGTGATTATTTTACAGATTTGTCTGGAACACTAATTTTCTGTTCCTGTTCTCGTAAATGTATAAATATAAGAGACCTATTGGCTGAACTAAGCGTTACTCACTGCCAGCGTTTGAATCATGTGAGTGCTTTCCCTGTAGACTTTAGTGAAGCAGCTGCTCATCTTATTGTATATTATGCCAAGTGTGCAAGTAGTGTGGCTTCAGAGAGCCGTTATGCTTTTATTTACAGATGTGAAATGTCTATATTTATTTTTGAAAAGAGAATATTTACTTTTGAAAATGGTCACTTGTTCACAGTGTTTAATTAGGAATACATGTTTGTATACACAGCGTGCTAAGCTTGATAATGGATAAAATGTTTACAGAAAGCATAAAAACTACCTTTATATATGTTTAACTTGTATATGTAATACTGTAATCATGAGCATAGGAATTGGGTGGGACAAGGGGCATATACCCCCAGATTTTTTTATGTATGTTGTGCATTTTTGTATACAGTGATCTGTATCCCTCTCATAATAATTTTGGCTCCTACACCCATGACTGTAATACTGTTTTGTGGTGCTACATTTCCTTTATTGGGCTATTTCTTGTAGCAGATTTCTCAGGAGGCTCATTGAACCTTAATATGTATTTTTAAATGTTAACAAAATTAGGTTTAATACTGTCCTTTTAGATGTGCACTCCACAACTCAATTACTACTTTTCCTTTCCCCTTGCTATTTCCTATTCCTATTATTATGACAGACATACTGTATATTTTGAGGGAAGAAAAAAGGGTAGCATCAAGATGAGCCTTTCTTGGATGGATCTAGACTCACTCAGTACCCTTCTTACACTATTTGCTCTTTCTCTTGTCCTCCTCGATTATTACATGGCTCTTTCTCTGCCCCCTTTGTCTACATTTCACGTATTCATATGGGTGGATGGTTTATACTTTTCGTGTTTCAGAATACACTCAGGGCACTCCAGATAAAGCATTTCTGCCATTAAAGATGCCCATCTCTAAATATGCCCATCCTGCCATTCAAGGTACTCAAAGCAAGCCATTCAAGGTAATCAAAGTTTTATAACAAATGAGCCTCTGGCTAGGTAAAAATAATATAGAATCTGCTTATTTTGAGATTCATTCTTTATAAAGTACAGAGACAAAAGAATAATTTCTCAGCAGCATTTGATGTTAAGTCGTTCAGTCAAGTCTGACTGTATGTGACCCTATGGACCACAGCACACGATCGTTATGTCCTGGTGATGATTATCCATAAAGGATTTCTTGATAAAGATACTGAAGTGGGTTGTCAGTTCCTTTTCCATTAAGCCTCCATTTGTCTGACCTATCTGCTATGACCTGCCCATCCTGGGTGACCCTACATGGTAATAGCTCACAGCTTCATTGAGGTACAAACTGCTATTGTGTTCATGTATAACTGTACATTACAGATATCACATACCTTTATTAGACTATTAACAGAGGATGAATTGTGCCCACCCCCACATCAGGCCATCATAGAGCTACAAGAAATATAAAAACAAATATTTTTAATATAGTAGAATATTCCAAAAATATTTCTTAAATACATACCTAAGTTTCCTGGATTATGAGTGCATCTTATAGAGGAGAATTAATAGTGCACAAAAACATTTTTATGCATGACAAAATACTAAAATAAACATTTAAACACTTACCTTGAAGTTACCAAAATGTCTTGTAATTTCTGACAGTTGAAAATTATGGATAACACCCACTCCAAACCCAGGCTAAACTAGCATTAACATGACACTGACGTCAGTGCTCTCCTATTGGCTGAGGGAAAAAAAACAGATAAATATTGGGTTAAAATTGTCCCCCTAATGCTGCATGCTGATTGGGTGGGGATCAGGGGCCTGTGTAGACACCCTTTTGGGTGTCAACATAATCACTAGAGCGATTTTTAGATATTAATAAAATGTTTTATGCGATGTGCTGCATACAAATAAGCTGCTTTTTGTCTATACTGTAGAGTGCAGAAATGCATTAATCCATGAAACTTGGATATGCTTTTAAATATGTATTGGTTGAGAACCTGTGTGTAAAAATAATATAAATAGCACATGTTTTATAAATAAATATATATATATATATATATATATATATATATATATATATATATATATATATATATATATATATATATATATATATATATATATACCATGGTATGAACTAATATATGCAATATAGAAGTTTATATGCATCTATCTACAATACTGCTCTAAGGGACTACTTGCATAACTGTGAAAACTCACTGTGAATATATTGTGTGTCCTATTTGATCAGAGTAAAACTGGGTCATTGGAGTGCCTTGATTAGTACCCAGAGACAGTTGTATTACTATTTCATGTTTCTGTAACTGCTTTGTACTCATGCAATTAGAGTTGGCCCTCACAAGTTCTTGGATACCCTTCTGTACTAAGCATTAACATTAAAAAAAGCTCAAACGCAAGCCAACATTTTTTTCTGTATGGTCTTTTGAATAACAGAGACCCTGAATATTTCTTACAAAACTCTTCACAGGGTCCAATTTTTGGCTGTGAACTATAACAATTATTATGTACTGTGGCATTGCCCTGAATGAGCTGCTTTGCAACACGACCAAACTTAGTGACAGTACCAATGGAACCAATGGAAATCTTGTACACTAATTATATTTCCTTTGATTCTTTTGAATGTTCTGGCACTCAGGATTGCCACATTTCAACAGAAGCATCTGAAATCTTCTGGGTTCAAGGGTAAACAGAAATAAAAATGTTGGCTTTATGACACTATAATTATGAATAAAAACATTAAAACTTAATGTTTTTTCTCTCTAACAATCATTTTGCACTTTCTCAAGTCTTGCTCTATAAATGAGGACACTATAAATATGGGGCCTCATTAAATTCCAGCCTCGTAAATAAGAGGCTTCTACTTAAGCCCTACGTACTGCAAAGTTTCTCTAACTTACAATGCTATTAAATTAGCCCTGCTGCGAGCAACGTATGAGCTACGCAGCAGGGCCGTACGTATCTACACTGCTTAAATGTACATGAGGAGTGACAGCCTGCGAGATGATATCGCAGGCTCCCACTCCTCATCAAGTGCTGCGGGGGGTCCTAAAAGGGACCTCCGCGGCAGTCCCCCCACATAAGCCCTGCCGTGGGGGGTACTCCAAACCCCCCCCCCCAGGCACCTAAAATGAACCCACCCTCAATGCGGGGGTCCCTGTCGGGACCCCCGAAGTGTCCTCACATGAACACCTTGCTGCAGGGGTCCATAGGAACCCCCGCAGCCCCCACACATTAACCCCTTGCAGCCAATCACAAGCCGCCAATGCCAATTTCCTCCCGGAAACGACTCCGGGGGGTTCATTAGCGTCGGGGAGGTCTGCCAGTGCAGACCTCCGTTAGTTTTTTTTTTTTTAGAGCGCGGATAGTTCCGCGGCCCTGCCGGGGCTGAAGGAGAGAAGGCCGGGGACATCGCGGGGAGGTAAGTTAAATGTATATTTAGATGTTTATATGTGTATTTTATTTATTGTTTATATATTGTATTAATGTATTCATGTATTGTGTTTTTTTTTTAACAGGGCCGCGCCGGAAGAGCTAAATAGTGACGGGACATGCTGTAAAGGTGAGTTGAATATTTAGAATGTATATAATGTTTATTTATTGGATGTTAATGTTTTGTACTAATTTTTTTTTTTGTTTGACCCATAGGTTAGTGATCTGAAGCAACATCTTAAAGGTAAGTGGTCTTAATTTATTTATTTTAGCTTAGAATAAGGGTCTGTGTAGTTAGGACTGTAATTATTTTATTTTAGAATAAGGGTCTGTGTATGTAGTTAGGATTTTTTGTATATTAGATAGATAGGGGGATGTATTTGATATAGTTAGGATTTATTTTAAATTAAATAGATTGTATGTTAGATAGATAGGGGGTATTTGATTTGGACTATATGTAATATATTATATGTAATATATTATATGTAATATATTATATGTAATGTATGTAATGTCATGTATTGTATGTAATGTATGTAATGTATTATATTTAATATATTATATGTAATATATTATATGTAATGTATGTAATGTCATGTAATGTATTATATGTATGTATTGTATTGTGTTTATCTGTCTTTCCTTTTCAGGTGTGTAATTTTTTTATTTTCTGTAGTGGGGAGTGGGGTTGTAATTTGTTTTGTTTTTTCTGTACTTTAGGTTTTTTGTTTTCTGTACTGTAGGTTTTTTGTTTTTTGTAATTAGAGTGTTGGGGAGGTTTATTAGGGGGTAGGTAGTGTAGGTAGGTAGTGTAAGTGTTAATAGATTAGTGTAGAGGGGGGTTAGTTAAGATTAAATGGTTTATTGGGGGTTATAGTGTAGTGTTTGTAGTTGGTGTCATGATGGTCCTTGAGGACCATCATGGCACTTATGTGGTTAATGTTGGGTTGTAACAGGCCCATAATGGTAATAATATACCCTTATGGGACTGATGGGGTTAAATAGAGCCTTATGGTGGTCTGTATTGACCATCATTAGTTAATGGGTTAATTTAGGCCTTATGGTGGTCTGTATTGACCATCATTAGTTAATGGGTTAATTTAGGCCTTATGGTGGTCTGTATTGACCACCATGAGTTAATGGGTTAATTTAGGCCTTATGGTGGTCTGTATTGACCATCATTAGTTAATGGGTTAATTTAGGCCTTATGGTGGTCTGTATTGACCATCATTAGTTAATGGGTTAATTTAGGCCTTATGGTGGTCTGTATTGACCATCATTAGTTAATGGGTTAATTTAGGCCTTATGGTGGTCTGTATTGACCATCATTAGTTAATGGGTTAATTTAGACCTTATGGTGGTCTGTATTGACCATCATGAGTTAATGGGGTAATTATAGTTGCCTGGGGTTAATATTTTTAGTGCGAGTCCTTTCAGGACCTTTACGGTCCTTTGAGGACCCGCGAGGCGGGAAATTTAAAATTGAATTGCAGCAGGGTCACGATCGGTGCCGATCGGGGCCCCCCGCTGCAGGGGGTTTATGTGGGGACACTTCGGCATAGAGGGAGGTTAATTATAAGTGCCGCGGCCGGGATTGGGTAATAGTGTGCCGCGGCCCCTTTAAGGAGCCGCGGCGGGGAATTTAAAAGTTTTAAATGCAGCGGGGGGCCTGATCTATGCAGATCGGGCCCCCCCCCCCTGCAATAGGTTTATGTGGGGAAACTTCGGGGGTCCCGATGGGGACCCCCAGCATAGAGGGGGGTTAATTTTAAGTGCCGCGGCCGGGATTGGGTAATAGTGTGCCGCGGCCCCTTTAAGGAGCCGCGGCGGGGAATTTAAAAGTTTTAAATGCAGCGGGGGGCCTGATCTATGCAGATCGGGGACCCCCGCTGCAAGAGGTTAATGTGGGGGTGCTGCAGGGGTCCTGATAGAGACCCCTGCAGCATGGGGATGTGTATAGGGTGCAGGGGGGAGCCTCACACTGCTGTCTCGGGCTGTTCCGAGGAAGCACGTAGAGGCTTTCGGATCCCTTGCGTGGACTTTTTGTCCACGTAGGGATTCTTACGATATGCGAGACTCGTGCATAGATTTAAGGCTACGTAGCTCTCTCGGAGCCTATTCTCGACCATTTTCTCGCAGTCATATCGCAAAGCAGGCTGCGAGAGATTCGGTACTCGCAAACAGCAGGAAAACTGCCTTTTGCGAGCACCGAGAGAACTACGAGGGAGAATTTAATAGGGCCCATGGTTCCTCCCCTAGTCATTTAACAGAAGAATGTTGCTGCAGATGAAGTTCTCACTTTAGTGAATCAAGTCCATAGAAGTTGTAAGACACACCAAGATCCATTTAAACCAGTAATAATCTAGGATCACTGTAGTCCCATATTTACAATATGTTCTTTTCAAAAATGCACTTGATAATGTGTAAAGGTTTTTAGAAAGTTATAAACTACATTTATAGAAACATTATATAAAAAATATCAAAACAATGTATTTATTATATAAAAATAATATACTTGTATTAATGTTGAGCTCTTGCCTTTCAAGAAGAATATATAATGTTATAATAACAATGTCAATTAATCCATATCAAACAAATATTGTATCCAAATTTAAATTTCTTCCTTTGATTCACCTTTTTTACCTTCCCTTTTCCCTTTTATCGTTCTTTTTATATCTTTCCCATACCCTCATTGACAAATTGTCTTAAATGTTACTTTTTAAATTTTGCTTTATTGATATGGTTTTACACGGTTTATTGTTAAAATGATTTAAAATAAAGGAGATTAAAAAAAAAGTTTTTACTTATTAACCATTATACTAGGAAATTAACCGTCAAAAATTACGGGAAGGAAATTTTAAGGGTAGCAATGCTGGTTGTAATATAATGTGAGGCTTTTGGTCCTTGGTTTTATTATCAAAGTCCTACCTGACTGGCGTTGTTAGTGCAAGTGTTACTGTTTTCGTTGTTGTGTATTTTCCAAGTTCTTCGTGCCTGGCGTTGTATAGCCTCATTTTTATCCCGTTTCAGAATTTTTATATTTTTCATCCGACATTTTTTCCCTAGCTTAGCCGTTTTTGAGCTGCGGAAAACGGCAAATATGGCTCCAATTCGTTTGCAACTTCACTCATAGGCTTTCTGGCTCTCCCACTATGCTGTGTGTGAGTGTTATTATTTTTTTATAATTATTTTGCTTGTTTTGGGCTTTTTAGTAGTTACCGGTTTGACTAACTGCATGCTTCAATCTTCAGCGCTCATTGTAGCCTAAGTCCCGCGTGCCTCAACTGATCGCTTTGCTTCACAAGGCTTGCAGTGCAATGAGCGCAGAAGCCTAAGTCGTGCGTTCGTCAATGGCTCGCCTCACTTCATTGGAGTCTAAGTCCCGCAAGGCTTGCAGTGCAATGAGCGCCTTTGGTGCTCATTGCAGCCTAAGTCCCACTTGCCTCAACTGCTCACCTCGCTTTGCGAGGCTTGCAGGCGTCCCTCGCTGTTCAAGGGACGCAGAAGCCTAAGTCGTGCATGCGTCAATAGCTCGCTGCGCTTCGCGAAGCTCGCAGTGAGGGACACAAAAGCGTGACCAACATCGCAAACTTTATCCACACTGACAACTATATATATGATTTATACTGCAGTTTGAGCCATTGCTTTTGTTTCTGATTATCCTCTTCCACGTATAGAAGGACATCTTGAATGTCGAGTACTGTATATACTCGAGTATAAGCCGAGTTTTTCAGCCCCCCCCGTGTCTCTCTACCCGGCCATGTCTCTCTAACCCCCCCGTGTCTCTTTCCCTCCCCCCTCCTCATCCTCAACCCCCCTCCTCATTTTAAACCCCCTCCTCATTCTAAACCCCCTAAATACCCTCCCCTCCCCCTTTCCCCTCACCTACCTGCTTCTGCTCCGGCCTCCGCTCCTTCTTGACCCGGCGCGCATGTGACGGCACATGCGCGCCACGTCATTAGCGTATACTGGGTGCCGGCACCCGGTATACTGTATGCTAATGACGTGGCGCATATGTGACGTCATTAGCATATACCGGTGCTGGCACCCGGTATATGCTAATGACTTGGCGCGCATGTGACGTCACATGCGTGATGGGTCAAGAAGGAGCGGAGGCCGGGGCAGAACAGGTAAGTGAGGGGAAAGGGAGAGGGGGAGGTATTTAGGGGGGTTTAGAATGAGGGGGGGTTGAGGAGGGAGGTTGAGGAGGGGGTTGAGGTTGAGGTGGGGGTTGAGGAGGGAGGATGAGGATGGGGGTTTGAGGAGGGAGGATGAGGAGGGGGGTTTGAGGAGGGAGGATGAGGAGGGGGGGGTTGAGGATGGAGGGTTGAGGAGGGAGGTTGAGGATGTGGGGGTTGAGGAGGGAGGTTGAGGATGAGGAGGGAGGTTGAGGAGGGGGTTTAGGATGGGGAGGTTGAGGAGGGGGTTTAGGATGGGGGGGTTGAGGAGGGGGGATGAGGAGGGTTTGAGGATGGGGGGGTTGAGGAGGGAGGATGAGGAGGGAGGTTGAGGATTAGGAGGGAGATGTATAAATGGTGACTAAAAGTGACATTTTAGCTCTATTACACTACAATCATGTAATGATTAATTCATTGAACCATATTAGGTGTAAATGATGACTAAAAGAAATGAAATGGGGAAGATAACAAGATGGAAATAACTGATAAAAGCAATGAAACAGGGAAGACATAGGATTGGTAAAGGAGTCCGAATGAGAATTACGTAGGTTAATGTGGGTTTAGAAAGAGCAATAAGACACAGGGGTGAGAATAGAGATAATAATGTTGTAGTGAGGGATCAGGAGTATAAAAGTAAAATAAGTTAAGAAAGAATAGCAAGTGAGAAAAGGGAGGCAGAATTCAGACAGAAACTCAGCAAATAATACTTGTAGATGGGGCCAATAAGGAGCAAATATTGACAATATGCCAATAAGCCAGATACATTACTAGCTACTAGACTAATATCTGCTACACTATATTATCCTATCACTCAAATAAAAACAGCAATTAAAACTTGTCCTACAGATAATAATTTAATGGAACAGTCATTACAAGACTGTCAAATGCAAAAGCTTAATGAACCACATAGAGATAAGAATTAAAATATGTGATTAAACGTTTGAAAATAGGTAAATCACCAGACCAGATGGATATATGACCATCTTTTATTTAAAAAAAATCAATTATTGCAGCACTTATTAGGATTGTACAATTATATTTTGAAGGAGAATGATATACCAGAAGAATTGGAAAAAGCTTTTATTTCATTTGCTCCTAAACAAGGTAAAGATCCATTATTATATAAGAATTTCCTCCCAATCACTTTATTGAATATATATTTAAAAAATCCACAAAGTTATTAGCAACTAGGTTAAATCCTTATCTTCTCTCGCTAATCCACACAGATCCAGTTGGGGTTTATCTCCAATAGACAAGCTCTGGATGACATAAAAAAATACTAAATCTAATAACAGCAACAGAACAAATAAAGAAGTCATTTTGCTTGTTGGTGCTTGATTTGCAGAAATATGGGCCTCGCAATGAGCGCCAGAAGCGCTCATCATGATCCCTGCAATGATCGCTCATTGCAGATGTCGTCCAACCCGCCACTTTCGGGCCTCACGCTGAGCACCTTTGGCCCTCATTGCGAGCCTCTCCCCACTCTCTGAACCCTGTGTCCGTTTCCCCCTTCTCCCTTACATGTGTCTGTTTCCCGCTCTCTGCCCTGTGTTTTTTCCCCATTATTTCCCTCCCCTGTGTCTTTTCCCCTCTCTCACCCCTGTGTCTTTTTCCACCCTCTCTCCCTCCCCTGTGTCTTTCTCCTCTCTCTCTCTGCTCAAGTCTTGCGTGCCTCGTTATGAGCGCCGTTGGTTCTTTTTCCAAACAATTACTGGTTTGCTTGCAACCTCACTCACAGGCTCCCTGCCTCTCCCCCTGTGCTGTGTGTGAGGTTGTAAGTAAATTTTTTGAGGAATTAGCGTCTTTTGGAGGTCTTCTGACGGGTTCTGAGTTACAGGCTTCACAAAAAATGTCGGCCGTTAATGTTGCATGCCTCATCGCTCATTGCCAGCTGTTTACAAAGTCTTGCGGGCCTCATAATGAGCACTTTGGCGCTCATTGTGGGCCTGGCAATGAGCGCCTTCAGCGTTCATTGCCAGACGTTTTCAAAGTCTTTCGTGCCTCATGTTGAGCGCCAACGGCCTATGGCCTTTGGCGCTAATCTTGGGCCTGGCAATGATCGCCTTCGGTGAGTACAAACATTTCACCAAACTGCTTCAGCGGTTGTGGTTTGATAGGCAGTTTGAATCACATACAGCCCAATTAAATTCGAAGCCTGCATCGGCAAGCCCGCAAAGCCTACAGGCTTGAAATTCGGCTGTGTTACAGAGCTATTAAATTAGACCATGACGTGAATTACGGGCATGAGACACAAGCCCGTAAATCCTTACCGCTCACGCAAGCTGTAAAGGGGCCGGATAAGCCGCGAACGGCCATCAATAACCATTAGCGGTATAACGTAGAGTGACACAGGCCTCTCAGCCAACAAAAAGTGGTTTCGCTTAAGATGATTGACAGAGGGAGATTATAAATTTGCATTCCACCCACCTAGGGTTGACTGTGTTATATTTTCTTTCGAAGTAGCACGCAGGTCCCGGAGCTGGTGGGTTTTCAGCGTGAGAGAGAGTAGGAGAGTTTGGAGAGAGGTAGTTTGCGGTTTTATTATTACACTTAATACTTGCTGACACATATTTACAGCTTATACATATTTACAGAGTACACATATTTGCAATACACATAATTAAAAGAACATACATAGAGACATATAGAGTTAGGTCACACCACACACACACCCCATCCAACACCCACCATCCCCCAACAATTATTAATAACACATAGCACACACAATTTTTTCTTTCCATCAGACCTATACAGTTACACTTCTTTTTATTTATCCTTACTAGCGAATTGCCCTTCAAAAAATGACGGTAATGAAATTGTAAGTGAGCTTATGCTGTTTGGTGTATAATAATAAAATAACTAATAGATTAATAAAGTAATATCCTTTACCTATTTTGATGTAATATATGCAGGAAGCATTGTGTTGAAGAGCTGGCAATCTGTTTTGATGTTGCTGCAGCATTAGTGGTGTGGAGCTGCTGTGTAAGCGTGATGAATGTGTGTAGTGTAATAGTGTGTGTGCGCGAGACAAAACCGTTAGCGTAGCTATGTACTTCCGCATTGTATAAGTTATTGTTCTAAAATGGCGGCTAATGTGTGGTATGTGGCTGTGGCGGAATATCCATAACTGTTTTGTGGTGTTTTGTGTGTTTCTGGTGATGTTTTGCGTGTTTAGGCCCTCATTCAATTGCAATTTGGTTAATTGAATAGGGGTCTAAATAAGCACATAACATATTTTTTTTTAAAAAGTTTTTAGTTAGTGAAAATCTTGCTTTTGGATAGATATTTACTAACTAAAAACTTATTTGAAAAGAATATGCTATGTGCTTATTTAGACCCCTATTCAATTGGTCAAATCGCAATTGAATGAGGCCCTTAGAGTCCTGTAGCCTCGTTTTCGTTTTTTTCGGCGCCCATTTTTTCTCTCGCTTAGAGAATTGTTTAGTGTCTAAACTCTTTTATTTTGAGTTAAATTGAGGCGTAACTTCATTTTTTGAGGTCCTTGATGCTCCCTCTTGCTGTGGGTTTTTATGTATGTGTTGTGTGTATTTATTGTGTTTTTAATTTTTTCATGTCCGCGGGCTGCGGCCGTTTTTTTGCGAGGTCGTAATTCGTCGTAACGTGTCTTGTACTTTTTTGCGAGGGCCGCAGTTGCTGGCAAGGAGCTTTTTTATGTATGTGTTGTGTGTATTTATTGTGTTTTTCATTTTTTCATGTCCGCGGGTTGTGGCCGATTTTTGCGAGGTCGTAATTGGTCGTAAAGGGGCTCGTACTTTTTTGCGAGGGCCGCAGTTGCTGGCAAGGAGCGCCTTCGCGAGGACCAGCAAGCGTTAGCAACAACTCGCATGCTCACAACTATATATGTGATTCTACTTTTGGGATATTATGGAGGGAGGAGAGAGGAGTGGAGAGGTGGTGAGGAGGAGAAGAGGAGAGGTAAAGAGGAGAGAGAGGTAGCCATGGGGAAAAGAGGTGGGGAGGAGGAGGTGAGGATTGAGGTGGAGGAGCGCGAGGAGGTGGAGGAGGGAGAGAGGGCCACTATTTATTTTCCCAAATGTAGATGTGATGAGCGAGATGTATATGTAATTATATTTATATTTCAGGGTCCACATTAGAGCCTCTGTGAGTGAGGAAGGGTTAATATGCTATGAGTTTCATGTTTTTGTGTCCACTTTTCCATTTTAATGTCCACTGGTGTGTTTCTATTGTCTTTTACAGTGTTTAAAAGTTATCTGCAAACCCTTTGTGGGTCCTCTGTAGAGGCTGTAATGTTTTTGCATCCATTTACGGGTTACGGGGCTTGAACGCCTTGGCGTCTTTGGAAATTTGTTGCAATTTAATAGTGAAATTGATACGTAGCAGTTACGGCTTGAGAGAACAAAAGATTGCGGGTGTGCGGTTCAAATCACAGGGAGGGAGGAAGTGTTGGGAGGAGGGAAGAGGGGGAAAGGGAAGAAAAGGAAATGTACAGCAAAATGTGTGTTTCGACTATATGTCCGATATTTGTTGAACTTTGAATTACCTATGTTTCATGACATTTTATATGAGAATTTTATTCAATAAAAAATCTAATGGGAAAATGTTTTGTTTTCTATATTGTGGATATTTTATGTTATTAGACCACTGTTGATGGTCTCAATAATTGCAATGTGGGATAATCAAGGAGCATTTCCACTGTAAAAATCAGCATGGGTTTCTGAGTATACAATATGAGTTTCAAAATAGTAATTATTGTGGTGACCAAGGTAATATTTCTGTCCCCAGCATATTCTGCATTCCCAAAACTTTGCCACTAAGGTTTGTCAGACTGTCCCCGGTTTTTAAAAAATTCAAGCATTTTCTAAAAACTCATCTATTCAGAGAAGCCTGCCAACATATTACCATATATCAACCATGCAAGCAAGATTGAACATCTCCTGAGCTTAGATCCTACTGCCAATCTGTACCACCATCAAGAGCCCACTCCAGAACTCATGGTGTTAATTGACCTCCTGTGCAATTACTAAGTGTACCTGGAATCATGTAGGAGGTGCTATAAAGGCCTGTAGTGATGATGAGAGTGTGGGGAGTATTTCATCAGAGGAGGTTGCACTATTAGTCACATAGAAAGAAAATGCCAAAGAGCATGCTAATGGTCTCTTGGGTGACACATTTGGAGAAAAGGGTGGGCCAGTGCTCCACCCATTTGCTTGTGGGAAATCACTAACTACAGAGCTGTATGCAAAACTATGAAAATCAGTAATAAGGACTGTACAAGGACACAAATACTGGGAGATTTAATTGTTTTACTGCGAACCTGCTTCTTTATATTTGAGCCAGATTAGCTGCACCAGGGCTATTCATGTCTTACCTGCAGTTAGATTGTTTAAGTAAATGTTTGTTGCTGAGCAAAGCTATATCTTTTGATCTTTATTACAAATATAACATTCACTTGGTCTCTCATCAGTCTGAATGCGTTATACAGTTTTGGAAATATTGCCCCTAAGAACCACTCTTCCATAGTAGGTACTATGTAATTATTTATATTTCATTTTGGCACTAGCTGCCTGTTTTCATGTAATTTAGTTATTACAGATTTTCAAATTGTTATTAATAGTCAAAAATCCCCAATTACTTACTTTTATATATATATATATATATATATATATATATATATATATATATAATGTTTCCTTGCCACAGGTGTTACAGCACTTGTTACCTCACTGCCCACTCATTATAATATTCATGACGTTCGCATTTTCTATAGATTCCTAAAGCCATCTGTAAAGCTCCCACAGACGATTTACAGCAGTGCCCTAAAATAGAGCACTTGCTTTACATGGAGGCCATAATTATTTAGGAACTACCATGGAAAAAACCTTGGAAGAGAACCTGCTTATGGATACAGAAAACATATATCAGATTCTTTTAACCTCTACCTTTTGACCTTTAAACTTTTAAAATAGGAGGTATTTTCTTAATGTATTTTTCCTAAATAACTTAATACTTATACTGATATTCTGCAGTTATGTGAAATGCAACTTAAAATAAAAAAATTCAAAAAAACACAACCAGCTCAGTCTCTGAATCATTATCTAAACCTTTAACCCTGGCATTTACCTCTGGGGTGTCCTGTGCATGAATTAGAAATGACTAATCTTTCAGTAATTTTAACTTTTCAGTCCATGTGAAAGGCATGCTCTGGTGCATACTAATTGCCGGCTCCTTTGCCTGCTTTCATTTTCAGGATATTCATAGTGCCTCCTTTTAACATGCTCCAACACACAGGACTAATTCATTCAGGTCTATAAAATGGATCTTGTCTCAGCATACAAGTAAAATCTGCATAGTACATACTATATTTTCGCTTTTCACTACACTGTGCTCACCATTGATTAGCAGCCCAGACTACATAGTAGGGATGTTTATGCAGAACAAGGTACCTATAATGTTCATCTCTGCACTTATACAACATCTAAAGTGCCTATTGCCTTGCAACCTTATTAAATTGCGATTCAGTAAATTTAAAAGGGCTCTATTTATGCACACAGCATATTTTATTTACAGAAGTTTTTAGTTAGTGAAGACCTTGCTTTTGGATAGAAGTTCACTAACTAAAAACTTCTGTAAAAAAATATGCTGTGTGCTTATATAGAGCCCTTTTAAATTTACTGAATCACAATTTAATAAGGCTGTTGATGTCAAAATCTGCTTTCTTCAACTGGCCTTGACAGAAACCTAGTTCCACCTACCCAGCAGTATTGTGGAGTTCTTTGTACACCTCTGCTACAGAAGATGAATTCACAGCAGGAAAAATGCCCAAGAATGCTTCCAAGAGATAAACAGTCAAGAGGCCAGTGGTCATAGGATATAACCACTCTCCAACACAGGATACCGTCACCTAGTAAGACACACACAATTTTTGATGTGAAGCCAAACAGACAACCTTTTATTATGGACATATTTATACAGTTTTTTTCAGTGGAGAACAACCATTCAGAGAATTGTGCATTTTTGGTAACCAATGGGTGCAAACCTACATGTAAATTAAGATTCCCCAATCAGGATAATGTGCATTCTTGATTAGCCAATAAAGGCATGCCTGTGTGTGACATGGAACATCTAGTAGCCACCAATCAGGCCAAGATGCATTTTTAGTTGCCAAAGGAATGAATGCCTAGAAGCCAAACAGAGCATCTCAGGTGTATGTGCAAGACAGCATCTTCACTGTAATAGCAAGGGGGTCGCTATTGCAAGAGTGTTGACTACGCACTTAACTGAAGGATAAGCTAGCTTGCTGGAGGTTGGCCGGTGGGCGCTATGTGATAACTGTAATATTCTGCAGAGCTGTCCATCTGCAGAGCATCTTACATAGTTTGTTTTACTATATTTCCTACTGGGGTGCATCCCAGAGCCCTGTTTATGTGCGTGCATAAAAGCACAATGTGCAAAACCCTCTTGTATGAGTTTATTAGCACTGGGTTTAGTCTGTGGGATCTTTTCTTTACATTTCCAAAGAACTTAGGGTTTACTTCTAACATGTCCACACCTCAATCACTTACAGGATAAACAATATGTTATTTACAACAATACCTGTAACATGAAACCCAATGTATATCAAATCATACACAATATAAACAATATATGTCCCACTGAACTCCGCAGGGCAGGAACTGGTTATCTCAGTTTTAGGCACATTACTCTAGCAAATTATCTAGGCTCTGGGCATGACTACAAGTATCATAGGTACCCTGGCATTCTAAACCATAGAAAACCTAGAATACTCATAAATTAAGATACATATAATATTGTAAACATATTTTAACCAAAGGAAGTTCCTAAAATAAATAGTCCAGTAAAAATCTGGGCATGAAGAACTGGAGTTGCAAAGGGTCCCCCTGTGCCTTCCAAAATCCAGTCGCCAATTTTTATGCAATGCATTACTAGAGAAATAATAATTAATATGCTTATTTCTTAACTTTTTGTAATTTGTTCTGTGCTTTCTATTATAATAAAAACTGAGAGTAAACTCAATATTTATACTTTTTCTAAGATTAACAGCTAAAATAGAAAAGTTAGACTTGACAATGAAAACTTTTTTTTAAGAAAGTTAAAAATACAAGGTCATTTCCTTTTTAAATTCTCCAGAACACTGCCAGCAGTGGCAGCAGTGGCGACCAAACTCTAAATGGTGCTGCCAATATTTCAGTGCCAATATCACAGCATTAGGGTTAGGTAAAGTTTTAGGGTTAGGGTGAGGGTAAGGGTTAGGGCAGGGGTGTCAAACTCGGTCCTGGAGGGCCACACCCAGGCCTGGATTTGTGGATATCCTTGCTACAAGCAGGTGAGACTATTGCTTCTGCAGTCATCCTGACTGACTCACCTGTACACAGAAAGGAAATCTTCAAATCCAGGCCTGGGTATGACCCTCCAGGACCGAGTTTGACAACCCTGGGTTAGGGTAACCTAAGGTTACAACTTCTCTAAAATATTGGCAGTACCATCTAGCAGATCATTGCTGCAACTGCTACAGCCACTGCCGGCGCAGTGATAAAAGGAAAGATCCAAATAAACCATTTATTTTATTACTTATCATATGTAATTATTCTTTACTGAGGACATCCATTGTCCTCTTGAGCTGAATTAGATGCACAGAAAAAAAAATGTTCCAACTGAATATATAAATGCCTACAGTAATTAATAAATTAAAGGCTACTTTTCCAGTTTTAGAATTGTATTGCTTAATTATCATGTGCAGTTTGTCAAACAGAGCTTATTAAAAACAAGAGACTAGAACATTTCTTGAATTGTTCGAAAAAAAAGTTTCCCTGATTTTAAATATTTCTTATGTAATAGATACTGTTTAACAGAAAAATATGTATCAGATTGAAAACTTCAATAAACTTACAGATTTAAAGAAAAGCTGGACTTCCACAACCCAGAGCTGTCTATGCAGGAACTTGTACAATCCTATAGAAACAAAACATCCAAGCATGGTTCTTAACCCATTTGTTACTCACCTAATGGCTGTTGTAATCAATTAAATGTTTGTGTGGTGTCACAGCATGAACGCTGTGCTAGGAGAGAGAGAGAGAGAGAAACTGAAGTAGTCGATAAACAGCATTGACTTCCAGCAGGAGTGGTAGGGGAGAGATCTGCAGCAAGAGCTAACTGTGCTCACCAGGCTCCGTTAGCTCTGATAAATACTATAAGCACCTCCCAAAACATTGCAGGGCAATTCAAATAAAAAAAAACTTTATATTTAGGATTATAGTGTAATCAAGGTTATTTTTTCTGTGTTTCTCCTCTATCTTGTTCTGTTTGGCATATAACACAGAGAAGTAACCACGGCTGAACCATGCAACTGCAGCCAGTATTTGATATAGCAGTATGATTGCATTTTATATGTAAACGCTAGGTTATTCCTATTCTTGCAGCTGTTTCTGTTTTTCTAGGGAGATTTCATCTTATTGGCTACATGGGAACAAATAAATGAATACTAAAACTGACTTCTCTTAGTTTTGGTACTAGATATAATTTTAATGCAAGCACTTTGATCCCATATTACAAATATAAGGAGCCTCTCCCTTAATTATTCATATATGTATATAACAATCCCATAGGACTACTCCACTGGTCCAGTTGTATAGAGAGATGGAATACACAGACACAATCTGCAATAAGTACAGTTACATCCCAAGCGAGACAGTTTGTAAAGTAGGAAAGAAACAGCAGGAAGATGAACCAAAGGAAATTATGTCAGCGGTCTGCCCTCCTGACAACACTCCATTTTTGTACTGAGCATTTCAGAAACCACTGAGATAGACTGTTACAATGTTGTACCTGCCTCTGATTGGCTACAGCTAAATATGAATTTTATGCTTATTTAGCTTGGATTTTTAGGCTAAATTAATGTAATTTATGTAACCTGTGTCTCTAGGTGCAGAAGTGTATATGTAACAAATGTAAGTGGAAACACAGACACATACACAAGCACTTTGCACCTTTACACATTGCACCAAAGGAGCGGAGGTAAGTGCCACCTGATTAGCAGAAAGGATCATGACATAATTGTTGGTTCAGATGGGTTATATGCAGTGGCGGCTGGTGACTTTTCAAGTTGGAGGGGCGACAGGGCGAAACATAACCACTCCCCCTTTTTCAAACCACACCCATTTTTATAACTCCTCCCCCTGATGTCATAATGACCTTTATAAGCCCCGCCCAATGACCTTATGCTTGTAAAGCCCATTGAAATACATGATCTGCAATGCAGAAATGTCAAGAAGTAAAGTAACAATGTGTTAAATTCATTGGTATACAATATAGATTGAAAAAACTCATGTGACAAGACTACAGCAATATCATAATTGCACCTATACGTATTAACAGAAAAATTAAAGGAGTGACACCTACCATTAGTCGGCTCTTCTTCTCAGGGTATTCACGTTCATTAAGTTGACCAATGAGTAGAAACAAATCTGCAGCCACATAGGGTTTGCACCTGGGGTTGAAAGAAAACAAGCAAATCAATCATACCATTCAAGAACAAAACCATACTTAAAAAACATTAAACGACCAAGTGGAACCATATAGGCCCCAAACATACCTTAGAAGACCAAGTGTGACTATATAGGCCCCAAACAAAAATTAGAATACCAAGTGGAACTATATAGGCCCCAAACATACCTTAGAAGACCAAGTGGAACCATATAGGCCTCAAACATACCTTAGAAGACCAAGTGTGACCATAGGCCCCAAACATACCTTAGAAGACCAAGTGGAACCATATAGGCCTCAAACATACCTTAGAAGACCAAGTGTGACCATAGGCCCCAAACATACCTTAGAAGACCAAGTGGAACTATATAGGCCCCAAACATACCTTAGAAGACCAAGTGGAACCATATAGGCCTCAAACATTCCTTAGAAGACCAAGTGTGACCATAGGCCCCAAACATACCTTAGAAGACCAAGTGTGACTATATAGGCCCCAAACATACCTTAGAAGACCAAGTGTGACTATATAAGCCCCAAACATACCTTAGAAGACCAAGTGTGACCATAGGCCCCAAACATACCTTAGAAGACCAAGTGGAACTATATAGGCCCCAAACATACCTTAGAAGACCAAGTGTGACCATATAGGCCTCAAAGATACCTTAGAAGACCAAGTGTGACCATAGGCCCCAAACATACCTTAGAAGACCAAGTGGGACCATATAGGCCTCAAACATACCTTAGAAGACCAAGTGTGACCATATAGGCTTCAAACATACCTTAGAAGACCAAGTGTGACCATAGGCCCCAAACATACCTTAGAAGACCAAGTGGGACCATATAGGCCTCAAACATACCTTAGAAGACCAATCAGCACTGCATAGGCCCAAACCAGTGGATCTTGGGATTCAAGAAAACAACAACATTTAACTTCTGTTTAGACAACACAATAATCAATGTCAAACAAACACGTTGAATTAGCATATGGATAACCATATTAGCAGTAACGCCACGCCAAGGCTTCAACAATTGTTACTGACCATTCACACACCTTTCATAGCTCCTTCAATATGCACACCCACACACCATTCATACTTTACTTACCACTTGTTATTTTTGGTAGTGAGGTGGTGCCATTTCTGAGAACTTTACGTACCCTTGAAGGTGCCTCCAATTCCTTCAAACCAATGCATTTAACCGCTACAGGGCCATGGTGCTTTTTAATTACTTTTTTGATCCTCTTCAGTGTGGAGAAGCATCTTTCTGGTTCTTTAGTAGTCTTCGTTGTTGTAAGCAGGATTCCTTATAGCTTCACTCACTCTGTTAAATTATGTAGATTAAATTGATGCTAAAGTTGCTGCAGAGCAACAGCACTTGTACAGACATGGAATTCTTGCTTCCTGTACACAAGTGACAGCTACCCTTGGAAGTGCCTCCAATTCCTTCAAACCACGCCAAGGCTTCAACATTTGTTACTGACCATGCACACACCTTTCATAGCTCCTTCCATATGCACACCCACACACCGTTCATACTTTACTTACCACTAGTTATGTTTGGTAGTGTGAGGTGGTGCTGCTTAACGCAGTTTATCTTTGCACACCTTGGGGGTATGCATTCTTCTTTGCTTCAATCACTTGTATTTTAATTTTGCACGGCGATCTTTCAAAGAAGAAAACTTCTCAATGGTTTTTTCATTGAAGTCTGGGATCTCGGAAATCAGTTGCTTTTCCATTGAGAGCATCGCCAATGCATTCAACCGCTCCAGGGGCATGGTGCTTCTTAAAAAGGTTTTTATCCTCTTCAATGTTGAGAAGCATCTTTCTGATTCTGCAGTAGTCATTGGTGTTGTAATCAGGATTCTTAATAATTTTACTGTCTCTGTGAAATCATTCTGCAGATTAAATTGATGGAAAAGTTTGTGCAGAGCAACAGCACTTGTACAAGTATGAAACTCTGTCTTCCCATACAGAAGTGACAGCTCAGTGCGTAATTGTTCCTTCTTCAGTATTGGATATGCTTGCACGGTGTCTTCCAGAGCTTGGGTTGGAAAGCAAGTGTCATGGGTTTTATACAAGTCACTTTGAACAAGTTTGGCACTGACTAGGTGATTTGAAAATGAAAAACGTTCTTTTGCATGAACCACCACTATGTCACATACCTCTCTTGAAAGTTGTCTCAAGGTTGAGATCTCCGCACTCCGTCTGTTGACTGTTAGATCGCTCGGCAAACTTGCTTCTATCTCTTCCACAGAATTACGGATTTTCTGGATGCTGGCGACAAAGTCTTCTGTGACTTTTTTGATATAAACAGTATCCGTGTCTCGCTTCTGAAGCTGACTATAGAGGATGTCAACATGTGGCATTATTAAATGAAATAATTTAAGGAAGTAAAGGAACTCCCTGTCTTCCAGCATTCCAATGAAACCTGCGGCTTCCCGTATAGATGTTGGATCAAAGTTTAGACATGCTTCAATTGTCTGGAAACACTCAAGTAGCGCATCTCTGTTCTCGTAGATCACGTTCACGGTCCTAACGTTGAAGTTCCATCGTGTTGGTGCACCTCTTGGAAGTCTTCTACCAACTACCTCATCCAGAACTCCAGTCCTTTTTGGAGAGCGTGAAAAAAAAGATGGTATGCCGCCTATGTTGGAAAAAAAAACTCGAACTCTTCCAATCCTTGAAACTGCTTTCTCCATTATTAGGTTCAGTTGGTGAGCATAGCAATGGACGTAGTGTGCGTTCGGGTACACGTCTTTTATTTTTCTTTGAACTCCTCCTTGATCTCCACGCATCACACTGGCACCATCGTAGCTTTGAGCTATGAGTTTCTTCTTGTCTTCTGGCTCTGGGAGAACAGTATTCAGTGTTTCCAGCACAACAGCAGCAATCGAGTCTGCATCCGTTGATTTCATTTCCGTGAAGCCATCAAATCTTTCCACCACTTGATGCTTCTTGTCAATGTAGCGATAGACTACAACGCACTGTGTCCTAGCGGAAATATCGGTTGTTTCATCCGCTTGGATTGCCACAAACTGGGCTTCTTTAAGCTCTTGGTGAATCACTTCCTTTATAACTTCATGCATGCAGTCCAGTAGCTCATTCTGCACGGTTTTGGAAGTGCCCTTAAACACAGTTGCAGTCTTCAAATGCTATTCCATTGCACTATCGATACTGCCAACCAAATCCACCAGGCCTCTAAACACTCCTGGATTTAGCGATGTTTCACTCTCGTCGTGTCCTCTTAATGCCAGTTCAAAAGCGCCACAAAAGCGAACACAATCAATTATCTTCGAAAGGATGTACCGGTTCTTAGCCACTTCTTCGTTGTGTTTTTGAATGCTGACTTGGTATCCTTGGTCCAGTTGAACAGCAATGTTCGCCTGTCCAAGCATCTCAAACTTGATCCTGTTATCCAAGTGAGCTTTAGAACTTTTGTGTTTTGCCAATTTGTCAGCTAGATGTTTGACGTCAGTCACTCCAGTTTTGGTCCAAGCAGCGTCACCACCAAATAGAATGCATGGGAAACAATATAGGGACTTCCTAGAAACGCTTCCAGAAAGCCAGTCGTTCTTCTTGTACCATTCAGTATTGAAATTACGGACATATTGCTTCCCTCTATCTCTTGCGATTTGCTGCAGATTTATCTCTGGTTGGTCAGCTCCTAACCGTTTTACTTCCACCTTCTCCTCATAGGTTAGGGTGCCGAAAGGCTTCACAAGTAGAGAGTCAATAGTATTAATTTCTGATATTGATACCAATAAAAGAAAGAGATCACGGTATATTAATTTATATTATGTCACAAAATTACTTTAAAATAACAGTGTGTTGATTTCATTGGTATACATTACAGATTGCAAACCCTCATGTGACAAGACTACATCAACATCAAATTTGCACCTATACACATGGACAGAAAATTAAAGGCAATGATACTCACCAACAGTTGACTCTCCTTCTCGGGGTATTCACGTCCAGTAAGTCAACCAACGAGTCCAAACAAATCTGCTTTCACAGATAGTTTGCACCTGGGGGGTGATAGAAAACAACAAAAAAAACATTAGAAATCTCAAGACCCAAACCGTAACTTTTAAAACCTTAAAAGACCAAGTGTGACCATATAGGCTCCAACTGCACCTTAAAAACCTTAAAAGTCCAAGTGTGACCATATACTCACCAACAGTTGACTCTCCTTCTCGGGGTATTCACGTCCAGTAAGTCAACCAACGAGTCCAAACAAATCTGATTCCACAGATAGTTTGCACCTGGGAAGTGATAGAAAACAAAAAAAAAACATTAGAACGTTTAAGACCCAAACCGTAACGTTTAAAACCTTAAAAGAGCAAGTGTGACCATATAGGCCCCAACCGCACCTTAAAAACCTTAAATAACAAATTGGGACCATATAGGCCCCAACCGCACCTTAAAAACCCTAAGTAACAAATTGGGACCATATAGGCCCCAACCGCACCTTAAAAACCTTAAATAACAAATTGGGACCATATAGGCCCCAACCGCACCTTAAAAACCCTAAGTAAAAAATTGGGACCATATAGGCCCCAACTGCACCTTAAAAACCTTAAATAACAAATTGGGACCATATAGGCCCCAACCGCACCTTAAAAACCCAAAGTAACAAATTGGGACCATATAGGCCCCAACCGCACCTTAAAACCTTAAATAACAAATTGGGACCATATAGGCCCCAACCGCACCTTAAAAACCCTAAGTAACAAATTGGGACCATATAGGCCCCAACCGCACCTTAAAAACCTTAAATAACAAATTGGGACCATATAGGCCCCAACCGCACCTTAAAAACCCTAAGTAACAAATTGGTACCATATAGGCCCCAACCGCACCTTAAAAACCCTAATTAACAAATTGGGACCATATAGGCCCAAATTGTAAAAAAAAAAAAAAAAAAAATTATATATAAATATATATATATATATATATATATATATATATTGATAGATATATTGATTGATATATATATATATATATATATATATATAAAAATTGATATCAATATATCACAATAAATATATATATATATATATATATAAAAATTGATATCAATATATCACAATAAATATATATATATATATATATATATATATATATATATATATATCAAATTGATATATATATCTATATATATATATATATATATTTATTTATTGTGATATATTGATATCAATTTTTATATATATATATATATATATATATATATATATATATATATATATCCAAATATATATATATATATATACGCATAAAAAATACACATAAATATACATAAACATATACATACAACAATATATATTAATTGATATTTATTATTTGATTAATTGATGTTCTTTATTACTTGTTATATTATATTGTTCATGCATTTCTATTACACATTATTTGTTATACATATTACAGTGCTATTTTTTGGCTATACATGTTACAGGATATTATCCTGTAACATGTATATCACATAAAATAGCCCTGTAATATGTATAATACATACAGGGTCAAACAAGTTCACACTAACCTTTTTTACCCTTACAGGCTTCCATACCTGCTTGCTGATTTGCTAATTTTTTAAAGACTCTCATTCGTTGAAATCGATGTCAATCAAAAATTTCAGCCAATCAGAGTCCTTCAAAAATTAGTATATATAGCAGACCGTGGGAAAAAAACAATTATTCGCGGGAGGGGCTCCTTGTAGGAGGAGCTCTTTTAGTTTGTTGTTTTTCTTTTTTTTTTAGAGCGTCGGTTTTTTTTTGTGGAGGCCTCTTTCAATGGGCCAGAATGGATGGATGGACAATGGCTTCAATCAAGATTGGATTATTTGACCATTGGCTTCAATCAACATTGGATTATTTTGACCATTGGCTTCAATCAACATTGGATTATTTTATTTTGACCATTGGCTTCAATCAACATTGGATTATTTTATTTGACCATTGGCTTCAATCAACATTGGATTATTTGACAAGGGCTTCAATCAACATTGGATTATTTATTTTTCATGACTATATCCAGAGGACAGAAGGCCAACGCTGGAGGGGTCAATTTTACAGGTAAGTATGTGCTGTTGTTTATTTTATTTTTTATTAATGTTTGTTTAAAGCTGTTTATTTTTGTATAAAATGTGTTGTGTTACTAACTGTACTAACAATGTGTTTGCTTACTGTTTACTTGTAATAATAATGTTTTTACTGTATTTTTTTTTTCCCTTCCCTTATTTTTATTTTATCTTTAGAAGTGACAGGCACATATACATGCCTGTTACTTCTAAAAATGGAATAAAAATGGGGGGGGGGGGGGGGTAGGTAGTTTGATTCATCCAGGGTGGGGTCGTTCACGCTCAGGCGCCCATCGGTCGCCAATCGGACCGCGTAGGCCACGATCAGGGGTGGCACAGGCCTCATGGGGGTGAACATCCACCCCCATGTGGCCTGGTCAACCCCACTCACTGCCCGAATACCCGGGGTAATCGGGCGGTGCTAGCATAGGCCGCATCGGGGTGGTGGTGATCGGGCCTCGGGGGTGGCATAGGGCGGCGACATGGAAGTCATCAGGGGTGGCACAGGCCTCATCAAGGGGGTGATCCGATCACCCCCATGTGGGCCTGTGCCACCCCACTCACCACCCGACTACCCCGATCCCGTGATCGGGGTAATCCGGCGGTGGCATGATGGCATAGCTAGGCTAGCATAGGGCAGGCCTGATCGGGGGTGGCACAGGCCACATGGGGGTGATGGCTGGGGTCGTCGGTGGTAGTTGGTGGGTGGCTGGGTAGGTGGCACTGGCAGGCCAGGCAGGCATAGTGGGGGACTGGGGGTAACTGGTCACCCCTAACTTTTATTAGGGGCTACTAGGGGTTTTGGTTTGGCCAGGGGCAGGGCAGGTGCCAGGCAGGTAGACTTACTGTGTTAGGCAGGCAGAGCAGATGTGAGTAGATTCAGCCAGGGAGGTCTCTCAGTCTCAGCGTGACCAGGGTCAGGAAACAAAAAGGGGGAAGGGACAGGCAACTGGTGGTTTTATTGACTGTATCAGTCAATCAAAATGATAACTCGAGGCCCTATTTGCTGGCGGGCGCTCAGGGCTAACGGTCTGGGTGGGTTTAGATTGATCACTTAGTAACTGGACAGCCTTCCATCATTGACTGGTCAATGATGGAAGACTGTCAGTTATTAATTGATACATTTATGACCGCCCATGCATATCGTCACTGTGATGGTGGGCGGCATGCATTAACGGTCAGGGGGCCAGGCCAGGACTCATTGAAGAGAGAGAAGAGTCTAAGGTTAGTGTACACAGTATAACTATTGTAATTTGATCACACAGGGTGCAGGCAGGGGGCTATATAGATACACAGCATTAGTTAATGTAGCGCAAGGGTTATTTTAAAGTGACAGTGTCCCTTTACTAACTTTACTTCATTTTTAATACTATTGAGACTTGAAATGATGATGTACACCTTATATTTATTTGTTTTTGGGTTATACTAATACATTGTTGTGTTTTTTTTTATTGCAGGGTGAAGAAAATATTTGGGGGGGCGTTTGCCCTGACGCCCCAATGGACGGGCCGCCCCTGGTTATATGCAGTCAGAACTTCTATGCACAAAAACATTTGCAAGTGGAAGTGGGCTATATACTGTATATATACACAAAGTGCAAGAGAGACTGCAGTGCTCTAACAATAGGGGCTAAATATTTTAAGCAACAAAATATCCTTGACAGATTATTATTATTTTTATTATTATCCTTTATTTATAACGCGCCAACATATTCCGCAGCGCAATACAGGGGTTAGGTACAAGTATAAACAATGCCCCACAATGAAAATAATGGAAGACCCTGTTATTGAGCTTTCAATCTGATATACACTGTGCTTTCCCTAAAGCACCTCACAAGATTAAAACTCTCAAACTTACATTCTAAAGGGTATGGGTAAGGTACAGGAGAGTGAGAGATGCATAGTGAATGAAGAGGCTAAAGATGATAGGCTTTTTTGAATAGATGTGTTTTTAAAGAGATTTTGAAGGATCTGAGGCAGGAAGATAGTCTGGTGGTGCGAGGTAAAGAGTTCCAAAGAATAGGGGCAGCACGTGAAAAGTCTTGAAGCCGGGAATGAGAGGAGGTGATGAGAGAGGAGAAGAGAAGAAGGTCATTAGCAGAGCGAAGAGGGCGGGTGGGAGTGTATTTTGGGATGAGAGCAGAGATGTAGGAGGGTGCACTATTGTGGAGGGCTTTATATGTTAGGGTCAAGATTTTGAATTGTATTCTAGACGCTATGGGAAGCCAGTGGAGTGCCTGACAGAGAGGTGCTGCAGACACTGATCGTTTAGTATGGTAGATGAGTCTAGCGGATGCATTCAAAATGGATTGGAGTGGAGACAGACGGGTGATAGGAAGGCCAGCAAGAAGAGTGTTGCAGTAATCGAGGCGAGATATGATGAGAGCGTGAATAAGAATTTTAGTTGTGTCTTGTGTGAGGTAGTGGCGTATTTTGGATATGTTTTTTAGGTGAAAGTGACAAGATTTTGTGAGTGATTGGATGTGGGGAATGAAAGAGAGGGAAGGGTCCAGTAGGACCCCAAGACAGCGGGCCTGAGAGGTGGGAGTGATGATGGCATTGTCAACAGTGAGAGATATTTGCGGAGTGAAAGCTGTAGTAGAGGGTGGAAAGATAAGGAGCTCTGTCTTAGACATGTTGAGTTTGAGTTGACGGGCAGACATCCAGGAGGATATGCTCGAGAGGCAATTGGCAACATGAGCTAGCAGAGAGGGGGATAGTTCAGGTGCAGAGATGTAGATTTGGGTGTCATCAGCATATAGATGATACTGAAATCCAAAAGATTGTATAAGGGCACCAAGGGAGGATGTATAGATAGAGAAAAGGAGGGGGCCTAGGACTGAGCCTTGGGGTACACCGACAGTTAGAGGGCGAGGAGATGAAGAGGTGCCAGAGAAGGAGACACTAAATGTTCGATTTTCTAGATAAGATGTGAACCAAGAGAGAGCAGTGTCACGGATGCCAAGAGAGTGGAGAATTTGGATAAGAAGAGGATGATCAACTGTGTCAAAGGCAGCAGAGAGATCCAGGAGAATTAGGATAGAGAAATGACCCTTTGAGTTGGCGTTGAGCAGGTCATTAGTAACTTTTGTGAGAGCTGTCTCTGTAGAGTGTTGGGGCCGGAAGCCAGACTTGAAGGGAACAAGGACGGAGTTGGAGGAAATGAATTGTGTAAGGCGAGTGTAGACGACACGCTCAAGTAGTTTAGAAGCCAAGGGAAGTAGAGAGATAGGGCGGTAATTAGATGGAGAAGCTCCATCACCTCACTTTTTAGTACATATGGCCCATTATGTATTTACTGCTATTTCTTTTGTATACACCCCCCCCCCCCCCCCCAAACGAATACATACAATTGAAATATATGTTTCTTCTGCTCTGACTATTATAGCCTTTTAATGCTCGTTTAAATATTGAAAGCAGCAGATACATTTTTATTATAACCTTTATCTCAAAAAAGGAAATCAATGAGCCAGATTGTTTTTGTGCATATATAAGGACAACTAGACTCCAAACTCACAGTCCATAGTAGGGATGGGGAAAATGGTTGTATGGTATATTGGGTAACCAATATATTGTATATTGGGTAACTGTTTGTCTTTAAATTAAATAAAAATACTTATTTTAAAAATACATCTTAATTAATCACACTGTAGAAATGAAATATTGTAATAATGAGGGGATCCTGTAGTAGATACACATGATATGATCCTTTAAAATTCTATGTTGCATTAAGCATAAAGAAAGCAATATTAGACCAATTATATATCCTGTGAATTTTTACTATTTTTAAATTCCCTCTGATTGACTCTAGCGATGCCTTTCCACCTACTCCCACCTCAGAAGGTGTCATTGTATGGTGTGAGCACATAATAAGCTCTGAATTTCCATATTGCATCTTCTAATGCAAGCAGCATTCCACTGGTCCATGCTGTCATGTGGTGCAGCTTCTAGTGCAGGCGCCAGCACCATATTACAATGTAGACTAATAGGAATACTAGTATCTTGGCCATCATACATGATGGTGTCATATGTTAGGTCCAATTGTCTGTGCTGTTTCTCTCTGTTCTCTCTCTGTGCACCCTCTCTATGTGCCCTTTCCCTCTCCCTCTTTTCCCTTACCATCCTCTCTCTCTCCCCTTCCCTCTCTCTGTCTCTCTCTCTCTCCCCTTCTCTCACTCTCTCTCTCCCCTTCCCTCTCTCTCTCCCCATCCCTCTCTCTCTCCCCTACCATCCCTCTCTCTCTCTCCGCCTCCCTCTATCCCCATCTCCCCTCCTCCTATCTTGTATGATGCCTGTGCAGAACCCATCTTGCAGGTGTTACTCGTATCTGAAAACTATTATAGGTGATGCTGCCTATGATGTCTGCCTTAAATGAAGCAATATGGAGATTCACAGGAGATTAACAGTTTGCCCAGTATAGACTTATAGAGAGATTATAACGCAAAATTGAATTTGCACTTTACAACTGATCCATAGTAAGCTATACTTATAGAGTCATTTAGTAAAATGTCTTTTTATAGTGACATTTTTTCAAGCAAAGAACAATCACCAATAATTCTGAAACCAGAGAAATTTTCAAAGGCCTAATTTTTTCAAGTCGTACATAAAACAAACCTAAAAGCCTTATTATTTTTGTCTATATAATTTCTTTGACTTGTGTTTCGAGAAATGTTGCTGAAAAAACAACTTAAAAGCCCCATAAAACACATATAAGGTAGAATCTAAACCATCAAATCACAGGTATTTTATTGTTAGACTTTCAGGCCACTGTAAGAAGCTGTTAAGTGTACATTAATGACTACAGAGCCTTTAAATGTACCTTTTAATGATATTCCAAAATGTGCTGTTAAGTGGTAATACCCCTCCTTGGAGTTTCAGTAGCACTTAGCTTACAAACAACTTCGATGGAGCTACCGACACAAAGAAAATCCAATCAGGTAGCTGTTGACAGCTAGTAGTGCTGTAAACTCAAATATTTTGAAACATGTAGTTAGTTTATGCTTTTGAAAAAAACAGTTTCTATGCGTATGAAAGTAATATTTTATTATTGCAATTGCAGGTTAAAGGTTCTATTTTTGCAATATGCTCCTTTAAAAAGATAGGATAATTAGTATAACCTTTAATATATTAACTATTACATACAATGATTCTGTAGTGGGAAAAAAACGTATTATATAAATATTATTGAGTGCCTTTGATATTGTTTTTTCTTATAATTATACATTTACCCCCCACCCCCAATAACTTTTTTGTTTTTTAGTTGTTCAGTTGTGTCAGACTCGTTATGACACTATGGACAGCAGCATGCCAGATGCATCTGTTAGCCACTGCTTCTCGGATCCCCCTTAGCTAATGTTCATTAAACTTTAGCCTCATGATTAAAACCTTCTAGTGAACAGTTTGGCTTGATCCCCCAGTATTGATTGATTGATTAATTGTGCAGATTTTTGTTGATAGTGTACTAACTTTACTTTTTAATAGCTTGTTCAGACTTGCCATAGCTTTCCTCCATAGAAGCTAATGCATTGGAACCCCTAGAAAATAAAATCTGTCACGGCCTCCACTTCTTCCCCATCTATTTACTAGATTGCCATTTGCTATGATCTTCGCCTATTTAATGTTGAGCAGCATGTCAGCTTTCATACTCCATTCTTTCACCCTCATTATAGACACTTCAGTTCCTCCTCGCTTTCAGCCATCAGAATAGAATCATCTGCATATCTGAGGTTGTTGATATTTCTCCCAACAATATTGATTCCTGCTTTGGTGAGTTTTCCAAATGTGTTGACATAATGGTAGGATTTTGAACAATTCAACTGAGAATTCATCAACTTCTTCAACTTGTTATCAGCAAGGCTACCTAGGGGCCATTTTACTTCAATCTCTCAAATATGTCTGGATCCGGCTCATTGGACAAACTGTTGTGGTTATCAGTGCTATTAAGATTATTTCTGTCTAGAACTTCTGTTTATTCCTGCCACCTCTTTATCTGGTCTGCTTCTGTTAATTCCCTACCATTTTTAGTTTTTATCGCTCCTACTTTGGCATGAAAGGTTTCCTTGAGATCCTGAATATTCTTGAAGAGGTTTCTTGACTTTCCTATTCTGTTATCTTTTTATATTGCTCATTTTAGGATATCTCCTTGTCTCTTGCTATCCTCTAAAATCTGCTTCCTATCTCCACTACCTTTTGCCAGTTTTCCCTCTTAGTTTTCCTTCTTTTGGGCATATTCTTTATTGCTGTTTCTGTCACAAACTTCCATCAACTCCTGAAGCCTTGTTATCTTATGTCCCATCTCACTTCTCTCCGCAAAATGTCTGGCTCCATCTCCTTGGACAAACTATTGATGTTATCATTGCTGTTTAGATCCTTGCAGTATAGATTGTCTGTGTATTCCTGCCCTCTTTTCTTGATCTGATCTGCTTCTGTTAAGTCCCAGCCATGCTTGTCTTTTATCCCGCCCACTTTGGCATGAAAGGTTCATTTGTGATCCCAAATGATCTTCTATCTTTTTACATCGCTCATTATAGAAGCTCTCCTTGTCTTTTCTTGCTATCCTCTGGAATTCTGCATTCAGTTGGACAAATATTTTCATGTCTCAACTACCTTTCCTGTATAGTGCATGTTCTTAAGCTGTTAACAAATCCCCTTCAGAAATATTTTTCATCACTAGAGATAACTTTAATGATATTTGTGCTATATATGCTAACTGCAGATCAATTATCATTATAATAACCAGATTAAACGAGTAGAGAATTGGACAGCCTATCTTTCCCATTATTGAGCACTAGACCCCAAATTACCAATATTTAATACTAGCGAATTGCCCGTCAAAAAATGACGGCAATTAAATTGTAAGGTAGCTAATATACTTTACCTATTTTAAAGCATTGTATGGAAGAGCTGTGAATGTGTTTTGATGTTGCTGCAGCATTAGTGGTGTGGATCTGCTGTGTAAGCGTGCTGAATGTGTGCAGTGTAACACTGTGCGTGCGCTCCATGCCAGCAACTGAGACCCTCGGGCAGTGCCCTCGCTACGCGAGGGCCGCAGCTCGCTACGCGAGTCGCGGCCCTCGCTTCGCGAGGGCGCGGGCTCGCTATGCGAGCCCGCAGCGTTAGCAACAACTCGTACGCTCACAACTATATTTAATATTAAAAAAATACTGCTGTCAAGTTCAAATCACGATAATGACATTGAAAATACTTAAACATTCTAATAAGCTTATCTTGACCCAACTCAATTACTGAAACATATTCCTCAATGGACTAACCAAAAACTATCTATTCTCACTTCATCATGAATGCATGAGCAAGACTCATCCTCCCTTCTATTTTTTTTCTACTGCACCTCCTCCATTCACTCCCCATATCAGAGTCTTGACCATAACATCTAAAGAACTTAATAACCTTTCACCACACTATACTCTGCCCTCGCCTACAAATATACCTTGAAATACCCCCTCCACTCTACTAGGAGTTACTCCTTTTTTAAATTACCTTACTTCCTTGCACTCTTGCATGCAGAGGACTTCACTTCTGCTTCTCCTTGTCAAGTTGAATCTTATATTGAGCTGTGCTCTCTAAATGGTGACTAGCAACAGACAAACAGTGATTGTCTGACCTCAGTCCCAGGAGCATTATCACCTGATTGTCTGACTTCTCTACATGAGCCAACATTATGTGTTTGTCACATGGTTGTGGCAGACACTTTCTCTTAGTTCTAGCTTGGTGTGTAAACTATGTCATCTCTCCCAACCCTGTCACCCTCTACCCACTGTTAACTCTCTTAACCTCTCTTCCAGATCTCACCATCTCTATCCAGCTCTCTTGCCTTTTTTGTACCTTCCTTATCTATCCTAGCTCTTGTACCCTCTCCCTGAGCTCTTTCACAACCTTTCCTAGTCTTGTCAACACTCTAATCCTCCCTTAAAGCTCTCTCGATTTATCTTAGTTCTACCAATTCTCTTATAGACCTGCTAGGTCTTTCACACACTCCAAACTGTTCCAGACCATAACTTCTTTCCTAGCTTTCTCAACCAGTTTTCTATAATTTCCAGTTTTCTTAACCACTCTCTTTGCTCTGTCAGCCTGTATGTTCTTTCCTAGCTTTGTTAGATCTATTGACCTATCTACTGGTTCTCTTATCTTCTCTCCTATTTGTCAGCTCAGAGTTGGGGGTTTTAGATCTTGTTTCAGTACAGGGCAGGGGCTTTAGAAACTAGGACCCCATCAATACGTTTGAAAACAATGATTTCAACTTTTCTTAGACACTACATAGCTTTCCATCATTTTACAAAATATCAGACCTCAGACTTTTCAAAACCCACTACCCATCTATGAAGGTTCTTTCTTCAGAGACATATATCTACAACTAAGAATTTCAGATTTTTGCAACTAAAACTAATAGCAATAATATTATGTATTCCATTGATTTATTTTTTGTTTAGATGTGCAAGTTTCCCTTTAACTAACCAGCCCCAGTAGGACTGGAGCAAGAGTTATGTTTAGTCATAAAAAACCTTTGAGGTATCTTGTACATAATTGATCAGTATGTTTAGTAAAACTCCTACAGAATTGAAGAGGTTTATGACCCTAGAGGATCTACTTCCATTACAGTGACTATACCAGCACAGTGGAAATATATTGTTTTAACAACCTGGGATATGCTATGTATCACAGCAGTGCTGCCATTTTGTAATCACAGATAAAGCTTTAGGATGCAATAGATTTCTAATCAAACTGTAGTGGGTCAGTTTAAGTATATTTTTATTTTGGCTTCTTATTATGTATTATTAACAATAACCCTATAATTAAAAAAAACAACAACAAATAAATCTGTATTTTCAAGGGGGATTTAAACCCCTATTTTCATGGAAAAGACAAGATTAAACAGTTTCATATCTATGTTCCTTTCTTACAAATTGACAGAAATACATACATATTAACCTCCTTGGACTTTACCACATTGTGTAGTGTTACAAACTGCAATTAAAATCAATATATTTGGTGTTTTTACCATTTGATTTACACAATGTATTTAACACTTTTTTTGAGTAAAATTTATTAAATAGAAAACAGACATCTGCTTGCCTTGCAAAAGTATTCAGCCCCTTGACTTTTTACCTATTCTGTTACATTACAGCCTTAAGTTCAATGTTTTGTTAATCTGAATTTTATGTGATGGATCAGAACACAATAGTCTAAGTTGGTGAAGTGAAATGAGAAAAATATATACATAAAGCTATTTTTTAGAAATAGAAAACAGAAAATTGGGATGTGCGCATGTATTCACCCCCTTTGTTATGAAGCCCATAAAAAGCTCTGGTGAAACCAATTACCTTCAGAAGTCACATAATTAGTGAAATGATGTCCACCTGTGTGCAATCTAAGTGTCACATGATCTGTCATTACATATATACACCTTTTTTAAAAGGCCCCAGAGGCTGCAACACCTAACCAAGAGGCACATCTAACCAAACACTGCCATGAAGACCAATGCATTCTCCAAACAAGTAAGGGACAATGTTGTTGAGTAGTACAAGTCAGGGCAGGGTTAGGTTATAAAAAAATATCCAAATCTTTGATGATCCCCAGGATCACCATCAAATCTGCCTAGAGACCGCCGCCCACCAAAACTCACGGACCGGGCAAGGAGGGCATTAATCAGAGAGGCAGCACAGAGACCTAAGGTAACCCTGGAGGAGCTGCAGAGTTCCACAGCAGAGACTGGAGTATCTGTACATAGGACGACAATAAGCCGTACACTCCATAGAGTTGGGATTTATGGCAGAGTGGCCAGAAGAAAGCTATTACTTTCAGAAAAAAAACTAAATTGCACGTTTTGAGTTTGCGAAAAGGCATGTGGGAGACTCCCAAAATGTATGGAGAAAGGTGCTCTGGTCTGATGAGACCCAAATTGAACTTTTCGGCCATCAAAGAAAACTCTATGTTTGGCGTAAACCCAACACATCACATCACCCAAAGAACACCATCCCATCGATGTTGTGGGGATGTTTTTCAGCAGCCGGGACTGGGAAACTGGTCAGAGTTGAGGGAAAGATGGAAGATGCTAAATACAGGGATATTCTTGAGCAAAACTTGTACCACTCTGTGCATGATTTGAGGCTAGGACGGAGGTTCACCTTCCAGCAGGACAATGACCCCAAACACACTGCTAAAGCAACACTTGAGTGGTTTAAGGGGAAACATGTAAATGTGTTGGAATGGCTTAGTCAAAGTCCAGACCTCAATTCAATATCAAATCTGTGGTCAGACTTAAAGATTTCTGTTCACAAGTGCAAACCATCCAACTTGAAGGAGCTGGACCAGTTTTGCAAGGAGGAATGGGCAAAAATCCCAGTGGTAAGATGTGGTAAGCTCATAGAGACTTATCCAAAGCGACTTGGAGCTGTGATTGCCGCAAAAGGTGGCTCTACAAAATATTGACTTTAGGGGGGTGAATAGTTGTGCACATTGACTTTTTCTGTTATTTTGTCTTATTTGTTGTTTGCTTCACAATAAAAAAAGAAAAGACATCTTCAAAGTTGTGGGCATGTTCTGTAAATTAAATGATTCAAATCCTCAAACAATCCATGTTAATTCCAGGTTGTGAGGCAACAAAACACGAAAAATGCCAAGGGGGGTGAATACTTTTGCAAGGCACTGTATCTATCTATCTATCTATCTATCTATCTATCTATCTATCTATTTGTCTGTCTGTATTTATAGTTGTAGGTATCTATACCAGTGTTTTTACCACAGAGCCTGAAACACAATTAGCCTCATTCAATTGCAAGCTTGCAACTCATTCACCGACGGCCGCATGTCAGCGAGTGAGCTGCGGTTCCCCTCCGTTTTCGAGGCTAATCAAATAGCCAAGGCCTAGACTAGCTGCCCGACATCCTTTAATTGGAAACCCATGTTTCCGACGTAAGCAGAGCAGGTCTTATGAGTGCAAGCCCATAGCTTCTGCTTATGATTAGCCAACCAAAATTAAGACCATCATCATGATGGCAGGGAAGCCTGCGAGTGCTCCCGCAGGCTCCCCACATGACCCGCATGATGCAGGGAGTCCCGATAGGGATCCCTGCAGTGTCCCCACATTGACCTTCAATGATGCAGGGGTCCTCATTGGGACCCCCCATAAGGGCCCCACATTAAAGGACCTGCGCTAAATAAAAAATTAACCCCTGCCTCGGGGTACTATAAGTACGCCCCAGGCAACTAAAATTATCTCCATCACTCATGGGGGTCTATACAGACCCCCGTTAGCCTTTAATTAACCCCTTCAGTCACATAAAGTTCTATACAGACCCTTATGGGACACTATTGACTCCCTATTGATTAACCTCTCTAGAACCTCTCTAGAAAAAAGGCGTCTAAGAGGGGATATGATTACCCTATATAAATACATCCAGAGTCAGTATAAAGATTGTCAAGGGAGCTTTTTGTGCTAATGGGTTTTCAATTGACACAAGGACATCCTTTGAGTTTAGAAGTAAAAATATTCCACCTTAAAGAAAGAAAAGGGTTCTTCACAGTAAGGGTAGTAAATCTGTGGAATTCTCTACCAAAGGAGGTGGTGACAGCAGATTCAATAGATAACTTTAAAAAGGGATTGGATATATTTTTAAATAAAAAGGGTATTCAGGGTTATCCTGGTTAATTAGAGAGGGAGTATTGATCCAGGGAGAAATCCGATTGCCAGTATCTGGGGTCAGGAAGGAATATTTTTTTCCCTTTTGAGACAATTGGCAAACATTAACTTGTTTTATTTACCTATTTGCCTTCCTCTGAATCCCATTGTGATTGGCTCCAAGCATCTGCGTCTTCTGATTGGCTGATGTTACTTTCAATCAGATTGCAGCCAATCAGAAGGCGCTGATTCTTGGAGCCATCAGAATCAAGGGACTAGATAGGGTTACATGGTTAGTGATAGGGTTAATTAGGTATGAAGAGGGTTAAATAGGGTAAATTACTTAGATGGGGTTTATTACTTAGAGTGGGTTTATTAATTAGAGGGGGTAAATTAGTTAGAGGGGGTTTAATAGTCTAGAGGTGGGGTTAATTTTGTAGAGGGGGGATTAATAGTGTAGCGGGTAGGGTTAATAATATAGTGTTTAGACTTTGTGTCATGAGGGTTCTGGAGGACCCTCATGGCACTTATAGTGTTATTCCAGGGGCTAAGAGTGTCCTATGGGGGTCTACATAGACCCCTATTGGACTGATGGGGTTAAGTATTGTCCCATAAGGGTCTTATAAACCCTTATGGGGCTTATGGGGGGTTAAGTAATGTCACATAAGGGTCTGTATAGTGCCCCATGAGTGACAGGGTTAATTAGGGGCACATGGGGCTTTGTATGGAGCCCCATGAGTGACAGGATTAATTAGGAGCTCATTGGGCTCTGTATAGAGCGCCATGAGTGATAGGGATAATTTTTATTGTTGCACGGGTCCTCTAAGGACCTTTAAGGTCCTTTCAGGACTCGCAGCAGGACATTAGAATTTCTAAATGCAGCAGGGTCCCGATCGATGGAGGCAGGGTTAATTTTTGGTGTCGGGGAGAACTTACAGTACCACGAGGCCGGCCTTGTTTGCCTTGGACCCTTTAAGGACCCATGGAGGGGAGTTTGAAATCTTTAAATGTAGCGGGACCCCGCATCATGGGGTTAATGTCGGGACCCTGCGCGGGTCTGGGACCCCGGCATCATGGGGGTCGCATGTAGGAGTGTGAGGGGGAGGTGTTAGGTGCAGTGGGAACATTCGGGGGAGCATACAAAAGGGCTTATAAAGCCCTTGTGGGTCTTCCTGAGCACATGTAGGACTTTGTCCTGCATTTGTGCTTTGCAAGCTGGGATACATTTGCGAAGTGGGAGGAATCAGGCAATTAAATACGGAATTGTGATTTCAGCCCTGCAAAAGTGAAACATCAAAGGCTTCAGAGTGGTGTAGGCTCCGAGTTGCACGGCAGCCATTTTCGCAGGGCTGAAAATCAGAACCTGATCTGAGCTCTCAAAAAGACACCAATTGAATAGCAAATGTGCCTGCGATTTCAACTTGCGACCTCAGATCTCAAATTCGCAGCAATTGAATGAGGTTAAATGTTTTTACTGCACTGAAGTTTTGGGCAGTGACATAATTATATACAGAAACATTATAATTTATATATACATATTTTGTTTCATATACATCGTTTGTCAGCACTTTCCTGTGCTATTTAACATTAATTGTAATGTTATGAATGTGTGTATGTATGGCATGGGTTGCACCTGAGGAGCCTTTGCCTTCAGAACTTGTACCGATAGCTATTTGGTCTTCATGATGGTATTTTGTTAAGATTTTAAAACAAAAAAGAAAGTATAAATAACCAAATATAATGTAGTATTTATTATAAAAATCAAATGAGACAAGCATAAAGAAATGGGACAAGCATAAAGAATTCTACTTATTAAATAAAAGTAGGAAGACAGTTATATATAGATACACCTTAGAGATATCTTGAAATCTAATAAGAAAATCTGTGTGAATGTCTGTGTGAGTGTGTTTGTGAGTGAGTGTGTCTGTGTGAGTGAGTGTGTATGGAATTATAGACCAGGAGTCAACATGGATTTATGAGGGATAGGTCATGTCAAACAAATCTAATTAGTTTCTATGAGGAGGTTAGTAGGAACCTGGATCAAGGCAACTCAGTGGATGTAGTCTTTTTGGATTTTGAAAAGGTTTTTTATACAGTGCCACATGGGAGACTATTGTGCAAAGTAAGAGATACAGGAATTGCAGTAAATATCTGCTCATGGATTGAGTGCTGGCTAAAAGACAAGAAGCTAAGCATTGTTGTAAATGGAACATACTTCGATTGGACTAATGTGGTAAGTGGGGGTTCTCACGGTTCAGTATTAGGTCAATCAATTAGCGTTTAGAAATCGGACTCGCAATTCAGCAATTTACAAAATAATAAAAATGAATGAAGGAAATGTTATAGTCCATGTGGGTGGCCTGATTCCCGAGATATCTTTTTTGATTGCAGATTTGCAAGCTTGAGACTGTTGTGCAATTAATTCTAATGTCTTTCAATGCTTTCCCTGTCTCTTAAAGAGCAGTATTGATTATTTATTTGCAATTACAGTGCTATGAATAGGTGTTTAACCCACTGGTACTCGTAGGATTTTCTTCTACATTTGCCATTTATGGGTGTGAAAACAATTGCTGGCTTGAGGAATTGGAGCAATTGAATATAGATTTGCGATTGTAACATTTATGAGCTTGAAAGATCAAAGGCTAAGATGGGTTGGGAGTTACGATTTTGACAACTGCAGGGATTTTTAGCCTGTAACCCGCAAATCTTTTGCGGGTAGTTAAAAGACGCCAATTGAATAGCACATTAGTTTACGGGCTACATTACAAGCTCCAGTAACTAACAATTGCTCAATTGAATAGAGGCCTAAGTGTTTCAATTTGCTTCCACATGTAACAGGAATTCAACCTTCTTAATTGTAAATAAATAATATTGGGTGAACTTTTTCACAATGCTGCAGAGCTATTGCATTTACAATAGATCTTGAACTTCTTTTATAATACAGTAGACTCTCAGTTAAACGGCACCCATGGGGATTGGTAGATGTCGGATAAATGTCGTTTCTGGCTGCTTGAGAGTTACTATTAAAAGAGGCCTAGATTAGATGCACATACGATACTCTGCTAAGTATATTTGTCAGTGAGGGCTGTTCTACCAACAGCAGCTTCACTCCTCACTGCACTGGCGCAGTCACTCCTGCCTTTCTGCTTCGAGATAAAATGTAATTGCAGAGAAGTATAGTGGATGAAATCTAGGTGCCTGTAAGCCTTTTGTGGCATGACAACCTGACTTCTGGTATTTGTTGAGCCCTGTAAAACAGGGACAGGATTACATTTTTTCCTGGTTGCTTGAGAGTTCTGATTGCTGTAATCATGTCAATAAGAGTGATCTTTTACTCCACTATCACTCTATTCCTTTTGATAGGATTGATTTGTGAATTAGGTAGGGTGGTAGTAATTATATAATAATAGCTTTTATACTGAAGTAATTTTAAGTGTTTTACTGATGATAGCTGTGGGGGATAATAGTCTATATATCAGAGCACACTTAAACATAATAGTGTTAGTACATATCCCAAGGGACACAATACATTATTATATTAAAGTATACCATCAAAGTGCACTATTTTTTAACTCCTTTGTATATTCTAAATATGAGGTGTCCCTCATTCATTTAATCACAGATTTTGTTCTTTGTTTCCACCAAGTACTCAGTCTTTATCTCCACCAGCCTGGTGGCACCAGGTACTAATTCCATATAAAAGAACATTAATTTCTAATTCCCTATAAGTGGATATTTAATCTTAGTTTTCCCATTAACTTTTTCCACTCAGGGAGAAATAGATCTCAAATGACCCTATATCCTTTTCCTTTTGCAATGTATGATTATTTTCTTTGTTATGTGCACATAACCATTTCCCCGTTAACTTTTTCCTCCCTGGGAAAAATAGATCTCTATTGACCCTTTTCCTTTTACCCTTTGTGATTCTTTTATTTGTCATAGTTACATAGTTACTTAGGGCCTCATTCAATTGCGATTTGGCCAATTGAATAGGGCTCTATATAAGCACACATCATATTTTTTTTAAAGAAGTTTTTAGTTAGTGAAGACCTTGCTTTTGGATAGAAGTTCACTAACTAAAATCTTCTGAAAAAAAATATGCTCTGTGCTTATATAGAGCCCTATTCAATTGGCCCGAATTGCAATTGAATGAGGCCCTTAGTAATTAAGGTTGAAAAAAGACTTTCAGTCCATCAAGTTCAACCTTTTAAGATCTCCTCTGATCTGCAATATGCGGATTAAATATTAATTAATTAGTTGTTAATTAATTATTAATCAATTATTTATTTATTTTTTAATTTAAATTTTTTCATTATTAATTAATCCAGAGGAAGGCAAACAGAAAAAAAAAGTGAAACTTAGCCAATCGTCTCAAAGGGAAAAAAAATAATTAATTCCTTCTTGACCTGAGATGCTGGCGATCGGATTTCTCCCTGGATCAATACTGTCTCTCTAATTATCCATGATAACCCTGTGTTCTCTTTTTAAATAGAAATAAATCCAGTCCCCTTTTAAAGTTATCAATCGAATCCGCTGTCACCACCTCCTCTGGTAGATATTTCCACAGATTAACCACCCTTACTGTGAAGAACCCTTTTCTATCTTTAAGGTGGAATCATTTTACCTCTAACCTCAAGGGATGTCCTCTTGTTAGTTGAAATCCTCTTGGCACCAAAAGCTCTTTTGACAATATCTTTATACTGACCCGGGATGTATTTATATAAGGTAATCATATCTCCTCTTAGACACCTTTTTTCTAGAGAAAATAAGTTTAATTTGGTTAGTCTTTCTTCATAACTTAGCCCCTCCATTCCCCGTATTAGTTTTGTTACCCTCCTCTGTACCTTTTTCAGCTCTAAAATGTCCTTTTTATGAAGTGGTGCCCAAAATTGTACTCCATATTCCAAATGAGGGCGTACTAGAGATTTGTATAGTGGCAGAATTATATTTGCTTCCCTTGCTCTATACCCTTCTTAATACATGCTAATATTTTATTTGCCTTTGCAGCTGCTGCTTGGCTTTGAGCACTGTTACCTAGGTGGTTGTCCACAAGATCTCCCAAATCCCTTTCAATATCGGATACACCTAGATGGCTATTTTTCCTTTCCAGATGCATAACTTTACATTTATTCGTATTAAATCTCATCTGCCATTTAGATGCCCATTCCTCAATTTTATGTAAATCCCTTTGGAGGGAAAGCACATCATTATCTGATTTAATTACTGTGCACAAAATTGTGTCATCAGCGAAAATGGAGACACCACACTCCAATCCTACCTCTAAGTCATTAATAAATATGTTAAAAAGGAGAGGACCTAATACTGAACCCTGAGGAACCCCACTTAACACATTAGTCCAATCAAAGTATGTTCCATTTACAACAATGCTTTGCTTCCTGTCTTTTAGCCAGCTCCAAATCCATGAGCAGATATTTACTGCAATTCCTGTATTTCTTAGTTTGCACAATAGTCTCCCATGTGGCACTGTATCAAAAGCCTTTGCAAAATCCAAAAAGACTACATCAACTGAGTTGCCTTGATCCAGGTTCCTACTAACCTCCTCATAGAAACTAATTAGATTTGTTTGACATGACCTATCCCTCATAAATCCATGTTGACTCCTACTTATAATCCTGTTCGAATAGACATATTCTTGTATATTATCCCTTATTAACCCTTCTAAAAGCTTCCCCACTACAGAAGTGAGGCTCTCTGGTCTATAATTCCAAATTTGCTCTTGCTCCCTTTTTAAATATAGGTATCACATCTCCTTTTCTCCAGTCATCTGGTAGAGACCCTGTGTTGAGTGAATCTTAAATATAATGGTTTGGCTATTACAGAACCCAGTTCCCTCAGTACCTGTGGATGTATTCCATCAGGACCCAGGGCTTAATTAACATTTTTTTTCCAACCTCTTTTGGATTACTTCCTGTGTTAACCAATTATTTGGCAAAGGCAGTGTAGCCCCATTATGTTGCAGTGTCCCAACCACTGGTACATCCCTTGTGTATACCGAAGAAAATAACCTATTTAGATAATCTGCCTTTTCCTGGTCACTAATTATCAGATGGCCTGTGTCACATTGTAATGTTCCTATAGCTTCCTTCCTCACCTTCTTCCCATTAATATACTTAAAAAATATTTTAGGGGTTAGTCTTACTATCTTTTGTAATTCAATTTTTCATTTTCTATTTTAGCCAGTCTAATAGCGCTTTTGCAAGCCTTGTTGATTTCCTTGTACTCCCGTAAAGCAGTCTCTGTCCCCTCTTGTTTGTATCATTTAAATGCCTGTTTTTTACTCTGCATCTTGATCTTCAAATCATTGTTAAGCCACATTGGATGGGATTTACTCCTTTTACTTTTATTCCCACATGGTATATGCTGATGTGTATGTATATTTAGTAAGGATTTAAATGTTGTCCATTTATGTTCAGTGTTTTTACATATCAGTTCTCTGTCCCAGTGTGTACTTTGTATTGCTTCCCTTAGACCGTTAAAATCTGCCCTTTTAAAATTAAGAGTTTTTGTTGGCCCCTTAAAATTTTATTTTTTTAATTCAATCTCAAATGAGACTGTGTTGTGTTGTGGTTTCCCAAAAGTTGTCTTATTCCAACATTTGATACTATATCAATATTATTTGTGATGACTAAATCTAAGATAGCTTCATTTCTAGTAGGCTCTTGTATAACCTGGGCCAGATGATGATCCCTGAGTGTACTCAAGAACCTGCCCCCCTCTGCTGAACTGCGGGTCTCATTTATCCAGTTTATTTCAGGGTAATTAAAATCTCCCATTATTAGAATTTGCACATGCTTAGCTGCATTTCCAATCTGTAACAATAATTGTATTTCCTGACTTTCAGCTATATTTGGGGGTTTATAGCATACTCCTACTAATATTCTTTTGGAATTTGCTGCTCCGCTATTTAACTCTACCCACAAACATTCAACTTTATCACTAGGTCCACCATAAATATCTTCTCTGACTATAGGCTTAAATTCAGGCTTAACATACAGATAAATCCCTCCTCCTCTTTTACCATTGCCTCTATCTTTCCTAAATAGGTTATAACCGTTCATATTAACAGTCCAGTCATGAGATTCATCCCACCATGTTTTGGTAATGCCTATTAAATCCAATTTTTCATTAATTGCTAATAATTCTAACTCTCTCATTTTTCCTGGCAAGCTTCTGGCATTAGCAAGCATACACCTCATGTTATGAGTCTGTAGTTCTGAAGTGCCTGACACTGTACTTGAGTTACTTAGTACTACCTTCCTATTGACTATACTACTCCTCCCCCATCTCCTCCCCTATGAGTTGTTAATTCATCCTTTATACCCTCTACACTTTCTACCCCATTACTTATATCTAGTCCCTCCCCCCACCTACTAGTTTAAAAACTCATCCAGCCTTTCGAACATCTTATCCCCTAGCACAAAAGCTCCCTCATCATTAACATGCAATCCATCCCTGCTGTAGAGATTGTACCGAAGTGAGAAGTCAGCCCAGTGCTCTAAAAGCCCAAACCCCTCCTTAGTGCACCACATCTTTAGCCACGCATTAACCTCCCTAAGCTCCTTCTGCCTCCCTGGGCTAGCACGTGGCACTGGTAGTATCTCAGAAAATACTACCTTGGAGGTCCTTGCCTTCAGCTTATTAACTTGTTCTCTAAAATCATTCTTTAGGAAACTCCAACTTCCACTAACTATGTCATTGGTACCAATATGTACCAAGACCGTCGGTTCATTTCCAGCCCCTCTCAATAATTTATCTACCCAATCCACAACATGACGAACCCGAGCACCCGGGAGAAAGCAAACTGTTCGATTGCTGGGATCTGGGTGACAAATAACCCTGTCTACCTTCCTAATAATAGAGTCCCCTACCACAAAACCTGTCATGCGCACACATTGAACTGCTGGAAGGGTGAATGACGCTGATGCTTTGAGAGAGCAAGCTAATGTTGGATGTCAGCGTCTGACTTCAGAACCGGACATCCAGATTTGCCCTAATGTGGTTCTCTGCTCACCAGTGCTCTCTGAAAGGGAGAATCGTTGTCATTCACCCTTAACTGCAGTGTAAACAGTGTTTCAAGGCACATAAATAAAAGAAGCATACAGGGCAAAAGGAAAAAGATCAATGGAGATCTATTTCTCCCTGTGTGGAAAAAGTTAATGGGGAAAACTACGATTAAATATGCCCCTAGGGATCTGTGTGCGCTCCATGTTTAGTTGTGTGCCCTCATCTCAGGGTATCCGTGCACGCGCACACGAGCACAGCTTAGAGAGAACAGTGGTCACAGGGCAATTCACTGGGGCTGGGTGAGGTCACGAGGCAATTCACTGGGGCTGGGAGAGGTGATGGGGAAATTCACTGGGGCAGGGGGAAGTCACGGGGCAATTCACTGGGGCTGGGGCAGGTGATGGGGCAATTCACTGGGGGAGGTCACTGGGCAATTTACTGGGGCTGGAGGGCAATTCACTGGGGCTGGGGCAGGTGATGGGGCAATTCACTGGGGCTGTAGATAAAACAATCAGTGAATGACGGGACACAGACCTTGTTCTGGTTATTACAGAAATCTAAAGGAAAGCTGCCAGTTCAATCCCCAGGCCAAAAAGACACAAAGTATTATTTATGCTAATTATCCCTCAGTATTTCAGGGGTGTCAACATTGATAGAAAAACTTTTGCAAATGCAAGACATTCTCCAAACTTTATGGTAACGGTTTAAGTGTTTATTTTTGAATTTGTTCATGCAAACAGTTTTTTTCAGACGCTATAAATTCTCCTCTATCAGATGCATTGATAACCCAGCTCACTTGCATATACGTTTAATACACTGAATTGAAATTATATATAGCTATTCCTCATTCAAATTCGACTGCTTTTCTTATTGGATTCCAGGACATCCATGTTTCGATATTCGATAAGTAGATGTTTTATGCATGTCTTATGATAAACTAGCTATTTGCCCGTCAAAAATTAAAAAAATGTTGGGGCCGTTTTTTGGAGGTCTTTGGAGTTACATGGTTGAAAAAATTGGGACCGTGAAAATCGTAAACTGGGTGCCTTGCAAGCATCGTGAAAGTGCTATGGGTTTCGGCGATGATCGTGGCCATCGACATGAGCGCCTTCTGTGCTCATGTCTAGGCTGCGGGCCTTCAGCACTCATTGCAGCCTAAGTTGTGCGGGCTTCGCGATGAGCGCTTTCGGTGTTCATTGCAAGGCCCGCAATTTTTAACATTGCGTGACCTACATCGTAAGATCCACAATTATGTGATACTATTCTATAGTGCATGACACAAGTGTGACAAAAAGTAACCTGAGATCAGTTTATTTCAGCAACTTTAATGGTGACTTGGAACTCACAATAAAATAAATATCTTGGAGCTTACAGGTTCAATATTTATGTTCCAGGGAAATTCCTGCATGGGTTCAAAGAAATGTATCTTTATACTGATAAAATGTTCCTAGACGTTTTTTCCCTCCAGTGTTTCCCTGAAATCGTTCTAACTCCTGCCATTGTGGCTCACATGACAAAAATGATATTATAACCCACATGACAGAACTATGATAGCCCTTTACAGCACTGGAGGCCAAAAGATGACATTCTGCATTCATTTCAATACAGGAAATGTAGACTTATGCAGCCTTTGTGAACCTCTTATCATATAACTTTAATTAATCTCTTTTTTTTTCATTTATCTCTGTCCCAAAGTAAAATATACATTTTTGGAGTGTAAATTAAAATGATAAAAGCATTTTGTGGCCTTTTTCAAAGTTCAGGCATAACATTGTACACATTAATATTATTTACTAGGAAATTGCCCGTCAAAAATTACGGGAGTAAAACTGTAAGGCTAGCAATGTGAGGCTAAGGGCCTTCTGAGCCGAAGGCGCTCATTGAGAGCCTCTACCTTGTGTACTTTACAGTGCCCGCGATTATCGCCTTAGGCACCCAACGCGAGCCCCACGATGAGTGCCTTCAGGTGCTCTATAAGCGCCTCTCCCCCTGTGTAGTTTAGGGGCCTCGTCATGAGTGTTACTGGCTTGGGTTAAGTGTTATTGCTTTTGGTAAAGTGTTACTGCATTAGTGTAAATGTTACTGTTGCAAAAGTGTTACTGGTTTTCCTTAAGTGTTACAGGTTTGGGGCTGTTTTTTGCGAGCTTCAGCCTCGTTTTTATCTTTTTGCGTTTTTTCGTCCACAATTTTTTTCTCTCGCTTAGGCGGTTTTCAATCTTGAAAAAACGGCAAATATGCTCCAAATTAAGTTGCAACCTCAGTCACAGGCTCCCTGGCTCACCCCCCGTGCTGTGTGTGAGTGTGTAAGTTAATTTGCGGCATATTTGTTGTTTTTTTAAGCTTTTTAATGTTCAGTGATTCGCTGTTAAAGTCATATTTTTGCGAGGCCCACAGTCCATATACGTGCCTGTGGTCCAAGTCCTACGGTCTGTAATTTTGTGTCCCTCGCTAAGTGCTGCAATGAGTGCCTTCAGCGTACATTGCAGCCTAAGTCCCGCGTGTTTCAACTGCTCGTCTCGCTTTGCGTGGCTCGCAGTTGCGTCCCTATGGGCCGCAAATGGCTTGACTCACTACGCAAGACTCACAAAGCGCGACAATCCCGCAAATGTGACCAATGTATTTATATACAGTACTATGTGATTTATATACAGCACTAGTGATTTATATACATGTGATTTATATACAGTACTAGTACAAGCATGGACCTCAACTCCTATTGTATCAGTTCATTTTACTTTTTATAGTTTATAAAGCACAATAAAACACATTTAAATTAAGCTGTGGTCTTTTAAACTAAGAACCTTATTAGACACAAAATGAACTTGAAAAAGTGTGCTTGAATTAAAAATTACCAACGTTAAAAAATAATCATACTTTTTGATATTTCTTTCTTTTCACATAAGTTGCTATGTGAATATAAACATATATTCATTTATATATTTTAAATGTATTTTTACCAGTTAAATTTTTTTCAGGTGCCTTAGTTTGTTGTAACCCATAAGATTATTCCTTCAGCCCAGGGGTCTGCAACCTTTTATAATCAAAGCCAAACCAAGTCAGAATTCAAAGCAAGAGGTCTACAATGAACCAGTATCTAATAATATTCATTTGCATAATGAAAAGCTAAGTTTATTGATGACTGACAAAATGCTTTCACATGAAAGAACACAGTGAATAGTGAGAGAGGTTTTATTTAGAGGAGACAGGGAATGTGAGCTTCGGAGAACACAAAATAAATGACTTGAATACACAACTATAATCAGATTGGGTAGTCTGATCACACACAAATGCAAATGGGAATAGGGCATCATAACCTAAATATCCCCCAGTTGTGTTCTTTCTCCTTTTTAAGAACTGTCTTCTCTTATATACTAATGTTGTGCTTTGCTGGTAGGGCTGTTGGACCCATGTGAGGAGGAAGCCAGCGAAACGGCGGAAGTCCCTCCTCCTCCTCCTCCTCCAGCCAATGAGAAGCGCCCAGGCTCCGTCAGGTCACGCATCGCTGCGTCAGACTCGGCGTGCCTGGAGCTGCCTCCGCGCCAGCCATGACCTTGGCAAGATCCTTTAGGCATCTAGATAAATAAACACACTGACCAAGTGTTTCTTGGGAAAATTACGGGCCACAGCTTTATTAAAGCAACCATAATCCAATAACCAGTTAACATTGTTACATCACAGCTCAATTAAACATCCCGGATTAGGAGCCCAGCCCGGTCAGTAACCTCACGCCCTGGGCCCGTGCCCAGAACCTCCCAGTGTTTTACTAAGAGCACCCATGAGGCAGGGCAATGCCCACTTAAGCCCGTGGGCAGGGTGACTCACCTCCCGCCAACCAAATTTATTCCTAACTTGTGTCCTAACCTAGGAATCCTAAATTCCTTACCCTTCTACTCTTTCCCCTTTTCTTTTTTTTAAAGAAAAAAAACTTAAGCCACCTGAACTGAGCTCAACCAGCCTCACTCCCTTCGACTATACCTTATTAACCTATCCACAACTTTTTTCTTTTTTTTTTTTAAACTAACCACCAACTCAAAGGGGAGGGAGGAAGGGAATCAGCTCAATGGCCGGCACGGAGTGAGGAGGAAGCCCGCGAAACGGGCGGAAGTCCCTCCTCCTCGTCCAGCCAATGAGAAGCGCCCAGGCTCCGACAGGTCACGCAGCGCCGCGTCAGACCCGGCGTGCCTGGGGCTGCCTCCGCGCCGGCCATGACCTTGGCAAGATTCATTAGGCTTTTAAATAAATAAACACACTGACCAAGTGTTTCTTGGGAAAATTACGGGCCACAGCTTTATTAAAGCAACTATAATCCAATAACCAATTAACATAATTAACATTGTTACATCACAGCTCAATTAAACATACCGGAGGAGGAGCCCGGCCCGGTCAGTAACCTCACACCCTGGGCTCGCGCCCAGAGGCTCCCAGTGCTTTACTAAGCACGCCCATGAGGCAGGGCAACGCCCACTTAAGCCCGTGGGCAGGGTGACTCACCTCCCGCCAACCAAAGTTATTCCTTATTTGCGTCCCGCCAATAAAAAAAACTTAAGCCACCTGAACTGAGCTCAACCAACCTTACTCCCTTCGACTTTACCTTATTAACCTACCCACAACTTTTTTTTTTTTTTTTAAACTAACCACTAACACAAAGGGGATGGAGGGAATCAGCTCAATGGCCGGCACGGAGTGAGGAGGAAGCCCGCGAAACAGGCAGAAGTCCCTCCTTCTCCTCCAGCCAATCAGAAGCGCCCAGGCTGGGTGACTAACCTCCTGCCACAGAGCAGGCTATGGATGCCTCCTGAGGCTGTGATCCCCCCTCTTGGTCTCTCAATAAAGCTAAGGCCTGCCTAGCCCCATCCTTAAGCTCCAGAGTAAACAGTTCTAATCCTATCTCTGTTAGATTAACCATATGGGGGCAAAATAATTCATCGGCGTCTCCGCCTTCAAATTCTTGATGCCTAATGGTAATGAAACCATTACAAAACTAGCCATCTGCTTGTTTATCTTTTGCCTTGCTCTATCCATCGAAACTGGATGGATCCCTTGCATTCCCCCATGATCTCCTTTTGATCATTTCGGACCACACTATGAACAAGCCTGGGAACTGCTCTAACCAAAACTTCACATTCCTCTTCATATCTTTTAACATTTTCCTCATAGGTACCACTCCGAAATCATTGCCCCCAGCGCGTATAATTAAAATGTGTGGGCTACCGTGATGCTGAGCGTTGCTCTGCAACAGGCCATTCACCTGTGTCCATCTCAAGCCGTGGAACCCAAGCCATCGTACTTGAACGCTCATCTCCAGGAAGTCCAGTTGGACATTTTCTCCAGTGACTGCGGCTAACCGGTGAGCCCAATACATGTAGGAATGGCCGATGATCCACAGCTGTTTAGTTTCTGCAGCACACAAAATTAGATGACCCTTTCAGGCCGTATGTAGGACCTAAAATGTTGCGACTCCCATCTCCCAATCTTTTTAACCATGCTCTCGGGCAGACCTAGCCTTGCCACCTCCGTAGCGGCCCCGATTCGAAACGAATGTGTGCAGAAGTCCGCCGGGTCCAGGCTTAATTGCCGTAAGGACTTCTTCAACATCCTTTCGAATTGAAGCCTTGACAAGGCCTGGCCATTGGCATGCAATAGCAGTGGGCCTGGCCCTGGCGGCCTTTTTTCCAAGTACAACCTCACACTTGCCTGGGGGCAACACTCCGTTCCAGTTTTGTACATGACCATTTCCTTTCCTTTTCCAGCCTGATCCGTTTTAGACCTCTTTAGCCATACCAACAATCTGTCACCCTCCAGACAGATTTCCTCTGCCAGCAGCCCCCCCCCCCCCCCCCGAACCGTGCCTGTTTTCCGAGACCTGTTCACCAATCCTGAAGGCCCCGTAGAACGCTAGGGAAAAGGCCGTCCGGAAAAGCAGGGATCCGAAGGAGTCCCTACATAGCATACCCAACGCCTCCCCAAGGCATAGCAGCAGAGAGAAAAAGTGATCGGGCGCCTCCTGTCCGGTTCTCCCCTTTGAACATGCCTTTGACCAACCGGCAAACCACAAACTCCTTTGTAAAGTCCTACTGCCCTGCCAACCTGAACATAAATGCCAGGGCCGCCAACTGCCGGGCCACGGTCGCCCTGGAATCACCTCTCTCTGCACTCCGGAGCAAGAACCACAGGAGAATTCCTATGGCCTTCTCTTCCGAACCTTCGCCATCGGCTTCTTCAACCATGCCGCTTCACCTGTTCCATACCTTCCTGTAGGCCACCCACGTCTTCGTCGCTACTGACTGTCTGACGTAACCAGCTACCTTACTACTCCAAGCTCCCAGAATTCTGAAGGTATGTCCTCTCCGTGATCCTTCGCCGCTGGCTCCAGTGTTCGGAACCCCAACGTTAAGGCCAGGAACACTTTCAGTTCTCACCCAGATGTTCGCCCGTAAGCAACAAAGAACCAAATGCCAAATGAGCCATATCAACGGCCCAGACGCCGCCGTCAGGCTATTGACTACCCGAACCGTGTTCGGGTTGCCTGATTGAAAAAGGACATGATGGTTCCCAAAGCCCCTTCCCCACAGATGAACCGCTGCGTTGATGGCAAACAGCTCCAGAACCTTAGCATCGTCTGTAAGCCCTTCCCGCTCCCATGATGCGGGCCATGGTGCTGCCCACCACGCGCCTCTAAAATAGGCTCCCACTCCAACCGCACTTGATCCCGCATAAAGGTCGAGCTGACCATTCGTCACCCTGCTCGGCTGAATCAGGGTGCTCCCGTTGAAGTTCCGTAGAAATACCGTCCACACTCGTGCATCCTCCTTCATGGCCCCAGACACTTTTATAAAATGATGCAGCTGTGATATTCCGGCCGTAGCCAACGACACTCTTCTTGCGCCTGCTAGGGCTGCCAGTTCTGCAGACAGATCCAACACCTTCTCCATTGGCAAGCTGCACTCCATCTTGTCCGAATTGATCCTAATCCCCAGGAACTTCAATTCCGTGGTCGGCCCTTCCGTCTTTTTGTCTGCCAGGGGAACCCCGAAATCTTGACATATCCTTGGAACGGTCCTCAGTATGAAGTCGCATGTGGCGAGATCCGCGGAACCCACAAAAATCGTCGAGGTAATGGGTAATCCCATGGCAACCTGACTCGGTGGCCGCTACCCATTGCAAAAACGTACTGAAGGCTTTCGAAATAGGAACAGGAAATAGAACATCCCATGGGTAGACAAAGGTCCACGAAGTACTGCCCGTCAACAAAACAGCCAGGAAACCGATGACTCTGAGGATGCACCGGTGGTAAACGAAACGCAGATTCGATATCCACTTTTGCCATCTTGGCCCCAACCCCCGCCCACCTGACCAAGTCGGTGGCCCGATAGAAAGGGGCGTAAGACACTGACGAAACTGTTTGTCGATCCTGTGGTTGACTGAGCCGCCCAGAGGATAGGATAGATGCTGGATGAGGCCCAGCTTTAGTCGGCAACCTACCGTAGTGTTCTAGCCACGGCAGCATTGCGCCCAACCGTATGGGGGTCCGTCCCTTTTTGGGCGGGCTCTCCAGCCCTGAACCCTTCCTTTTGTCTGCTGCATTTTGAGGCCGCGTGATCCCCTCTGCAACTCGCACAGACGTGCTTGAAACAGCAGTTTGGTGTCTACCTGCAGCTGCCCTTGTTGAATGAGTGGCAGACCCCTCGACCAGATGTTCCCCCAGCGATGGGGCCTCTTGCCCCGCCTGAGTTCCCGCGAAAGGGCCGCACTGCCCGCATTGGTGTCATTATGTTCAGCCAATAGGCCAATAGGCCACCACCTATCGCTCCTCGCCATCTCCGGTCGAGAGGACATGTACTGCCGGAATTCCTCATCATATCGCCACCAAGCCATTCCACCGTACTTTCGGTATGCGTTCCTGATTTCCTCCAGATACACAAACAGCCCAGAGCATTGTCCTGGGTGTCTTTCTCCAATGACACAGGCCATAATGGCAAAGGCCTGTAACCAGTTGTCAAATGTCTTCGGTATGCACCTGAAAGTGGGTCTCTGGTCATCTCCTTCCCTGTGGAACCTCTCTGGATTGTCGGCCAGCTGTGACATTGGCAAAAAGGAAAATATCTCTATGTATTCCCATCGGCAGATTTTTTCTTTCACGTCCAAGGCCAAATGCGCCCCGAAATTGTCTTGCTCGCAGACGATGGATGGCCTCGCAGCCAAGTCCCGTACGCCTCCTCAGGTCCTCTCCTGTTCCACTCCTCTGGTATGTACTGCTACACTCGTCAGGGGTGTTGCGGGGTTGGTGAGCCCCGCACGAGGCGACCTTGCGGGAGAAGGTGGTTCCGACCACGCCTTCCCGGTGAAACCTCCCACCCAGGCCCCGACTTCCGCGTTGAAGACGGCAATGTTATGAGCTTCTATAAGGGATCTCAGGCATGTTAGAAATGTAGATGCCCTGGGGGAGCCTTCGTGCACAACTACCCCACCACCCCAGATTTTCTAAGCTTCTCACCTGACTCTCCTTCCCCCGGGCACCTGTCGATCTGGACGAGCGGGCGTCCCTGCGTGTCTCGACCGCCGAGGACTCCTTTCGCCCCCTCTTGTGCACGCACAGCTGCAGCCGCAAGACCGTCTGCTCCGAGACCTGGATCTGCCTCTGGCTCTGGGAAAGCCTGAGGAACAATCACTAGACCTCCTGCTTCTATCCACCGTCTGTACCCCCCCAGAGGAGTACTCTGACTCTGCGGCTGAGCTAGGGCGTAAGGATACCCTCTGGTTCAGTGGCCTATGGCGGTCGATGCTATCCGTACCCCTGTCCTGCCCCAGAGTCACTATGGGCGTCCCTGTATCCATAACGATGTCAGGGATGGGTAAAGTGCACTATGGCCTAGCTCTCTTGTCAGGGGATTTCTGTGTCTTGGCTGGTGTCCAGGTGAAAATCAAGGGACTGTACCTGTTCGTTGACTTCCGGACCCTGGTGGCGCGTCTGCCGTGTCACCTTGGCCGTCACTGGAATCTCGTCGATGACCACCAGACTGTCGTCTGCGGCCATCTCGCCGATCACCTGATCTCTTCTTCCTCTGGTGGTCTCTTTTTTTCTTCCCAGCCTCTCCGTCAGCATTGCGTCGTCCCTGCGAAACACCTGCAGTGCTGGCAGTTGGTGCGGCAGTGGGGACCGCAGGGGGCGACCGGTGAAAACCTGCTTTTTTAGAGCTCCTTGTGCTATCGCTGTTACCCTTGGAGCTACAAGGCTGATTCGGGGTGTTGCCAGAACCTGGGTTCTGCTGTGGGCCATGGGACGAGTTGCTGGGTGGTGGCCGGATGGCTAGGCACTCGCCCGCGCTTCCTGCTGGCACCACACTCTCTGTGGTGGGGGGGGGGGAAAGCTCCTGGCTCTCAAGAACCATATCCGTGCCCTCCACTCTGCTCCTAGCCCTATTGCTCTAATCAGAGCTAGCACGCTGCTCCGCTAGACTATCTAGGCTATGAGGCCTGTCCACCTGGCCTAGGCTACCGGTCACGGCAGGCCGGGCCTGTGCCTCAGTGGCATCAACCTCCCCCCTAATAGGCCTGAGTCCATTCTGTCTTGGACCCATCTAACCCCATGGCTTAATGCCCTGGTTCTGACCATAGATAGTAAGGCCTCTAACTCCCCAGGGTCCATTATAACTGAACACCCCTAAGGCACCCAAGACACACACACACTATTCCTATAGTAATGCAAGGAATGAAATGTGCTTATAATATGGGCTTGTGTTAATTTGGGCACTTATGGTCACCTGGCTTATGATGCAGAGGAGCGCAGTGTGCAGCTTCTGATCAGCTCAATGGCTGGCACGGAGTGAGGAGGAAGCCCGCGAAACGGGCGGAAGTCCCTCCTTCTCCTCCAGCCAATCAAAAGCGCCCAGGCTCCGCCGGGTCACACAGCGCTGCTTCAGACCCGGCGTGCCTGGGGTTGCCTCCGCGCTGGCCACTACAGCTTTAACGGCAAGTCAAGTCTTGTCTTCTTTACTAATAAATGCATAAGACTGATACTTGAGTTACTTATCAGTTAACACTCACTGGCAATCTCAGTAATGTTACTTTTCGTAAATGAATATACAAGGGACACACAAGGTTCATCATACTGCTGGAATACAAACATTGCAGCTTCCATAAAAAATATATAAGCAAATAGACATAATGGAAACTCTTTACAATAAAATAGTGTACACATGTGAACAGTGTGCTGTTAATACTGTTGTTAGTGTCCCTTTAAACATTCCTCAGCAAAAAGCAGTTTTACAGGATATGATGAAGTCTGATGATTTGCTAATAATGGATCTTTTAACATAAAAAAAAAAGAAAGTGTTAAAAAACTGTAGTATAGTATGACCTTTACCCTTTATTTGTGAGACTGTTTTCCGAAAGAGTGCCACTTTAGGGAGTGGGAGGCTTGTGTGGGCAGGACCTGATATATCCCTAAATAGGGCCCTCAATAGGCTGGCTACACCCCAGCACCCAAGCTGCACACAGAGGCAGCCAGGAAGCAGGACAATCCTACCATTCACCTGCTGCCTGCATGGCTTTGTGTGGGGTGGCTCGGGGGGGAGGACAATGTCACCATTCATGTGCACTTAGAGATGAAGCAGGAGTAGGGGAGGGGGCCAAGGGTATTCTCAAGAAGGGGCTGCTGCGAATCTAAGTCCTCTCTATTAGAATACAAATCACTGCTTCTTTGTATTGGAAGCTGTTCACTTGAAATGTGATGACTGAGGGGAATAAAAGGAGAAGAAATCAATATGTATTCTGTAAACCAAGCGAGGATTCAGAGATGATGCAAGCTAAGATTTGTGCCCAAAGAATAAATATAGCAGAGGACCACCGCTATCAGTTCTTTTTCACCTTCTGTGGCTTGTGATGTCAGCAGAAATCCTAGCATCTACTGATCCTGATGGTAGAGGAGCCTGGCCTAAATTAAATGGCTTTAATACAGAACTAAGATAAACACCAATCAATCTATATATAATCCCATGCTCTCTGTATCTATATATATGGCTTGTCTGGATATGCTCTGAGCTAGGAGGGGCAGTAAACTTGATGCACTTTTGAGGGCAGACAGTTTTTCTGTATGGACTGTATCCCTTTAGATATCATATTGCCATACTGGAAATCTTGTTGTAGCCGGTAATGTTTTTTTAGAGAAGAACTGGATGACCCAGTGAGGACTGGAGACTCAGCTGTGACCAGTTTGTTTTCTTGCTCCTTTCTAGTGAATTTAATCAAAATCCCTCATGCTGCCTGTTACTAGAGAGGTCCCTAACAGCCTCTTCACCAGAGTTGTTTAGGTCAAAATGTATTTCATGTATTTGATGTATTGCCAAGTCTGTGGTATTTACCATGTGATAAAGACCTATGTTGTTTCCTACGTACTGCAAGTCTATAGTTCTTTAGTTATATGTATAAGTGTCTAGCATATAATACAGGTATACAATGTGTTCCATGCAATGCATTCCCATGCATTGCAAGTCTTTAGTATTTCTCATGTCCTGTAGATCAGTAGCGTTCCCAGTCTAATGCAGATCTATAGTGTTCCCTTGTATTGCAGATGTATTACATTGCAGATTACATTGCTATTCAATTGCTCAAGGCCGCAAGTTACGGGCCACAAACCATCAGCCAATAGAAAAAAAGACTCATAATTACAGCCGTAAAACAGGGAGGATACATGTCAATCAATTAGGTTCGGGAGTCCGATAGGCGATCAGACTTGCAAACCCGCAAATAAAGAATTATGAAAATTAATGCCAATACAGTTCTAGTCCATATGGGTGGCCTGGTATGTATTAACTCATTGATACCCAAGATCGGTTTAACCCGAAATTACACATAAATATAACTTTTATTTCCTGCCGATTTGCGAGCTGGAGACTGTTGTGCGTTTATCATAGCTTTCCCCGTTATTTACAGTGCAGTATTTACAGTGCTACGAATAGGTGTTTAACCCCCTTGCGGGTCCTCTCTAGCACTCATAGGAGTTTCTCCTTCATTTGCCATTTACGGGTGTGAAAACATTCGGGAGCTTGGGGAAATTGAGCAATTGAATAGCGATTTGTGATTTTAGCCTTGCAAAAGTGAAAGATCAAAGGCTTTTGGAGGCTGTAAGTTACGAGTTTAACAATTGCCATATTTTCTAGATCGGAACTCGGAAGCCATTCCAAGCCTGCAAAAAGACGCCAATTGAATAGCAAAGTAGCTTGCAAACTCACGGGCTTCCGGATCTCCCGGAACCTCAATTGAATGGGGTCCTTAGTGTTTCCTATGTAGTGCAGGTCTATAGTATTTCCAATTAATACAGGTCTATAATGTTTCTATACACTTTTTTCACATTCACATATACGTTTTCCATGCTTTGCAGATCTATTGTTTTCCCATGAATATATTTACAGCCTTATTAAATTGCGATTCGGCCAATTAAAAAGAGCTCTATATAAGCACAGAGCATATGTTTTTTACAGAAGCTTTTAGTTAGTGAACTTCTATCCAAAAGCAAGGTCTTCACTAACTAAAAACTTCTGTAAAAAAAGTATGCTATGTGCTTATATAGAGCCCTATTCAATTGGCCGAATCACAATTTAATAAGGCTGTTAGTGTTTATAATGCAGTGTATGTTTATAGCAGTAATATATCTAACTATACATAACCTCATGGTTCTGTATACTCTCTCCCTGGCTTGTTTATGTATGCTTCCTTCTGGGGCAGTGAACCTGATATCTGCGTGAGGTTAAGCAGTTCTTCTGTATAAATTATTTTTAGAGGAGAGCTGGATAGCCCAGTGAGGAGTAGATACTTACCTGTAACAGTGTTATGCATTTGCCCTCAGATTGTTCCTTTGATCTTTTCTTGTGAAATTAATCTAATCTCTTATGCTACCTGCTACCCGAGAGCCCCTATGCCAAGAGCCATACCGGGAAACAAAGTTATAATATTCATTGAGAAAAATAATTTATAAATAAACATCAAATATGAAAATATCATCACTGCATTTAACACAAATTTGGGGGGTCCTTTTACTGTAATGACTGCACCAGCAGAGACAGCAGCAGTGGCAGTGAGCATCCGCTAAATTTTTCTTCCAGTGTAATAGCTTTAGGGTTAGGGGGTTAGGTTTAGGGTAAAAGTAAAGTTTTAAGCTTGGAAATTGTAAATGATTTCGGCAGCGTTTGCAAACCGTGCATAGTTTTTGCAGTGCCATCTAGCATCTCCTTGCTGCAATTGCTTCTGCCACTGTCGACGCATTCATAACAGGAATGATCCATTTTGTGAGATATCCAGAAATGATTTTGCTTCTACAAATGTCAGCATCTGTTGTGACAAGCGTTTGCAACTTTCAGTCAGCTGACAACTAGACAGGATTATGGTATAAATGTCATCCAGCATATAGTAATAAGTCAATAACACTTAAACTGGTTACAAAGTGTCCTCCTAGGGTTTTGTGTTCAATACTCTGCACACAGTAACAACAAACTGTATCCCTATAGACCAAGCTTGGTCTATGGGGGAAAGCAGATCTAAGCCATATTTTCAGCATATCTGTATCTTGTTTGAATAAAGGTGGACCAATCAGCAGGGCTGGATCTACCTTTTTGGAGCCCCTGGGCAGTGAACGGGAGGAGCCCCTGCGAGTGAGTATGCTAGATATGCACGATCCATTTTTGCCTTTTCTGTACATTTAAGTTCCTTTTCCTGTTGTAACTCTCTGGTTTCGCCAAGTAGCCAGTCTATGAACTGTAGCATTTCAGGTTTTTTTTTTAAGCCAGGAACCATTTTTCTTTAAAAAGTGTCACCCCTCACAGGGAAGCGCATTTAGACGGCTGCCTAGTCGGCCTAATGGGTAATCCGGCAATGCCAATCAATTGCTCAATAGTTTAATTACTTACCTCTGCTGACACAGGAATATCAACATGTGGCCTGGATTCATTCTCCAAGGGCATTGGACCAGCCTAATACACTCTTATATACTCTGGGTAATTCGGTGTCTGTTTGTAATCGTAACTATTTTACAGTATGCTCTTTGAAGAACTAAACGTGATAATGAGCTATTTTTTCCCCCAAAATAAAAAAGCTACTTTCACATTCTTTTTTATTGCATGCAATTATTTGTAAATTGTCGTTGCTGTCATATAATACCACCCATATGGATAATCTCATCTGTCCTGTCAAGTGGAAGATAACATTGGACACTGAAACAAACACACTTATGTTATGACATATAAATGACGCTAACATATGGTATCTTCAATTGTCTGTTCTGTCTCTCTCTGTGCTGTCTCTCTCTCTGTGCCCTCTGTCTTTCTCTCTATGCACCCTCTCCCTCTATGTGTGCCCTCTCTTTCTGTGCGCCATCTCTCTGTCTGTGTGCCCTCTCTCTCTCTCTGTGCCCGAATAAGTAGCTAACTGTTCATATCTAGCAACAATAACGCCTGTGTGCGCCTGCGCACAGCGCACCACGGAGGCATTATACACAGCTTAATAATTATTATAGTGGATTTGTGTCTGTGTTATATAACTATATAAATATCTGTGTTAACAAGAGATGTCTGGGTGAGCAAATCTTAGGTGTTCTCAGTGTGACGCAGTTCCCTCACACCTTATACACCATCTTTCAAACATTAATCTTAGGAACCACCATCTAGCTCAATAAAATACATGATTCATTACTTTAAGTTTTGTATTGTCCTGTACCTACTTGAAAAAGCAGAATGCATTGCTTGGGCTATTATTATTACTTTCCCATTATATGATTACTACAGAGAGTTGCTCAGACCCATCTAATGGATAAATTCAATCATATTTTGTACATACAGTTTTTACCATATCTATAGTTACCACTTACCCTGGCTGTCAAATTGAATCAGATGTTACCAAAGATTAACAGCCTTATTAAATTGCAATTCGGCCAATTCTAAAGGGCTCTATATAAGCACAGAGCATATTTTTTTTACAGAAGTTTTTAGTTAGTGAAGACCTTGCTTTTGGATAGAAGTTCACTGACTAAAAACTTCTGTAAAAAATATGCTCTGTGCTTATATAGAGCCCTTTAGAATTGGCCGAATTGCAATTTAATAATGCTGTAATGAAAATAACAAGGCCCATATACATCTATCATATCTATACCTGTAAAATACAGAATTTGTTTAACCACAACGCCGCTGTGGCCCCATCCAAGGTATTGCTTCTAAACTTAGGTTTTTCCTCAACAGCCTTTGCAATGGTATTTTGAAAGCAGGCATGTGAGATACAATGGCTAATCAAGTCATGTAAAGAGCATTCCTTGTAGAGAGCAAAAGTCAGACTGGACACAAACCAATATATGACTTAGAATCCAGCAAGGGGAACATCTGAAAAGTTGCCTAAAATTGCTCTGAGGCTCTACAATTAAATAAACCCACTAAATCGATTACATTGAAGAACTGATAAAAATTCATCCAATCCACTGAAAACATATATATTATTGCTACAGAGATGTTTCTCTTATTTCCATTCAGCTAACACTTACTATCAACTCTCCAACCAATACTGGCAGAGATTTATGTACACCAAACCCATATACTTTCTAAACTCACAGGGAAGACTGATGAGGTGTTAGATTAGTATGGCAGAGTGTGCCCAAAAGCACTTAATGTCTGTGGAGTAAACTTTAGCTCTGAACTATGCGGGGGGAATTATCAGATATTTATTTCTAGAGTACTTTACTGTAACCGATTTATTAATGATGTACCGAGTTAGATGGCATTATAAAATTCATAAACCCAGAGAATAACTTGTTAATGATGAATAACTGTCATCCCAGACACACATTTAAAAGAATTACACATTTTTTAGGTTTAGAAAAATTGTGGAAGATGATGACAGTTTTTTGGAAAGATCAGTTGGAAAGAGGTTTTGTGTTATAGGTTATGACTTACTTGAGTTAACTGAAGTTATGGATGAAGAAGTCCTATTGAGAAGGAACATTTTACTTTCTTATAGTGTGAAGAATACAAAAAATACAAGATTATTGTTTGTTTCTAAACATAGCAAACAGGATTATGAGAAAAACTATAAAATTACATTGTACCAGCAAATTGAGTCAGACGGTTGACTCATGAAAAGATGTGCACTGGGCTTTGGCCCTGTGGGCCTAGGCAGAAACAGCTGCTGTTCTCAGGAATGATAAAAACTTTATTTTAAAGATCAAGTGATTTGGTGTTAAAAAGAGTAAACAAGTTTTTGGAAACTCTTGCATGGCACCTTCCCATGTTATATCTTTCTGGCAATTATCAAATGCGATCAGGGCTGTATCTACCTTTTTGGAGCCCCTAGGCAGTGAAGTGGTATACACGGACCCATTTTTGCCATTTCCGTAGGTGTAAGTTCCCTTTCCTGTTGTAACGGTCTTGTTCTAGGTGGTTACCCCTAGTAGCCAGTCTATGAACTGCAAAATGTATTCTTTTTAAGCCAGGAACCATTTTTTTTTAAGAAGCGACGCCCCTCACAGGGAAGTGCCCCTGTGCGGCTGCCTAGTAGGCCTAATGGGTAATCCGGCCATGGTTGTGATACATTTATGGTACAATTAAAAGACAACTTTACTTTTAAAAACTCCATGCATGTAGCGAGAATCATTTAGCAAACAAAGAACATCAACATCTATATAAGTCAACAACATTAAAGAATGCTTGTGTCTGGGGATTTGATACTGGGAAATGAGAGTAAATTTCACTCTCATTTAATCCTTTTTTTAAGTTTAACACAGTTGTCAAGTTCCACATTGTGATATCCTTTCAATAGAATTTAAAATAGGTGTTCTCTACATGCGGGGTCCCTCATTTGACCCACACTCCACAGAATGGCGGCTTCATGTATCTTTTATTGTAATGAAGTGAGGTCTTCACCCTCCTGTAGTGTGGACATTTAACTAGTCTGAAGCATGCTTGTGTGTAACAGAGTGAATGCCTCAATCAACATCACTTAAGACTGACATGCCTGTTAAAGCATATAAATACTCAAATCTGAGTAGAGTGTTAGCTTTTGCTGATGATGTCAAAAGTGTCAACGCTAATTGCTCCAATCAGGAGCATGATCTGGGATTTCATACACAGTGCTTTGCTGTTTCCACGCTGCACAAAAAATGAAAAGCAATAGAATACAGTGAATGTAATACAGAGGAAGGGGGTTTTACCAGAGGAGTGCCACAGGTCTCTCCACTGAGGCCTGCTTTGATTAATATATTTATTAATAGTATTACTAATGGGTGTCAAGGTAAAATTTGACTCAGAGTAGCAAACATTCCAAGAGACTTAAGTCAAAATGTGTAATGGTTTATTAAAACTTGAAAAATGCACGTAGGCCAGAAAAGAAAAAAAAAGGTAGAATATTTACTTAATGGGAAAATGATGATGGCAACTGCTGAGGAATGTGACTTAGGTGTTATTATATTGGATTATTTAAAAGTAGGCATTCAACGCAACAAAATTGCAGGAAAAGGCAGTAGGGTGCTTTGATGTATTGGTAGAAGAAATAGTAGTAGAAAAAGGGATAGATAACTATAGATCCCTATTTAGACCTCACCTACAATACTGAATCTAGTTATCATTCTGTGGCAAGGGGCATTTTTTGGAAATTAAGCATTCCTGCAATACGCACATGACTTTCCTGAGGCTAAATGACGCCAATCTTTTAGGTAGAGATGGGCAGACTGTATGAGCCTTGTTGGTTCTTATCTGCCATCACATCTATGTTATTGTGGGTAATAACATTACAAATAAAAATAATTATAATAAAATACAAAGTCCTTTTAAATTGTGATGATTTGTTCTAAATATACTTAGAAAAGTACATTCACCTCCCCTTTTACACGTGATTGATTTAGTAGTTATTGTAAAAACACCCTTGTTTAATTTATTAAAACCTAATTTACACTCACAATCTTTTGGAAAAATGTGGTCAAACTTACAATGCACTCTGACATGATAGCATGGTCTCCCTCATCTACATCTCTCATTGATGCCATGAGCTGATGTTGATGACCCCTAATCCCAGTAGCATCAGCCTACATCACTGACAGACATTGCCAGTCACCAACATTGTGATTACCATTTACATTTAAAAATATATTGTATATAAACTATTTTTATTTAAGATCATTAATCTGTTGTTTTTATTCTTTATTAACTGTTTTTTGTTTTGCCTATTAAGGTAAATTAATACAGTTAACTATTAAACTGTGTTGTTAATAGTCTGACTAACAGCAATAAAAAGTTATTAAAGGTACATGGAACATAACTGTTTTCTTCATGCATTTAGTAGAGCACCTTTTAAAACATATTAAGCAAAACCTCTTTAAACATAATTGAAACTAACAGGAAGGGCAAAGAACATGCTTTACAGCCTTATTAAATTGCGATTTGGCCAATTGAATAGGGCTCTATATACGCACACAGCATATTTTTTTTACAGACGTTTTTAATTAGTGAAGACCTTGCTTTTGGATAGATGTTAACTAAGTAAAAACTTCTGTAAAAAAGTATGCTCTGTGCTTATATAGAGCCTTATTCAATTGGCCGAATCGCAATTAAATAAGGCTGTTATAATCTATAGATCTTATTGGCTGACAGAGGACAAGACCCCAAGAGCAGTTACAAGTTTGAATACTGTTTTGGGGATCTCCGTCTGAAAATAAAAACACAATGTGATACATTATCAAATACCATTTTTCTCATGCAGCAAATAAAATAATTAATTCCATGAGCCGTAAAGTCTTTTATATATAAAAAAATATAGTGAGGACTCTTCTGGACCATTTAGGCATCCATGATACATTGGTAGATATGTGTGAAAGAGACATTACATATCTGGAGAGCTGTGGGTGCTTCTAGCTTCTGGGCCAGTGAAGGGGAAAGGGTGTGTTGCCAATCTAATTATCTATCAAAATTGTCTGTTCCCTACTTGCCTAACCTTCCCTCCACTGATAAAGGTAATATAAACACACCCTCATGATCCAGTTCTCAGCAAATACAAAATTGATCCCTTTACTCATTCCCATCCCCATCTGCTTTTTCCCATACTGATGGATGCGGAGGCTGCACAGGCTCCCTGGGTCAGCCCGTAGCGTTGTGTGACCCAGCAGAGCCTGTAAGGCTAAACAGCCAATCGGAAGAGTCGGGGGCGGGACTTCAGCCCGTGTTCGCGCGTCGGGCAGAGCAGCGCAGTCTCCAGCTGAAACGGACGGAGGTCTGATGGTTAAATATGGAAAAAGAAGGAGGTTAATACTGTGATCAACCCTAGCTGAACAGCACATAAGGGCCAGGGTATATATGAGCTCTGGTTGTGTGTTTTGTGTACTTTCTTGTTAGTTTGTGGTCCGTTTTTGTCCGTTTTTTTTGTGTGTGTTGTGCTTGTGCTGGTATGGATAATGAGGACACAGAGGCCTTACTGGCTGAAGTTAGGAGGCCTTCCTTACATTGCTCAGGCTCAGCCTGTAGTGGCTGGTGGCCTAGGCAATAATGGAGGTGCCAGCAGGCTAACCCCCATCCCACTAGTACAGAGCCATCAGACCCCCGTCCAGTTGAGAGCAAGGCCAAGGGAGCAAAAGGGGATACCGGTCAGGGCAGCCAGGACCCTATACCCCTCAGGCAAAAGAGAGCCGGGCCCACGGGCGGTGAGGGTGAGGGCCTAGAACTCCGGCCACCACCAGTCATTTTGCCCAAAGGGTCTCGGCTGCGGCAAAGGACAAGAAACACCTCTATACCGCCCCGTAAAGGAGGCGCAGGGGGTAATAAAAAAGCCGGGAGCCCTAAAAAAGCTCCTTCAGATCCTCATTGTGCCGACCGTACTAACAGCACTTCTGGTGCTTTACAGGGAGCTAAGCATGGTGACTACACGAGAAAGAAGGAACAGAGTTGTTAGAGAGATGAACAGCCAAGACAGCATGGTAGTGATCGATGACGTGCTTGTGAAAGCGGCAGTGGTGAGGCCAGGGCGACCCTCTAGAGCTAGAAAGACCACAAGCAGGTACAGTCCACTGCTATTCACCCACACCCCCTTAAGACGACAGAGAGCTGAGACTGAGGGCGTTACGGTTAGGCCACAGCAAAAGGTGACTAATCCCGACCCACAGGTAGACATTGTAATGCCACAAGAAGTGTCAGGGGAACTCGTACAGAGGGTAACAGAGCCTGCGGCGCTAGCCTAGTCCAGCCGCGCAAGCTTTTGTGACCATGACCAGTCCTCAGGGGAGGAGCAGACGGTATGGGCACGGGCATGCAGGTCACAGAGAGCTAGTGACTGTTCCTCTTGCACCCACAGGTCCAGAAGAAGATCAAGATCAAGGAGTAGGAGATCTTGCCAAACGGTAAGAGTCTCCAAGGCGTCAGGAGAGACGCAGGCACACCCCGTTGGCGGTTTCCACTCCGAGGCTCCAGAAGCAGCTGAGGTCCTGATGGTGGGAAGAGTAGAAGATGCAGAAAAATGTGAACTGCAAAACACTAAGGCGGGGTTCCTTGGGTCTCTTAAGACCCTCTTAGCCACACACAACATTGCAGTAAATGAGCAGGAAATGGGTGCGTGGATAGGGGGCTTAGCGAGGGGCGCTTGGGCTGATCAATCCACCGGCGATGCAGTGGGGTGAGTCGTACCAGCCATGGTATTGGCCACAACGGGGCCCTCCGAGGTGGTGGCTGTCCCGGGCATGCAAGCAGGCAGTACCAATGCAGCAGTTACCGATGCAGCTATGAGACCAATTGTGCTCATTGGACAACTTGGGGGCGCATCTTCCCCAGGATGTTGAAGAAAAAATCTGGAGGAGGGAATTTGTTGAATTGTTCTCTCTTCTTCCCATGTCCAGATAAATGAACAAGGGCGAGAGGGGGCTTCGTGATGGCGATTACCGTCGCAAGTCGTATAAGCGGCTGCCTAGGACCTTCGACACATGGCTGCAGGCTTTCTCCATTATGGCCTGCGTGCTATGTGAGCGACATCCCGAGCAAGGTTTGGGTTTGTTTGTCTACATAGACGAGATTCGCAATGCCCACAAAGTGTACGGAGGCATGGCGTGGTGGCGGTACGACAAGGAATTCCGCCAGTACCTGGCATCCAGGCCAGCGATGGCATGTAGCGACAAAGCGGTGGCATATTGGCTGAATATTATGACACCTATATGCGTCATGCCGCCCTTTCGAACCAGATCCTGTGGGGTCAAGGGCCCCACCACCGCCGTGGCTACGGGTCTAAAGACCTGTTTTGCCTACAATGAAGGGGTATGTAGATGGGCCCCTAATTGCAGGTTCAAGCATGCGTGTTCCACCTGCGGCGGCGAGCACCCCCTCACTAGATGTACCAGGCCCAAGGAAGGGGGCAGATCAGAGCCCCCTGCAAAAGGGCAAGACGCCCATATGCCTACCCGACATGCTGCCGTGGCTAAAACGCTACGCTAGTGTGGCGAAAAAAATGGTGCCACGGCTCGCCTCCTGGAAACGGGTTTCCAGTAGGGGTTCGGGATCCCATGCGCAACAGAGCTGCGTCATTCCCCCCCAAAAAAAGGGAAAATTTAGGTTGATCCAGTACCTCTCCCACCCCAGGTAGCGGTCGGTCATCGACGGGATCACAAAGGATCAGTCGACTGTAACCTATGAATCTTTCGACCAGGCTGCCGAGAAGGTTAGATTTGCCGGTGCTGGGGCGCTCCTGGCAAAAGTGGACATCGAAGCGGCGTTCAGGTTGCTACCGGTTCATCCGTCGAGCCACCGGCTCCTGGGTTGTTTCGTCGATGGCAGTTATTTCATCGACCTATGCTTACCTATTAGGTGCTTGATATCATGTGCCTACTTTGAGGCGTTCAGCTCATTCTTACAATGGGTTGTGCGCACATAAGCAGGGTTCAATAGCATTACGCATCTGGATAACTTTCTGTTCGTTGGTCCAGCAGGGCAAGATACTTGCCGTTTCATCTTGGAAGTGTTTACCAAAATCTGTCTGGATTTTGGCGTACCATTGGCCCATGACAAAACCGAGGGCCCCACAACGAGGTTGACTTTCCTGGGGATTCAGATCGATTCCATGACAATGGAATGCATGCTTCCCCGGGAAAAAGTGGCGGACATGAGAGCTGAGCTCAGAGCGCTGGAAGGAGCGCGTAGGGTGTCACTGCGACTGTTGCAATCCATCATGGGGAAGTTGAACTTCGCCTGTAGGATCATCCCCATGGGGAGGATATTTTGTAGGAGAATGTCGCTCGCTACCACAGGCATCTTGAGGCCACATCATTATATCAAAGTCTCAAGGGCCATGCGGGATGACGCACGGGTATGGTCAGTTTTCCTGGCAGAGTTCAATGGGACTGTGCTTATTCATAGAAGGAGTGCTACCAGCGCCGATTTGGAACTTTTTACTGGCGGATCAGGGTCAGTTGGTTGCGGCGCATATTTTCAAGCAAGATGGTGCGCCGCGGCATGGCCGACAGTATGGGGGGTGGCAGGTCTTACAAAGAACCTGACATTTCTTGAACTATTTCCCATAGTGGCGGTGGTTCACATATGGGGTTCGGAGTTTCGGGATCGGCGTGTGTTATTCTACACAGATAGCATGGGGGTTGCGCAAGCGGTGAATAACCTCATGGCAACTTCCATACCGGTGGTATGATTACTTTGTCACTTGGCGCTCTGCTGCCTTCGCCTGAACATAAGGTTTCAGGCGAGGCACGTGCCGGGGTTGGAAAATGGCATTGCTGACGCCCTTTCTCAGTTTCAGGAAAAGCGGTTCAGGGTATTGGCCTGAACGTGCTGGGGGAGGCCTTTTCCGGAGATCTGGGAGCCTGGAGCTGACAGGTAATGAGACTCATTAGACAGTCTGTTGCCCTGGCGACATGGACCGCGTACAGACGCGTGTGGGCAAAATGGAACAACCTAGTTAAGATTGCCGGTGGGTCTACATCAGAGGATAAGACCCTAGGGATACTGCTTTGGTTTCTGCTGCAGTGTGCCGAGGAAGGCGAGACAAAAGCCGTAGTTGGGAGACAGGTCACGGCTCTGGCTTTCATGTTTAAGCTGGCAGGGCATAGGGACCTTACAAAGGAGTTTATAGTGCGCAAGGTGGTGCGCGGCATGTTTAACGGGGAACGCAGGCCAGATACCAGGTGGCCGATTACCTTTTCTTTGTTGCTGCGAATGGCGCAGGTTTTGGTGGTAACTTGCAGGAACCCCTTTGAATCGCTGCTTTTACGTACAGCTTTTTCCCTTGCATTCTTCAGAGAGTTCCGGATAGGGCAGTTAGTCGCGAACAGTAGACACGGTTCCGGGGGAGTGCAGTTGGTGGATACCTGTCTAAGGGAAGGCACGGTAGTGATATGGTTACGGAGGTCTAAGACTGACCAGATGAGTAAAGGAAAAGTGGCGGTGTTGCATCGTGTTGGCACGGAGTGCTGCCCCTATGGGTGTGTGGAGCAGTACCTTAAACAGCGACCGGCGGGGCGGTGTTCGCTGTTGATTCATGCCGATGGGGCGGCGTTATCCCGTTATCATTTTGAGAAGATGCTAAAGGGCGCACTACACAGTCTGGGTTTAGAGCAGTCAGAGTTCGGGACACACACTTTTTCCGAATTGGGGCTGCTACGGAAGCAGCTAGGTTAGGCTTGCCTGATGCCGCAGTGAAGCGTATCGGGAGATGGGAGTCAGAACGTTTTCGGTCCTACGTGCGGCCTAGGGCAGTAGTCTAATAGATGTTGCTTTCTGCTTGCAGGAGCACAGAAGCAACTGTGGATCGTGGGCTATTCGTAAGTGTACTGGGCCCACAGGTTAGCCGCAATTACCCGAGGACAAGACACAACTGGGTATCCCTGTTACGGACTTGCACGTGCAGTGTTTCGGGATTCGAGGCCTGCGGTGGGCGCAGGTGGATGGGCTACTGGAAACGTACGACCAAGGGTAATATGCCGGCGGTAACGTCTTGGGTACGGTCCCCATGCGGAGGATGTTGAAGGTGATGAAGCGGGACGTGGAAGTTGGCTGAAGAAATTTCCGGGGGTGTTCCTGATATGGTCTGAGATGATAAAGAGACGGGACTTCTGCCCATGTTTGCGCGTCTGGCAAAACACTACCATAAACACGCAAAACACTACCAAACAGCTACGGATATTACGAAAAAGCCCACCAAACAGCTACGGCTATTCCGAAAAACTCGCACGACATAGAAAACGAATATTCCGAAAAACTCGCACAACATAGAAAACGAACAACGCTACATCAGCCACATTATATACACCAAACACCCTTAGCTCACTTACAATTTCATTGCTGTCATTTTTTGAGTAGTATAGAATAATTTTTAAGTAGTATACAAATGTATATAAATGTCTTATTGCATGGTATATATCTATAGCTAATAAATAATCCAGGCGTTATAGCACCAGACTGCAATGTGAACTTACTGCTATACGGTATATGATAATTACATACAGTAGATATATGAATGTTACTATCTAATATAGCCTGAATGTCTAGAAGGTGTATCAGGGTATGATTTGAAGTACATCACGGTAAGGTGGACGCTGTATGTCTACAGGGTATATCAGGATGATATTTGGAGTATATCAGGGTTAGGTGGATGCTGTATGTCTACAGAGTATATCAGGATGAGATTTTGGGTACATTAGGGTTAGGTGGATGCTGTATGTCTACAGGGTATATGAGGATGAGATTTGGAGTATATCAGGGTTAGGTGGATGCTGTATGTCTACAGGGTATATCAGGATGAGATTTAGGGTACATCTGGGTAAGGTGGATGCTGTATATCTACAGGGTAAATCAGGAAGTTATTTAGGGTACATCAGGGTTAGGTGGATACTGTATGTCTACAGGGTATATCAGGATGAGGTGTGGAGTACATTCGGGTTAGGTGGATGCTGTATGTCTACAGGGTATATCAGGATGAGATTTAGGGTACATCTGGGAAAGGTGGATGCTGTATGTCTACAGGGTATATCAGGATGTGATTTAGGGTACATCAGGGTTAGGTGGATGCTGTATGTCTACAGGGTATATCAGGATGAGATTTGGGGTACTTCAGGGTTAGGTGGATGCTGTATGTCTACAGGGTATATCAGGATGTGATTTAGGGTACATCAGGGTTAGGTGGATGCTGTATGTCTACAGGGTATATGAGGATGAGATTTGGAGTATATCAGGGTTAGGTGGATGCTGTATGTCTACAGAGTATATCAGGATGAGATTTAGGGTACATTATGGTTAGGTGGATGCTCTATGTCTACAGGGTATATCAGGGTGAGATTTGGAGTACATCAGGGTTAGGTGGATGCTGTATGACTACAGGGTATATTAGGGTGAGATTTGGAGTACATCAGGGTTAGGTGGATGCTGTATGACTACAGGCTATATCGGGATGAGATTTGGAGTACATCAGGGTTAGGTGGATGCTGTATGTCTACAGAGTATATCAGGGTGAGATTTAGGGTACATTAGGGTTAGGTGGATGCTGTATGTCTACAGGGTATATCGGGATGTGATTTGGAGTACACCAGAGTTAGGTGGATGCTGTATGTCTACAGGGTATATCAGGATGAGATTTAGGGTACATTAGGGTTAGGTGGATGCTGTATGTCTACAGGGTATATCGGGATGAGGTGTGGAGTACATTCGGGTTAGGTGGATGCTGTAAGTCTACAGGGTATATCAGGATGAGATTTGGGGTACTTCAGGGTTAGGTGGATGCTGTATATCTACAGGGTATATCAGGATAAGATTTAGGGTACATCAGGGTTAGGTGGATGCTGTATGTCTACAGGGTATATCGGGATGTGATTTGGAGTACACCAGAGTTAGGTGGATGCTGTATGTCTACAGGGTATATCAGGATGAGATTTAGGGTACATTAGGGTTAGGTGGATGCTGTATGTCTACAGGGTATATCGGGATGAGGTGTGGAGTACATCAGGGTTAGGTGGATGCTGTATGTCTACATGGTATATCAGGACTAGATTTGGAGTACATCAGGGTTAGGTGGATGTTGTGTGCCTACAGGGTATATCAGGATGAGATTTAGGGTACATCAGGGCTAGGTGGATGCTGTATGTCTACAGAGTATATCAGGATGAGATTTGGGGTACATTAGGGTTAGGTGGATGCTGTATGTCTACAGGGTATATCGGGATGTGATTTGGAGTACACCAGAGTTAGGTGGATGCTGTCTGTCTACAGGGTATATCAGGATGAGATTTAGGGTACATTAGGGTTAGGTGGATGCTGTATGTCTACAGGGTATATCGGGATGAGGTGTGGAGTACATTCGGGTTAGGTGGATGCTGTAAGTCTACAGGGTATATCAGGATGAGATTTGGGGTACTTCAGGGTTAGGTGGATGCTGTATATCTACAGGGTATATCAGGATAAGATTTAGGGTACATCAGGGTTAGGTGGATGCTGTATGTCTACAGGGTATATCGGGATGTGATTTGGAGTACACCAGAGTTAGGTGGATGCTGTATGTCTACAGGGTATATCAGGATGAGATTTAGGATACATTAGGGTTAGGTGGATGCTGTATATCTACAGGGTATATCAGGATAAGATTTAGGGTACATCAGGGTTAGGTGGATGCTGTATGTCTACAGGGTATATCAGGACTAGATTTGGAGTACATCAGGGTTAGGTGGATGTTGTGTGTCTACAGGGTATATCAGGGTGAGATTTAGGGTACATTAGGGTTAGGTGGATGCTGTATGTCTACAGGGTATATCGGGATGTGATTTGGAGTACACCAGAGTTAGGTGGATGCTGTATGTCTACAGGGTATATCAGGATGAGATTTAGGGTACATTAGGGTTAGGTGGATGCTGTATGTCTACAGGGTATATCGGGATGAGGTGTGGAGTACATTCGGGTTAGGTGGATGCTGTAAGTCTACAGGGTATATCAGGATGAGATTTGGGGTACTTCAGGGTTAGGTGGATGCTGTATATCTACAGGGTATATCAGGATAAGATTTAGGGTACATCAGGGTTAGGTGGATGCTGTATGTCTACAGGGTATATCAGGACTAGATTTGGAGTACATCAGGGTTAGGTGGATGTTGTGTGCCTACAGGGTATATCAGGATGAGATTTAGGGTACATCAGGGCTAGGTGGATGCTGTATGTCCACAGAGTATATCAGGATGAGATTTGGGGTACATTAGGGTTAGGTGGATGCTGTATGTCTACAGGGTATATCGGGATGTGATTTGGAGTACACCAGAGTTAGGTGGATGCTGTATGTCTACAGGGTATATCAGGATGAGATTTAGGGTACATTAGGGTTAGGTGGATGCTGTATGTCTACAGGGTACATCGGGATGAGGTGTGGAGTACATTCGGGTTAGGTGGATGCTGTAAGTCTACAGGGTATATCAGGATGAGATTTGGGGTACTTCAGGGTTAGGTGGATGCTGTATATCTACAGGGTATATCAGGATAAGATTTAGGGTACATCAGGGTTAGGTGGATGCTGTATGTCTACAGGGTATATCAGGACTAGATTTGGAGTACATCAGGGTTAGGTGGATGTTGTGTGTCTACGGGGTATATCAGGATGAGCTTTAGGGTACATCAGGGCTAGGTGGATGCTGTATGTCTACAGAGTATATCAGGATGAGATTTGGGATACATCAGGGTTAGGTGGATGCTGTATGTCTACAGAGTATATCAGGATGAGATTTAGGGTACATTAGGGTTAGGTGGATGCTGTATGTCTACAGGGTATATCAGGATGACATTTGGGGTACCTCAGGGCTAGGTGGATGCTGTATGTCTACAGGGTATATCAGGATGAGATCTGGGATACATCAGGGTTAGGTGGATGCTGTATGTCTACAGTGTATATCACAATGAGGTTTGGAGTACATCAGGGTTAGGTGGATGCTGTATATCAGGATGAGACTTGGAGTACATCAGAGTTAGGTGGATGCTGTATGTCTACAGGGTATATTAGTATGAGCTTTGGAGTACATCAGGGTTAGGTGGATGCTGCATATCAGGATAAGACTTGGAGTACATCAGGGTTCGGTGGATGCTGTATGTCTACAGGGTATATCAGGATGAGGTTTCGAGTACATCAGAGTTTGGTGAATGCTGTATGTCTACATGGTATATCAGGATAAGATTTGGGATACATCAGGGTTAGGTAGATGCTATATGTCTACAGGGTATATCAGGATGAGTTTTGGGATACATCAGGGTTAGGTGGATGCTACATGTCTACAGGGTATATCAGGATGAGGTTTGTAGTATATCAGGGTTAGGTGGATGCTGTATATCAGGATGAGATTTGGGATACATCAGGGTTAGGTGGATGCTGCATATCAGGATAAGACTTGGAGTACATCAGGGTTCGGTGGATGCTGTATGTCTACAGGGTATATCAGGATGAGGTTTCGAGTACATCAGAGTTTGGTGAATGCTGTATGTCTACATGGTATATCAGGATAAGATTTGGGATACATCAGGGTTAGGTAGATGCTATATGTCTACAGGGTATATCAGGATGAGTTTTGGGATACATCAGGGTTAGGTGGATGCTACATGTCTACAGGGTATATCAGGATGAGGTTTGTAGTATATCAGGGTTAGGTGGATGCTGTATATCAGGATGAGATTTGGGATACATCAGGGTTAGGTGGATGCTGTATGTCTACAGGGTATATCAGGATGAGATTTGGGGTACATCAGGGTTAGGTGCATGCTGTATGTCTACATGGTATATCAGGATGGGATTCTGGTTACATCAGGGTTAGGTGGATGTTATATATATATAGTGTATATTAGGATGAAAAGTGGGTACATAATGTTTAGGTGGATGCAGTATATCCAGAGGGTACATCAAGGTTAGGGGGTGGTATATTTCTAGAGGGTACATCAGGGTGAGATGTGGGTACATCAAGGTTAGGTGGATGCTATATGTCAACATGGTATATCAAGATGAGATTTTGAGTACATCAGGGTTAGGTGGATGCTGTATGTCTACAGGGAATATCAGGATGAGATTTAGGGTACATCTGGGTAAGGTGGCTGCTGTATGTCTACATGGTATATAAGGATGAGATTTGGAGTACATCAGGGTTAGGTGGATGCTGTATATCTACATGGTACATGGTAAATTAAGGTCAGGTGAATTGTATATTTCTAGATGGTATTTCAGGGTGACATGTGGGGTACATCAGGGTTGGATGGACCGTACATTTATAGTGGGTAATAGTAATAGTTACATAGTAATTGAGGTTGAAAAAAATATTTTAATCCATCAAGTTCAACCTTTTTAGATCTCCTCTGATCTGCAATATGCAGATTAATTGTAAATTGTTAATTGATCCAGAGGAAGGCAAACAGAAGAAACCCCAGTGTAACTTTGCCAATGGTCTCAAAAGTTGGAAAAAAATATAAAATTCCTTCCTGACCTCAGATACTGGCGATTGGACTTCTCCCTGGATCAATACTCTCTAAATAACCAGGATAACCCTGAATGCCCTTTTTTATGTAAAACTATATCCAATCCCTTTTTAAAGTTATCGAATCTGCTGTCACCGCCTCCTTTGGTAGAGAATTCCACAGGTTAACCACCCCTACTGTGAAGAACCATTTTCTTTCTTTAAGGTGAAGTCCTTTTACTTATAATCTCAAAGGATGTCCGCTTGTCAGTTGAAGACCTCTTGGCACAAAAAGTTCACTTGACAAAGCCTTGTATTGACCCCGGATATATTTCTATAAGGTAATCATATCCCTTCTTAGACGCCTTATTTCTAGAGAAAATAAGTTTAATTTGGTTAGTCTTTCTTCATAACTTAGGCCCTCCATTCCCCTTATTAGTTTTGTTTCCCTTCTCTGTGCTTTCACCAGCTCTAAAATGTCCCTTTTTATGTTGTGGTGCCCAAAACTGTACTCCATATTCCAAATGAGGACGTACTAGAGATTTGTATAGTGGGAGAATTATATTTGCTTCAGAATTAGGTTGATGCTGTATATCTAGAGGGTATATCAGGATAAGATGTGGGGTACATCAGGGTTAGGTGCATTCTGTATGTCCAGAGGGTACAAAAGGGTGAGATGTGGGTACATCAGGGTTAGGTGGATGCTGTATATCTGGAGGGTGCATCAGGGTGAGATGTAGGTACATCAGGGTTAGGAGGATGCTGTATATCTAGAGGGTACATCAGGGTAAGGTGGATGCTGTATTTCTAGTGGGTACATCAGGGTTAGGTGCATGCTGTATATCTAGTGGGAACATCAGGGTTAGGTAGATGCTGTATATCTAGTAGGCACATCAGGGTTAGGAGGATGCTGTATATCTAGTGGGAACATCAGGGTTAGGTGAATGCTGTATATCTAGTGGGTACATCCGGGTTAGGTGAATGCTGTATATCTAGTGGGTACATCAGGGTTAGGTAGATGATGTATATCTAGTAGGCACATCAGGGTTAGGAGGATGCTGTATATCTAGAGGGTGCATCAGGGTGAGATGTAGGTACATCAGGGATAGGTGGATGCTGTATATATAGTTGGCACATCAGGGGTAGGTGGATGCTGGATATCTAGTGGTCAAATCAGGGTTAGGTGGATGCTGTATATCTAGAGGGTACATCAGGAGTAAGTTGATACTGTGAATCTAGAGGGTACATCAGGAGTAGATGGATGATGTATATCAACAGATTGCAATATGGTGAGATGTAGGTACATCAGGGATAGGGGAGGCTGTATATCTAGAGGGTAGATCTGGGTTAGGGGCATGATGTATTTCTAGAGGGTACATCTGGGTTAGGGGCATGATGTATATCTAGAGGGTACATAAGGGGTAGGTGGATGTTGTATATGTAGTGGGCACATCGGGGGTAGGTGGATGCTGTATATCTAGTGGGTACCTCAGGAGTAGGTGGAAGCTGTATATCTAGTGGGTACATCAGGGTTAGGTAGATGCTGTATATCTAGCAGGCACATCATGGTTAGGTGAATGCTGTATACCTAGAGGGTACATCAGGAGTAGATTGATCCTGTATGTCTAGAGGGTACATCAGGAGTAGATTGATCCTGTATGTCTAGAGGGTACATCAGGAGTAGATTGATCCTGTATGTCTAGAGGGTACATCAGGAGTAAGTGGATGCTGTATATCTAGAGGATACATCAGTAGTAGATGGATGATGTATATCTAGAGGGTACCTCTGGAGTAAGTGGATGCTGTATATCTCGTAGGCACATCATGGTTAGATGAATGCTGTATGTTTAGAGGGTACAACAGGGTTATGGGCATGCTATATATCTAGAGGGTACATCAGGGGTACGTGGATGCTGTCAATCTAGAGGGTACATCAGGGGTAAGTGGATGCTGCCAATCTAGAGGGTACATCAGGGTTAAGTGGATGCTGCCAATCTAGAGGGTACATCAGGAGTATATGGGTGCTGTATATCTAGAGGGTACATCAGGTTCGGGGTATTCTGTATATCTAGAGGGTACATCAGGGTAAGGGGCATGCTATATATCTAGAGGGTACATCAGGGGTAGGTGGTGCTGTATATTTAGTGGGTACATCAGGGTTAGGGGCATGCTGTATATGTAGTGGGAACAGCAGGGTTAGGTGGATGCTGTATATATATATATAGAGGGTACATCAGGATTAGAGGTATGCTGTATATGTAGAGGTTACACCAGGGTTAGGTGGATACTGTATATGTAGTGGGTATACCAGGGTTAGGGGCATGCTGTATATGTAGAGGGTACACCAGGGTTAGGGGCATGTTGTATATGTAGAGGTCACAAAAGGATTAGGTGCATGCTATATATGTAGTGGGTACATCAGGGCTAGGGGCATGCTGTATATGTAGAGGGTACACCAGGGTTAGTTGGATGCTGTACACTAGGGTTAGGTGCATGTTCTACATGTAGTGGGTACATCAGGGTTAGGTAGATGCTGTATATGTAGTGGATACATCAGGGTTAGGTGGATGCTGTATACATAGAGGGTACACAAGGGTTCGGTGGATGCTGTATATGTAGTGGGTACACCAGAGTTAGGTGGATGCTGTATACATAGAGGGTACAACAGGGTTAGGTGGATGTTGTATATGTAGTGGGTACATCAGGGTTACATGGACGATGTATACATAGAGGGCACACAAGGGTTAGGTGGATGCTGTATATGTAGTGGGTACATCAATGTTAGGGGGCATGCTGTATATGTAGTGGGTACATCAGGGTTAGGGTCATGCTGTATATGTAGTGGGTACACCAGTAATAGATGGATGCTGTATATCTAGAGGGTAAGTCAGGAGTAAGTGGATGCTGTATATCTAGTAGGCACATCATGGTTAGATGAATGATGTATGCCTAGAGGGTACAACAGGGTTATGGGCATGCTATATATCTAGAGGGTACATCAGGGGTAAGTGGATGCTGTCAATCTAGAGGGTACATCAGGGTTAGGGGGATGTTGTATATGTAGAGGGTACATCAGGGTTAGGGGAATTCTGTATGTGTAGAGGGTACATCAGGGTTAGGGTCATGCTGTATATCTAGATGGTACATCAGGGTTAGGGGATGCTGTATATTTAAAGGGAACATTAGGGTTAGGGGCATGCTGGATATCTAGAGGGTACATCGGTGGTAAATAGATGCTGTATATGTGATAGGTACATCAGGAGTAGGTGGATGCTTTATATCTAGTGGGTACATCAGGAATAGGTGAATGTTGTATATCTAGAGGGTACATCAGGGTTAGGTGGAAGCTGTATATGTAGAGGGTACATCAGGGTTAGGGGCATGCTGTATATCTAGAGGGTACATCAGGAGTAGGTGGATGCTTTATATCTAGTGGGTACATCAGGAATAGGTGAATGTTGTATATCTAGAGGGTACATCAGGGTTAGGGGCATGCTGTATATCTAGAGGGTACATCAGGGTTAGGTGGAAGCTGTATATGTAGAGGGTACATCAGGGTTAGGGGTATGCTGTATATCTAGAGGGTACATCAGGGTTAGGGGCATGCTGTATATCTGGAGGGTACATCAGGGTTAGGTGGATGCTGTATATGTAGAGGTTACATCAGGGTTAGGGGCATGCTGTATATCTAGAGGGTACATCAGGGTTAGGGGCATGCTGTATATCTGGAGGGTACATCAGGGTTAGGTGGATGCTGTATATCTAGAGGGTACATCAGGGTTAAGTGGATGCTGTATATGTAGAGGATACATCTGGGTTAGGGGCATGATGTATGTGGGTGAGGTGGATGTTGTATATCAGGGTTAGGTGGATGAGGTATATGTAGAGAATACATCAGGGTTAGGGCATGCTGTATATGTAGTGTGTACACCAGGGTTAGGGGCATGCTATATATCTAGAGGGTACATCAGGTGTAAGTGGATGCTGTATATCTAGTGGGTACATCAGGAGTAGGTGGATGCTGTTTTTCTGGAGGGTATATCAGGTTGGGGGAATCATGTATATCTAGAGGGTAAATCAGGGTGAGGTGGATGCTGTATATATAGAGGGTACATCAGGGTTAGGGGAATGCTGTATATGTAGAGGGTACATCAGGGTTAGGTGGATGCTGTATATGTGATAGGTACATGAGGAGTAGGTGGATGCTGTGTATCTAGTGGGTACATCAGGAATAGGTGAATGCTGTATATCTAGAGGGTAGATCAGGGTTAGGGGGGTGCTGTATATGTAAAAGGGTACATCAGGGTTAGGGGCATGCTGTATATCTAGAGGGTACATCAGGGTTAGGGGGATGTTGTATATGTAGAGGGTACATCAGGGCTAGGGGAATTCTGTATGTGTAGAGGGTACATCAGGGTTAGGGTCATGCTGTATATCTAGAGGGTGCATCAGGGTTAGGGGGATGCTGTATATTTAAAGGGAACATTAGGGTTAGGGGCATGCTGGATATCTAGAGGGTACATCTAGGGTAGGTAGATGCTGTATATGTGATAGGTACATCAGGAGTAGGTGGATGCTTTATATCTAGTGGGTACATCAGGAATAGGTGAATGCTGTATATCTAGAGGGTACATCAGGGTTAGGGGCATGCTGTATATCTGGAGGGTACATCAGGGTTAGGTGGATGTTGTATATCTAGAGGGTACATCAGGGTTAGGTGGATGCTGTATATGTAGAGGATACATCTGGGTTAGGGGCGTGATGTATATGTAGTGGGTACAATAGGGTTAGGGGTATGCTGATTTTGTAGTGTGTACACCAGGGTCAGTTGGATGCTGTATATGTAGAGGTCACACGAAGATTAGGTGGATGCTGTATATTTAGAGGATACATCAGGGTTAGGGGCATGCTTTATATGTAGAGGATACATCTGGGTTAGGGGCGTGATGTATATGTAGTGTGTACAACAGGGTTAGGGGCATGCTGTATATGTAGTGTGTACAACAGGGTTAGGGGCATGCTGTATATATACAGCCTTATTAAATTGTGATTCTGTACATTTAAAAGGGATCTATTTAAGCAAACAGCATATTTTATTTACAGCAGTTTTTAGTTAGTGAACTTCTATTAAAAAGCAAGGTCTTCACTAACTAAAAACTTGTGAAAAAAATATGATATGTGCTTAAATAGAGCCCTTTTCAATTTGCCGAATTGCAATTTAATAAGGCTGTTAGTGTCTACACCAGGGTTAGGTGGATGCAATATATCTAGTAGGCACATCATGGTTAGGTGAATGCTGTATATCTAGAGGGTATATCAGGAGTAGATGGATGCTGTATATCTAGAGGGTACATAAGGGTTAGGGGCATGCTGTATATGTAGTGTGTACACCAGGGTCAGGAGCATGCTGTATATGTAGTGTGTGCATCAGGTTTTGGGGTATAATGTATATGTCGTGTGTACACCAGGGTCATGTGCATGCTGCCCCTCTGTTCTGCATTGTGTCACTGCCTGCTATGCGATGTAACCCTGCAGCGTGTCAGTATCACAGGACTCCCCCGGGTCCTCTCTCCCACCTCATACAGTATCACAGGGCTGCAGCATGCTCACTTCAGCAAGTCCTGCCCATACTATGCTCCATAAAAGCAGAGAAATGCTGTAGTTATTTGCAATAAAGGAAAAAAGTGTGTTGGGGAGGTGTTTCTACCCCACCCTAGGATCACATGGAGGTCTTTGCCAGCCAATGAGGTGGATGCTAGGGCCCTGAAGGCACCCTGTATCCAAACTGCACCGGTTCTGCTGCAATATAAATACTTGTCTAAGATGCAGAGCACATTCTTTATTGCTTCCCAGCCGCTTCCCTTCACATCATCTCTGCAGACCTTGCATTGCATTGCGTTCATTTGAACCTGATCACATCACCTCTGCAGCCACTTCAGCACCTCTTTTTCCCCTTTATTTTTCCTGGCCAGTTGCATGCATTATCTGTCTTCCAAAATGGTTTGCGAGATTGCAGATGATCACAACTCGATGCCTGGGCACCAGAAAGACGCAATGATGGTGTCTGCTTCCCAGATGTGGCCCCCTATACCAAGTGCCCCCACCGTCTCCTCACTGCCAGCCCCCACCGGGGAGATCAGTAAAGATCAGGTGTATATCCGAGAATACCAGCCCTCAGACCAGGAGACTGCAAGACGTATATTCTATGAGGGTATCAAAGAAAGGATCCCTAGCTCAGCATTCAGAGGGTTAAAATACCAGCCCATACTACAGTGCATATATGCGGTTATAACAAGTAAGTATATCCTCTACTATCTTCTCTATCTATCTATCTATCTATCTATCTATCTATCTATCTATCTATCTATCTATCTATCTATATATATATATATATATATATAATCACTCTATCTATCCATCTATCTGAGACTAATATCTATCTATCTATCACCCTCTCTATCTATCTATCTATCTATGTATATCTCTGTCTATCACTTTCTCTCTCTGTCTCTCTCTCTCTGCGTTATAATGAAAGAGGTGCAACCTAAGTTATGCATTAACAGCCTTATTAAATTGCGATTCGGTAAATTTAAAAGGGCTCTATATAAGCACAAGGCATATTGTTTTACAGAAGTTTTTAGATAGTGAACTTCTATCCTAAAGCGAGATCTTTACTAACTAAAAACGTCTTTAAAAAAAAATATGCTCTGTGCTTATATAGAGCCCATTTAAATTTACAGAATCGCAATTTAATAAGGCTGTGTCATTAAGGACATATTTTTTTGTATTCTTTAAATTCTAATGAGGTGCCCTGTCCTTCACATTCATTCTCACTGTTAGTAATCATCCATGTCATATGTGTTATCCCAGCTATATAATGCATTGTCACTTGTATAGATAATATACTGGTGAGACTTATACCCAGTATCAGACACCTACCTGCTAGTACAGAAAGGTGTCACATATACCCAATTCCATTATTTTTCTACATTCCTATATAAAAGTTTTGTGAGTCAAAATACAGATTTGTATGAGACCTAATTTGGGGCAGATTAGATAGAAGTGATTAATAATGGCAGTATATAGAGGATTGAACATGAGCTTTACATGTCTGCGCATGTCAAAACTGTTACAATGTGATTGTGTGTGAATAAGGCAACAATGTATCATATTCATACCCCCCCCCCCCCCATAACATTATATGATATATCCAATACTACTTATAATATAACAGTATTACCTTATATAGACACAATGTAATAGATATATCAGCATTATGGCATTACACACACATTAATCCATCCCACAATATGCTGCTCCCTCCCAACTCAACAGTGGATTCTGCAGTGATTAGAGGAGCCATTAAGCACTATTGCACTTATGTACCCAATACTGGTATGTAAGAACATGGAAAGTGATAGAAAACATTGCAGCAGTGCTATAGCTGTCAGTTGTCTGTATATCATGTATGTATATGTATTACTAATACCATATATACAGTACACATGCATGTATATGTATTACTAATAGCATATGTACAGTACACATGCATGTATATGTATAACTAATACCATATGTACAGTACACATGCATGTATATGTATAACTAATACCATATATACAGTACACATGCATGTATATGTATAACTAATACCATATGTACAGTACACATGCATGTATATGTATTACTAATACCATATGTACAGTACACATGCATGTATATGTATAACTAATACCATATGTACAGTACACATGCATGTATATGTATTACTAATACCATATGTACAGTACACATGCATGTATATGTATAACTAATACCATATATACAGTACACATGCATGTATATGTACTACTAATACCATATATAAAGTACACATTCATCAGTGTGTGTGTGTGTGTGTGTATATATATATATATATATATATATATATATATATATATATATATATATATATATTATATCATAACTAGGCATGCACCAGAATGTCTCAATTACTTGTCATGTTAACTTTACATGGTAGATAAGTAGAATGTGGTAGATTTGCTGAGAAGCCTTCCAGTGGAAGTGGAAACTATTGTAAAAGTGTTCAGGCATGCAAGAGATACATAAATATAAGGCTACCCTAAGGATTTATTATGCCTAGCCTTTTAGGTAGATACAAAGGACAGACTAGATGGGCCTACTTGGTCTTATCTGCATCCAGAATGTATGTTTCTATGTATTTGCATCCACTTTGTGACTAAGTTGTAGCTGCATCTCATATATAAAGTTGATACTATATGTTTGTGTGTGTATGTGTATATATGTATATATATATATATATATATATATATATATGTATGTATGTATATATCTATATATCTGTATATGTGTGTGTTTATGTATGTAAGATACTTTAAGGCAACCTGTCTTTTTTTCAGAATTAGGAAAATATGACATCACCTACCAACATTTAGCAGATCTCTATTGGACCAAGCAATATTTAGACAGATTAGCATATAAAGGGGTAACATCTAATTGTGTAGGTATCATGGCAGGAGACTGATCATACTATATATTTTATAGACATTTAAGTTACAAAAGTAAACTTTTAATGGCCCTTATATGACTAATCTTCTTTAATGTTCCCGGCTATTATAAAAATGCTTAGTTGCAGGCCTGTATTTTTGGTCATAACCTGGGACCTGCCACATAAGATATTATAGTATGGTGATTATTTAATTAGAGTATGTGATTTCTAGCATTCTGATGCAAGAGACAGCACTGCATTTTAGAGTGTTATAATAGTATTTCTCATGCCATGACATACATTATCCATTCATACAATATATTGTTTCAGACTTCTCTACAGTCATCTTATTTGTGTGCAGCACTTGATTAAGAATACCATTTCAGCTTTGATTAGGTATTACAGCTTAATGCGAAAGTGCTGCAGGAGCAATGTCCTGGAACTTTCTGGCTGCAATGTTGTATAGCCAGCAATATTCTAGGACTATGCAGCAGATCGGTTTATACTGAACATAGGATATTGTTTGGACTCAATACAGTGATCTTGGCAGATGATGTACAATAGAATAGGTCTTTAGCCTTGTACAGTATCTTCTAATGTGCTAAACAGATAGAGCTGGGCATGTTCTGGTTTGAACTCATTTGCATATTACAGTGTAGTGTGGTTGTGGCTCTCCCATTGCAGTAGCAGTGTGAGCTGATTGGCACATGAAGCCAGCACATCTATAGCAATCTGGGTGTGAGAATCCAGCCGTGTAGGGTGCACTTGCTATTCAGGATGCTGTGTGAGGCTGAAAGCATATTGTTAACCTCTTAGCTGCATTTGTCGTGCAGTTTCCTAGAAACTGGGTGGAATGTAGGCTAATGAGGCACCAAGTCAGACCTGGCCATTCCCCACCTAAATAAATTATCAAAATTAAAGGTGAATTTTAAATAGCCTTCAGGGCTCCACTGGTGAAGATGATGAAATATTGCTGAATGCATGGCCAGATTACCCATTAGGTCAACTAGGCAGCTGCTGGCTTAAAAAAAGGAAATGTTGCAGATCATAGACTGGCTACTAGGGGGGGGAGGGGTAACCACCTAGAACAAGACAGTTACAACAGGAAAGGGAACTGACACGTACATAAAAGGCAAAAATGGGTCCGTGCATACTCACTTGCAGGGGCTTCTCCACTTCACTGCCTAGGGGCTCCAAAAAGGTAGATACGGCCCTGGCTGAATGTGCTCTGTAATCATACATTTATAGTCAGATTGAGATTTTTCATCAAAGATCTAAACTAAACGTGTGTATCATGGAGTTCAAAAAATTACATTTACAACGTTTTTTTTAACAAACCCGAGAAAATAATCCATTAATACCTCTACACATTATATTTGCTGCAATTTTCATACTTCCCTAATCTAATTAGGGTGTGTCCATAAATTGCAAAAACTGAGTTATAATGACCTATGAATAAATGATTTACTTGCTATTACAGGGAGAACTTAGTGCTGCAAATATTAGTTTTTAATATTCGTAGTTCACTTTTCATGTAAATATGTTAACATTTAGACCCTTCTCTTTTAAATGTATGTCAGACAGGTATGTGGATTCCATGTTCCTTTAACGAAACCAGTTTGCATTCCAGGAACTCACCTAGAATATAGGATGTATTGTGCTAAAAATGTAAACCTTGTAGTGTTTCCTATGAAAATATAGTTGATCTATACTAGATCTGTACGCCTTCCTTTGTATATACGTCAGATCCCATTCCGGCCTTATCTAATTTGCATGTTGAGGGTTACAAAGATTTGAAATCACACTACAATAGACATAAGTTATTGTCTGAACAGCAGAAGACAGCAATGAAGAACATTTATACAGTCAGTACTGTTAAGAAAACTCAATGAGAGAATTTACTAAGCATCACAGGTGCATCTCAAGTCATCTCTTGATCTACTATGTACTATTTCCGAACAGCTCTTTTCACCTCAGCCCTTTTCGCCTCATCTCAGGTGAGAAAGTGCTTAGTAAATTCCACCCAATGTTATTTACTCATCAGTATTTTTAATGATTTCTCTCAAGAGCTGTTAAAACAGTTTATTGGCATTGCTTTCAGTCATGTTACTGTATGCAACCTTTCAATACAGTCTCTTTTTTAGCATTGAGCCCTTATAGTGCTAAGCTGTGAGATAATTGCACTTTCCCTGAGTGATTCTGTGAAGTCAGCTCCTTTTGGATTCACTTCATCTATCCGTTCCAATCTCTGCTCGTACAAGATGGTTATCCCCGATGTGAAGCCATGCATAGTATATGTGCTGTAATGCTGTGTCACTCCAAATCACATGTCACAATAAAGGCATATAAGATTTATTTACAATGGTAAGCTCTATAACCAACTATTTTCATACACACTTAGACACCTTGCCTAAAATGTGATTTATGATAGTACAGCACTTTGAGTTTAGTCGGTTAGTCATGTCCGACTCTCTGTTACCCTACGGATCACAGCACGTCATGCCCATCTATCGTTATGTCTTGGGTTGTGCTTACACAGAAGGTTACCTGGAGTTGGTTGACAGTTCCTTTTCCAGCGGATCGTGATTTGTCTGACCGCTCTGCTATGACCTACCCATCTTAAGTGACCCTACATGGTATAGCCCAAGGCTTCATTGAGAAACCACTTCTCCATGACAAAGTAGTGATCCAGAAAGGGAAAGCAGTTTTTAGGGTCACCAGAAAGTGATGCTACTGACATTTCTGGTATATGTATTGATTAAATTCAAGATTATGACACTTGCCTTAATACTTCAGCTTGTATAAAAACAGTGGCATGTTTAGTTGATCACTCACCACTTTAACATAGGCAGTAACTGGATGTACACTGCTTACACGCAGTAATGGTTTTTCCATCAGCACATTAATAGAGAATACAAAAAGGGATATCCAACTCATGATTTTAATTGATGTCATAAACCTGCTCTTAAATTTCATATTTTTGACCTCCACTTTTGACTTATAAACTTGTATTTTTTTTTGGAAAAAAGTTGTTCTAAAGCATACATATAATAAATACATCAAGAACATGTCAATTATCCTCTCCACTCCCCCTGACATCTTATTTATTATTTATATAACATTATTTCAAGGCAGCTGCACCCTCTGATATCAGGAATGCACAGTACCACTGGTTTATTTTAAGAGGGTTGGATCCAATTGTTGTGCATGTTCACGTAATAGAATTGCTAATTGATTCATAAAGTTAATAGATATTTTAATAAAATAAGAACACATAGGTTGCATATTCTTGGAAAAAATTAGAGAATAATGTCGGCTTCTTGCTCCTTCAGCTGGAAGCATGTGCAAGATTTATAAAAGGCACTGCTGACCATGCGGCAGTAAAGACATTAGGAGACATTTTTTATACTGAGACTTTTTAGACCTCCCGCTTTATCTGCAATATTGACTCCCGCCTCTCAGTTGGAACACAAAAGTGATGCAACTTAACACTGATGTTCCAGAAGTGTTTGCTTCATTGCTACAGGAGCCTGCAATGCAACTATCAGCCACACTGGCATTGAGGAGCATGACATGGCACTTTCAGATAGCTGAGTCTTATTTATTATATTTGAATGAATGGATGTATTTGTGCTCGCCCCACAACCCACTTAAAGCATGTCCTTTGTCCTATTTGTGTCTAAATCATTTTGTGTATGTTTATGTATAAATATATGGCATGTTAGGGAAATGGCAATCACACATAGTGAGAAATATCGCTGCATATAGACATTTCTGTGTATTGCAGTGAATATTGATACCTTTTTTATTGGACAAACTTATTCATAATATAGTGACAGGCGTTTGAGAGATAATGCCTCTCTTTATCAAGTCAAAAAGCGATACAGACTTGATAAAGAGGCATTATCTCTCGAAAGCTCATCGCTATATTATGAATACGTTTGCCCAATAAAAAAGGTATCACTGTTCACTGCAATACTCTGATTATTCAACTGGATTACTGGACATTCAAACCTACCTCACTCTTCATGACATTTCTGTGTTTATACATAAATATGTAATTGCACTGCCCTGCACCTTCAGGTAGCCTGCTGCCCCCTGAAAATGTGCTGCTCTAGGTCTGGGCCTCTTGAACCTAGGCAGAAACCTGTTTAAATGGACAATACCTCATGAAAGGCACAAGCAGAAACTGCTAAATTCTGTGTGTTTTGTTGCTGCTATCCTGATCCTGCTATATGGCATCCATCTTTCTATATTGCATATGAAATACATATCACAAAGTGTAGGTAACAGAAACAGGGACATATAGGGATCAACTTTCTAAATAGGTGTTGGTACTGAAACCGATGCAAACATTTAGATGCACTAAGCTTCATGGGGTGTGAAGTGATTCACCAAAGGAGCAATGGCAGTGTTCATTACAGGAAACAGACAACATGGGCCTCATTCAATTGCAAATTTTTTACAGATTTTAGTTAGTGAAGACCTTGCTTTTGGATAGAAGTTCACTAACTAAAAACTTCTGTAAAAAAATATGCTCTGTGCTTATATAGAGCCCTATTCAATTGGCCAAATTGCAATTGAATGAGGCCCCATCGCTGTTGGTGATCTACTTCACAGCCCCTGTGAAGCTTAGTAAATCAGGGTGCTGCCTCAAGTGTGTGACACTATGTAAATGCTTAATGCATCATTGCAGTGCTGAACAGCAATGTTAAACTGAATGCTCACAGACCATTTCAGTTTTCCTTTATCCTTGATATTGACGTGTAAAGCCATCTCCACTTACAGATGAAATCCAGGTCTTAAGTGAAGTGCTATCTCATAATCTCTTCACAGAGGACAGTAGAATGAGGCTTTACTGAGTTTTATTTAGAAGTCTACAATAAAGAAGATATTAAATAAACTAAAGTTTAAAATTATCAGCAACTATTAAAAAAATATATATATTTTAATAGACCACTAAATTCAATAAAATTTGGTCCACATTACAGTAAAGATCAAATAAAAGCATGTTGAAATACTTTTGGAATTTTTGTAATAAGTGCATTTGTCAATGAAAAATCAAATCTGTGTTTACATGTGGAATAGACTGCCCACATGCTGTGGCATTAACACAGCCAATCAGGTTGCAGGCATGCAAGTCAATGGTAAGACTGTCTTCCCCACAGCATGCACATGACTCTACTATCTCTTATTACTCATGCAACAGTCAGTATATTTGTTCTTGGTGTAATAAAAGAAAAAAACATTTTAACAGGGGCGGAACTACTGAACTTCCCAGTCCAATGGACTGTGGCCCTGCTCCGGGAGTGCCTCGTACTGTTAAAATGTTTTTTTTTTATTTAAAATGCCCCTGGAACCCTCTCCCATTTGGGCCCCTCAGCTTCATCATCTCCTGTACTTCCTCCCCTGCACCTGCCATCTCCCCTCCTTCCTCCCCTGCCTCCTTCTGGCAAGGCAGAGAATCCTCAATGACGTCATTCCTGATACCATGCTCCAGAATCAAGACATGCCAGCAGGAGAGGAAGTGTTGGAGCTGGTGAGGCTAAGGGCCCCCGGTGGAGGGCAGGAGGGGCTGGAGTGATGGAGGCCAGGAGATACCAGGTTGGAAAGCCCCCTAGGGGCATTTTAGAAAAAAAAATATCACATATTATAATTGTCTAACTGCGAGTTGTCGTCACACTTGCGGCCTTGCAGGATGACAACTCGCAGTTTGACAACATGCTCCCTCCTTCCCCGCATCATCCTCCTCCTCACCCCTTATCATCCTCCTCCCACCCCGTTATCCTCCTTCTTTCCCCCCTCTCTCCTTTCCCCTCTCTCCTTTCCCCTCTCTCCTTACTATGATGTGAGCACCTCCTGCTTCTCTCCCCAGCAGCATGTCTTCTTTCTGTGAGCGCCCCGCATATGTTAATGACATCACGCAGGGGCCTCTCTCCTCTGCTATTCACTTAAGGTGGATTCCTATATATTGAAGCATACATGCACTTTTTCTCTGCTATGTGTAAATTATCTCCTGCAGTGCTACTGTAATAAGAGATTCAGTATCCCATCAGATCCTGTATCCTCTGGGACCAGCATTCAGACAAAGTCCCACCCCTGCCTCTCTCCTCTTCTGTTCACTTAAGGTGGATTACAATATATTAAAAGCATACATGCACTTTTTCCCTGCTATGTGTAAATTATTATATACGTTGTGAGCATACGAGTTGTTGCTAACGCTTGCGGGCTCGCATAGCGAGCCGCGGCCCTCGCATAGCGAGGGCCCCAGTTGCTGGCAAGGAGCGACGAAGGCGCTCCTTGCCAGCAACTGCGACCCTCGCAAACTTTATATCGGAACGCAAACAACATACGACACACGTTACCACACATTACGACCTCGCAAAAATAGTCTGCAGCCCGCAAACATGAAAAAATGAAAAACACAATAAATACACACAACACATACATAAAAAGCTTACCTACAGCAAGAGGGGGCATCCAGGACCTCAAAAAATGAAGTTACACCTCAAAAGAGTTTAGACACTCAAAAATTCTCTAAGCGAGAGAAAAAATGGCCGCCGAACAAAACGAAAACGAGGCTACAGCACTGTAAACACGCAAAACACCACAAGAAACACGCAAAACACCACAAAAGACCTACGGATATTCCGCAAAGACGCATACCACACATTACCCGCCATATTACAACAATGCGGAAGTACACAACTACGCTAACGGTTTGGTCTCGCGCACGCACAGTATTACACTTCACACATTCATCACGATTACACAGCAGCTCCACACCACAGCAACATCAAAACAGATTGTCAGCTCTTCAACACAATGCTTCCTGCATATATTACTTAAAAATAGGTAAAGTATATTAATTTATTAATGTATTATTCTACACCGAACAGCATTAGCTCATTTACAATTTCATTGCCGTCATTTTTTTGACGGGCAATTCGCTAGTTATCATATAATGTATATTTGTATGTATGTCAAAGTCAAAGAAATTAGGGTTGTGTTGAAGATAAATTAATTTACCCTTTACAGTCCCTGCAACATAAGTGGTTTGGATAAGCAGAAGTTTTCTTGCTAGTTAGAATGAGTAGACTAGATGCATCTATTAGTTTGGAAATCAAGCAACCAAGATCTGTAGGGTAGATTTACTAAATTGAGAGTATTTAGAAATCTTAGAGGTACCCAAACATAACATACTCTGTGGCTAAGTTATGTTTGATTCATTCATGCAAAAACACTTCAAGAGTTCTTAAAGACTCTCACCTTAAAACCCTCTGTATGTTTTTTGTTTTTTTTCTGTTAGTTTGTTTTACAACAAAAGTTCATCAAAGAGTTTGTAGTTATGCTACTTTGCAGCAACAGGTCATCAAAGAGTTTGTAGTTAGGCTTCTTTACAGCAAGAGCCGCCTTTTTTTTCCTATTTGTGCATGTACAGTTTCTGGCATATTCATAAATTGTTATCTATAGAATGAACACAATTATAAAAATGTTGTAATGTATCTAATGTATTGGCTGCATTCTGCTTTGTTGTTTGGGTTTTTTCTATTCCGAAATCAACACTAAACTCTCTTTTCTGACAGGTATCGTTTATTTCTCTTCCTTATCTCCATAGTAATATGCTTTGTTGTGACCAAGTCCTTGCTGCTGACGTGCTGTATGCCCATCTTTCTAATGGGCATGAGGTACTACTACAGTAGGAAAATAATCCTCAGTCATCTCGAGTGTACCCTACAAATGGACATGTCTGATATTGAGAAATATTACATGAAACAACCAGGTGAGTATAACCCCATAAAGGAAAATGCATCGCTGCGTCCCTTTCCACCCCAAAACCAGACATTCATTTCTTGCTTCGTGTCAACACTGAGAAATCGTACAGACAAAAAAACTTTCCTTTTTTTGTTTTTTTTTGTAATAAGCCCAGGAAAATCCATGCATGCTGGTACTATATAGGGTAGAGTTCCAAACCTGCTTTTGTGATTATGCCTTGTGTATATCTGACTTCAAGATAAAGCTGCCTGCGATCCCATTTCTTGGATGGTCAAATACACAAGAAAGGTAGGTAGAACTTTCCTCTGATATACCTTTCTTATTAACATTTTTCTTTTTATAATGGTTGTTATCAACATAGTGAGCAGATTCACAGATTCACTAAGGTTGTCAGAGATTTGCAAAGTGGTTTCTGGGACATCTATTCATTTTTCCACAACAGCCGTTGAGGACATTAATGAATCTGACACTAAGTTATCTGAATGAATTCTTTATGCTTCAAAAACAACTAAGTTCATTCATGAATTTCAAAGAACATTACAGATTTTTTTTATTGAATGCTTCAATTAAAAACAATGCCTTTATTAGAGGACAACCTGCCTTCCCTCATTCTGAGCAAAGTGGCTTCTGACTTTGGCAATGGCATGATGAAGTCCATCTCTATAGGTGAGCCTGGTTGCTCAAATATAGCAAAAATGAATAATAATAAGTAAGATTTTGAAACAAAAAATATTTTGAACATTTAAAATACATTTATTCAAATAAACAGAACATTTAGGAAATTCATTCTTACCTAACAGTAATGCAGCTATTATTTATTTTATCATTTTGCAAAATGTTAATATGATACCAGCCTAAGGAATTGCACAGTTATATGACTACATGAACATGTTTCTTTGAAGTTGCCTTACCTTCTTGCTTGAGAATCATGTAAGAGGGCAAGACAACTTTAAAGGAGCAAGTTCATATAGCAAAAACGCTTTGCTGCTTCATTAAATATTATGCAGACACGCAATTTGGTATGATTATATCAATAATCTCACATAGTTTTCTAGGAAAATCAATTTTCTATGGTTTTATCTTCACCTTTCGTTGATCCGTGTCCACTGCTGTATAGAAGTAACATAGAAACCAAAGTCTTCTCCCCTCAGTAGTGAGAAAGCACTCACTTTAGTGAACATAGTCAAGACACTAGGAGATTTATATAAAGCATGTAGTGTTGGAAACCCCAAATATTAAAAGTGGCCAAAGCCACAGCACAGAAAGGGAGAGGATCTGAACAAGTTTGAGAATACTTCTCCAATTAGTAAATTTTGCCCCAGGAGTTTAACTTTCTGTTTATAAAGTGAATGTACCAAACTACAGTTGTGCAAGAGATAAATAAACAGCTATATTGTTGTTGTTTAGTAATTCAGTCATGTCCGACTCTCCGTGACCCTATGGGCCGCAGCACACTATGCGCATCTTGTCTGGTTGTGCTAACCAATAAGGTTTTGTTGTTGTTGTTATTATTATTATTATTACCTTTTATTTGTATTGCGTCAATATATTCCGTAGCGCTGTACAAGGCATAAGAACAAAGAAAAAACAATAACAAATTTAGAAAATGAAGGGCCCTATTTTGAGCTTAGAATCTTTGCAGAAAGTGCTTTTTCCAAAGCACCCTACAAGACTGGAAACTTGCTACTTACAATCTAAAGGGAATGACAGGAGCAGAGACCCGGGAAAGAGTAACAGATAATGAATAACAAGGGTCAGGAAGAAGTGAAAGTTAGAAAGATTATTATTTAATGGGAGAGGGGAGGGATCTGAGGTGAAAGGCTCTAGCATGTAATATGCTGTTTGAACCCTAGTGATGAGATAATATAATCTGAAAATAGGAAGTCAGGTGATTTTCATGGCTCTATAAATTTAATCTGGGTGGGTGAGTGAAGGGCAAGGAGGGAGGGTAGTGTTCTCAGGATTTCAGATTTAGCAAGCCTGCATGCAGGTATAACTTAGCACTAAAATAAAATGGAAACACGGTAATAGGTACAGATAGAACAGGAAGAGAGAGGAGAGAGAGAGAGAGAGAGAGAGAACTTTGGAGAAAGGAAGGCTTGAGACATGTAAAAAGGAGGAGATTTAAGGAAATTCTGCAAGCCATGAATGGGGGAAGGATGGGGGAGGGTAGGGTAGACCAGGCAGGATACAGCATATATTTTTTGGGGATTGAAAAAATTATGGAAATAATTCTATCTCCCCAGTTATAAAAATATGCATACAGTAGTAATATTAATAAAGATATTGGCTCCCGGGATGGGGCAACTTCCATAGTCTTCTCCATACCTGCTGGTGTGTAGGATGTTCTCAGGATTTCAGATTTAGCAAATAAACTGGAGTGGTTTGCTAGTTCCTTCTCCAGTGGACTGTGATCTGTCTCCCCTCTCTGCTATGACCTGTCCATCTTGGGTGACCATATATGTATAGCTCATAGCCCCTTCACCACGACAAGGTAGAGATCCAGAAGGGGAAACATTTATATAGTTTTCTAATAGTAAGGATTAAAGGGATAACCATTCAACCACAATTGAAACATAAAGCGAAAACATTTATTGTACACTAAAATAGAACAGTAAATCCCTGGTTTTGTAAGGAGCATTAGGCTGTAGCTTAATCCTCATCAACATTTAGATACAATATAGATTCATTAGAATTGGATTGTTGGCTTACAAATTATGTATAATGATTATGCTGTACCAGGATAGAGCTACTGCAGGTGCAAAACACTAGGGCTCAGTATAGGGGACTGCTGCCGCAACAGCAGCCTGGGGTAAAAGACCCTATGAGGGGATAACCAAATAGTTTTATTGAATTTCTTTTATTTTTATTGACTCTAATGGGCATCTACCATGCCTCCTGTATACTGATATGTTTGCTTTCTCTTTACAAAAAAAAACAGTTTCCATTTTCTTTTTTCTCTTTGTCCAATATTCCATTTACTGCAAAGTGAATTCAAACAGTCCACAGCACCAGCATATATTGTATAATGGCAGCTATATATGCTTCTTTATAGTTCATATTATCTATTATATATCCCTAGATCATCTCTAAACATGTACAGATATCTGTCATTTTATATCTGTGAATATATGTATGCAATTTAAGGGTCCACAGGCAGAGGTAGGACTGCGCCTTGATAAGCATTTGTAAAAGGAGAAAAAAAGAAGGGTGACACTACAGTTGGTAAAAAATTGAGGGACAAGGGAATGACAGAGGACTATAAGGGTAAAGGGATTAGGTGACATTTGAGTGCTAAAGAGTGAACTAAGGTAAAGGTTAAGTGCAGCAAAGAATGAGAAGTGCTTGGGTGGATTATAAATGTATTAAAGGGCCACTTAATTTCACACAATTTTGACCACACCATGGTAAAGAACACATAAAAGCATTTTAAATACTGTTTGAATTTTTGCAATATGTGCCATTTATACTGAGATCCACACATTTTAATTTTAGTGGATTTATCTGTTGACATTTTTTTGCCTGATTCAGAACTCTGAGGAAGTGGTGTTCCTCCTCCTTAATTACTTCAACCAATCAGGTGGCAGGGGTGTGTATCCATTGAAGTCTATGAGAAGTCACACACTGCGAGCTGTTCAATGAATAAAGCTCTTTATTAGTTTGTGGTGTATAAAGTTTTTAGAAACCTAACATAATGCCAACAAAAGCAAGTATAGGAAGACATAAGTACAGTTCATATAATGACGCATCCTATATAATAGTTGTCAAACTGTGAGACGTTGTCACACTCGAGCTGTTAAGGCAATTAAACACGCGGGACTTAGCCACAAAACACTTAGTAAACGCGCAATCTCATTAGCCTTCAAGCACTTGACAAACACAGGACTTTGAAAAAATACGAGATAGCAAAACTACAAGGTTAACGGCAAATCAGGGAACATCCAAAAAACATACAAATAAAAAAAATATCACCCACAGCATGGGGGAATAGGCAGGAAGTTCGGTGCAATATGAATTTAAGCCAATTTCGACGACTTTCACCACACAAAAATCCCCTAAGCGAGAACAGAATGGACGCCGAAAAAACGAAAACGAGACTACACAACACTGGACCGTGCAAAACACTGCTAAACGCGTATCGCTTTACAATGGTGATTTATGAGATGCGAGACTTAGAAAAAAAAAAATACGGCAGAGCAAAAATACAAGGTTAACGGCCGAACCGCAAAAACCAAAAAAACACAAACACAAAAAAAAAAACAACTAAAAAAAAACATCACCCACAGCATGGGGGAACAGCCAGGACGACTGGGAGTGAGATGGAACGCAATTTAAATGCGCTTTTAATGACTTATTTAATGACTCACCACAAGAAAATAGCCTAAGCGAGAAAAAACCCACTGCCAAACGCGTAGCACTTTCACACAGCAACGAACAAAATACAAAATACACTATTACAAATTACGGAAAATACATGTGAGGCGCGCAATACATTAATAACATTACCAATCTACAATGCCGCTTTACACACTACACCAACGGATTTCTCTCACGCGCACAAACCATTTAGAATGCACAGTTGGGACGTTCATTTCACTTTATGATCAGAGCACAAACACTCACTGTACATTGTATGGTGCCGGAAAATATAAACAGATTGTTAGCTCTTTAGGCTGTTGATTGCTGAATATATTAATTACAAATAGGTAAAGTATATTTATTCAAGAAATAATTAATTCATTATTGATTAAGTAAATATAGATAAATATATATCTCTCTTTATGAGTAACGAAAGGTGCTCAGAGGAGTAAAAATAGATGAGACAAGAGGTGACGGGGGTAACAATCTGCCTAAAGTACCATACATCTCTGGTACAAATGTATGTATTTCTTTTTCTCTCTCTCTCTCTCTCTCTCTCTCTCTCTCTCTCTCTATATATATATATATATATATATATATATATATATATATATATATATATATATATAAATAAATCTAAAATTCATTTTGAGCAATAAACATTGTTTTTTTCCTAAAGGGCAAGAGTTTGCTTAGGAAAATACTTCATACGTATCTGACATATGTATAAATTTCTCTCTCTCTCTCTCCCTCCCTTTATTTCTCTCTCTTATACATATCTGACATATGTACAAATCTCTCTTTCTTTCTTATTTTCTCTATCTCTCGCTCTCTCTCTTCATACATATCTGACATACCGTATTTTTCGCCCTATAAGACGCACCGGCAGATAAGACGCACCTAGTTTTTAGAGGAGGAAAACAAGAAAAAAAAAAATCTGAATCAAACACAAATACACTTTACACACAGATACACACCTACATTGCACACAAATATATATATATATATATATATATATATATATATATATATATATAGATACACATACATACATATACATACACACATAAATATACATACACACACATACATATACATACACACACACATACATACACACACACATACATACACACACACACACATACACACACACACACATACACACACACACACATACACATACTGCAGCATTTGGGAGCCATTGACCCTCCCTGACCCTCCTGACCCTCCTGATCCTCCCTGACCCCCCTGATCCTCACCTTTATAGATACACATACATACATATACATACACACATAAATATACATACACATACATACATATATACACACACATACACACACACACATACATACACACACATACATACACACACACATACATACATACACACATCCATATACTGCAGCATTTGGGAGCCCTTGACCCTCCCTGACCCTCCTGATCCTCCCTGACCCCCCTGATCCCCCTGATCCTCACCTTCCTTCTGATCTCTGCCATCTTGATCTCACCCCAGCGCTTCCTACCAGCACTCCACGTGTACTGCAGCGTTGCGTGTGTGACGTCACTAGGACGCACCGGCCGACGCGATGCTGGTAGGAAGCGCTGGGGTGAGATCAAGAGGACAGAGGCAGTCTGAAAAGGTATATTCGCCGTATAAGACGCACCAACTTTCCTCCCCCAGTTTTGGGGAAGAAAAAGTGCGTCTTATACGGCGAAAAATACGGTATGTATAAATCTCACTCTTTCTCTTTCTCTCCCATTCTTTCTTTCTCTCTCTTTCTTTCTCTTTTTCTCTCTCTCTCTCTTTCTTGCGCTCTTTCTCTCTCTCGTGCTCTTTCTCTCTCTCTCTCTCTCTCTCTCTTTCTCTCTCTACATACGTACAAATATATCTCTCTCTCTTTCTGCTCTCTCTCTCTCTTTCTTTCTTTCTCCTCTCTCTCTTTCTTTCTCTCTATCCCTCTTCATACGTATCTGGCATATGCAAAAATCTCTCTCTCTTTCTCCTCTCTTTCTTTCTTTCTCTCTCTCTGTCTCTCTTTCTCTCTCTCTGTCTCTCTTTCTCTCTCTCGCACTCTCTCTTTTTCTCTCTCTACATACGTACAAATCTCTATCTCTTTCTCTCTCTCTCTCTCTCTCTCTCTTTCTTTCTTTCTCTCTCCCTCTTCATACGTATCTGACATATTTAAAAATCTATTTCTCCTCTCTCTCTCTCTTTGTCTCTCTCTCACTCTCTTTCTCTCAAGTGCTCTTGCACTCTCTTGCTCTCTTTCTCTCTCTCTCGCTCGCTCTTTTTCTCTCTCGCTCTTTCACTCTCTCGCGCTCTCTTGCTTTCTCGCTCTCTTGCTTTCTTTCTCTCGCTCTTTCTCTGTCTCTCTCTCCCGCTCTTGCGCTCTCTTTCTCTCTCTATCTTTCTCTCTCTCTCTCTTGCTTTCTCTTTCTCTCTCGCTCTCTCCTGCTCTTGCTCTCTATTTCTCTCTCTCTTTGGCTTTCTCTCTCTCTCTCCTTCTCTTTCTCTCTCTCTCTATTTCTCTCTTTTTTTCTCTTTCTCTCTCTTCATATGTACAAATCGCTCGCTTTCTCTCTCTCTTCATACTTATCTGATATATGTACAAATATATATCTCTCTCTCTATCTTTCTCTCTCTTTCTCTCTGACATATGTAGCAAACTGTCCAAATAAGCACTTTCATAAGCAAGATAATAAAATCATAACCTGTTTCAGTTGAAGGGCCTCGCTGCCTCCAAGTCCTTCAAAGCACTTCCAAGTGCTTTAAATATTGTTATTTTATATATAGCAAAATCACTATAGAAAATATGTAGAAATGAATTAATTTGTAACATAGGTATAAGTAATGAGAAGTATTTCGGAGTACAGATGGGTAATATTTGCTGTGTATTGCTATAGAAGTAATGGCTTTCCAATTCCAGTGAAAAAGCTGAAAAACGCTCTCTCATACATATCTGACATATGTACAAATCTCTCTCTCTCTTTCTTTCTCTCTCACTCTCTGACATATGTATAAATCGCTTGCGCTCTCTCTCTCTCAATCTCTCTCTTCATACATATCTGACATATGTATGAATTTCTCTCTCTCTTTCTCTCTCTCTTTCTCTCTTCATACTTGTCTGACATATGTAGCAAACTGTCCAAATAAGCACTTTCATAAGCAGTTGTTTCAGTTAAAGGGCCTCGCTGCCTCCAAGTCCTTCAAAGGGCCTCCAAGTGCTTTAAATATTGTTGTTTTATATATAGCAAAATCACTATAGAAAATAGGTAGAAATTAAGAGTACAGATGGATAATATTTGCTGTATATTGCTATAGAAGGAATGGCTTTCGAATTCCAGTGAAAAAGCTGGAGGCCAAACACGCCCCGTTGACCTCCCTTTGCCCACCACAGGTCTAGCGGTGCTCTGAAAATCTGATATGGCAGCCCACTAACAGAAACAGAGACTACTAAAAGTAAGATTTTTTTCTAAAAATGCTGGTATTCTTATGTCTTACATTGCTGCAGTTTTTAATGTGTTACAGACTTCACAAACACATGAATCTTTTCACAAACTACAGCAAACCTCTCATTTATCGGTGTCCACTTAATATCTCTATTTCTTTCTGTATTTGTTGTAAACCGGATTAATAATTTGGCAAGATAATTTAATTTTCAGAGACACTTAAAAAACCCCACTTAAGTTTAAATTGTGTTAAACAGCTAGCAGGTATGATTAGACTAGAATAAATTAGATTTACGTATTTCCATATAATGATTGTACACTCTTGAAAAGTAGAAAGATATTGAATTAGTAGATTCATCTCTAAATTCAGATTTAACGTTAATGCAATGAAACATGTTTTCCCTGTACATACGTGTTCCTGTAACTGAATGTCTTTGAGTTGTGCGCCTTTTCCACAGTAAGAGGTTGCAGCTTTACTTTAGCATCATTATATAGTATCTTTAATTACGTTATATGATATTGCTGTCAACATTTATTTAAGCACAGCATGAGACAATGAAATGTCATTAGAGTTTTCAATCTTCAGCAAATATAATATTAGCTATTACACCATGGTATAAAAACTATTTTATAGCTTTTGCATAATTAGGAAAACATTAATTATACATTGTTATTAAGTATTCATTAGCATAACTTATTTTAAATTAGTGGGGGAATAGCTTTATGATACAAGGACTCCCACTGGCAACTAATATTTTTCAGTGTCTGGTTGATTTTGGCCAGTAAGCATCTTTTAAAAGAATACTGAATCTTTATAACATTCTTTCTATATGTCTAGTTTTATTGTACTTATTAATTGATTTAAAAATAAAGTATATATATCACATATATAGTTGTGAGCGTACGAGTTGTTGCTAACGCTGCGGGCTCGCGTAGCGAGGGCACTGCCGAAGGCGCTCCTTGCCAGCAACTGAGACCCTCGGGCAGTGCCCTCGCGAAGCTTCACGTCGCAACCCAAACAGCACGACACACACATTACGACACTCGCAAACAACATACGACACACGTTCACACACATTACGGACTCGCAACACTCGGACGCAACTCGCAAACATTACAAAATTTAAAACACAATACATACACACACCACATACATAAAAAACTTACCTACACCAAGAGGGAGCACCCAGCACCTCAAAAATACAACTTACACCTCGATTTGACTCCAAATAAAACAGTTTAGAGACTAAAAAAAATTTGAAGCGAGAGAAAAAATGGCCGCCGAACAAAACGAAAACGAGGCTACAGCACTCTAAACTCGCAAAACACCACAAGAAACTCGCAAAACACCACAAAACACCTACGGATATTCCGATACAAACGTATACCACACATTACTCGCCATTTTACGCCAATGCGGAAGTACACAACAACGGTTTGGGCTCGCGCACGCACAGTGTTACACTGCACACATTCAGCATGCTTACACAGCAGATCCACACCACTAATGCTGCAGCAACATCAAAACACATTCACAGCTCTTCCACACAATGCTTTAAAATAGGTAAAGTATATTCATTTATTCATGTATTATATATTTCATTATTACACACTGAACAGCATTAGCTACCTTACAATTTCATTGCCGTCATTTTTTGACGGGGAATTCGCTAGTATATTATATTATTTACTCACTGAACCTTCCAAATAGTCCATACAAATGACTGCCACCATCAGCCCAAGAACATAGTGTTTTTATTGGTGGCACGACTTTTGGGCGCGCCCAGAATGCCTGACAAATGCATGCATCAACACCAGTACGCCTGGATGATACAGCAGTTCTCTTTTCTATCTTCTCCCCATTTCTTTCTTTTCCCCTCCTGTCACGTCTCGTGTGCTCTCAAATCGGTGTGTTGTTTCTATTGGTACTAAATGTACTAGCCACTGACAGATTCTCAATAGCATGTTCTGAACTGCTGATAAGAGACAATCTGTGATTGGTTAGTACCGTATATCTAGTACCACAGAGACCATGTGTGCAACCTTTGTTGGGACTATTTGGAAGGATTCCGTGAATAAAACCAGAGCTTTTAAGCACTTGTTAATAAAATAATGTGCAAATAAGCACTAGGGTAGTTTTATTTTAGTGTTAAAAACATGGGACCTTCCATATCCCTCTAAATGAAAATATTGCAGAGAATGAGAATTCTATCACAAAGCAGTCTGTTTACAGTACACCTCGTCACCCTGCACTCTCCCATGAACCAGATGATTTCCCTCATCTGTGTGCAGCAAAAGCAAGGAGAGGTTTGTTTTCTATTGGTAGGAAAAGCTAGTTCACTATAGTGCCAGCCTGGAGGAACCATCACAACATTGTTTGGTATGTGCCAGTTTCTCGGCAGACACAACTCACCAGCTCAAGGAGTACATTTCTCAAGGATTTTGGACAGTTTTGCTAGAACTAGGGGTGCAGAGAGTACTATACCAAAGTGTACATGTCTCCCACATGTAGAAACACATCTGCAGAAACAAAATCATGGCTTCCATTGCAACATAATTGCAATTAATAATTTATGATTAAGTTGGCCCATTTTCAAGTGAAGTTCTCCAAAAGAGAAGTTAGTCAAATTATGACAAATGAATAGCTCACATTATATTCAAAATTGAAACTGAGGGATTAAACTCAATCTTCTAAATTTGGATAAGTAAAAACAAAAGAAAAAATCTAAATGTTAGAGGCAAATGAATTTTTTTTTTATAGCTATGTTTTTTTTTTGTTTAGAAAGGAAATACTTATTGTAAAGTTTTTTCGATACTTAAAAACATCATTACACCTAACAACTAACCAGCCCTTTTAGCCAGACACTATACTTGTCATTCTGACTTCACTGAATAAGCAATAAAGCAAAATTGGATGCTGAGTAGCTTAGAAGAGAGACATGAGTGATGAGTTATCACATATATAGTTGTCAGTGTGGGGAACGCTTACGATGTTGGTCACACTTTGTAAACCTCGCAAGCCGGATAGGACTTAGGCTGCAATGAAGGCCGAAGGCACTCATTGCTGGCGAGCAGTTGAGACACGCGGGACTTAGGCTGCAATGAGCTCCGAAATAAAACCAACGGCAGTCAGCGAGCGCCACACAAACATTCAGCAGACACATAGAGGACAAACACACAGGGAAGGGCTGAGGAGATGGTGGAAAGACACACATGGCATTCCCAAGCACAAAACTTGCAGGTTAACGAAACCTGCAATGAGTGGACCGTACAGTAGGCAGGAGGAAAGGCGCTCATTGTGAGCAAGGTGATGAGCGCCAAAGGAGCTCATCGCGGGGTTCACGATGAGCACCGCAAGAGGCTTCCAATGAGCACCAAAGGCGCTCATTGAGAGCCCCGCAATGAGCACCGAAGGTGATCAGTGCAAAGCAGGAAAGTTGAAGTACATGGCGGTTGAGGCTCACAATGAGCACCAAAGGCACTCATTGCAAGCCATGCGATGAGCGCCGAAGGTGCTTAGCGCGGGGCTCGCGATGAGCACCAAAGGTGCTTAGAGGAGCAAAAGCCTCACATTGTATGGCAAACCACATTACCAGCTTTAAAATGTTAATCCCATCATTTTTGACGGGCAATTTCCTAGTTAATATATGATTGGTGCAAGTTGCTTTCTCTCTGTAGCATATCAGAAGAAGCGGAGAATATGTATGTGTTTGTGAAATACACCACTTAAGGATATAGTTCCTGTCTTTATTTTGGCAGTGTTTGATTATTTTTTTTTTTTTTCATTCTTAAATTACAAACACCAGTCATTTAATCCTGTCTTTTAGCATTTTGGAGTGAAATGCCAGCATTATATAGGTTAAAGAAAAATTATCTCTGTAGATGTTAACATTTCCAGAAAATGCCAAAATAATCTAGATTATGATATATGTGTATGAATGAATATGTGTCAATATGTGTGAAATTGAAGAGATTTCTGTAATTTCATTTATTTTTACAATGTTTGTTAAAAAAAACTAGGACACCAGAACATCCAAGCTTCTTTTCATGAAATTAGAAGCCTGTAGTAAATATTACAAATTATTTTCCATGAAGAACTTTAAGTACAATCCATTTAGATTTGACAGAAATAGCAGTAGATGTCAGTCAGAAGTTAATATCTGTATGCACGTCTCATTGGCAGATAGCATGCCTGTTTCAGCTATATTACTGCTCACTAACTGACAAGCATGACACACACTATTATAATTGGCTGACAGGCATACACTTCCATAACAATTATTCTACATTCGTTTGCTGTCTATGGCCTTTTAATAGAACTGCAAGCTTCTACATTCTGAAAAGCATCAATGTACCAAAGTAGTAATAAATGACGGGTATGTAACAATGCATGTTCTTTCGCCTACTAGAAATGGATGGTTTGACGAAAAAAAATGTACTTCATGTTAAATGCATCTGTGGGATACTGCCACAGATAAAAATATTGAACTTGAAGGAAGAGAGTCAGAGAGAACTGTTTGTGTAGGAAAGGGTATAGCATTGCGTGTCTGCAGCTGAACCTATAATAATATGCCCCACTCAAATAGTGGCGGAGCTAGTGAATGGAAGCCCTCCCTCCTACCACTGCACCTCCTGGCCCATCTGGCCCCCACCACCCCTGACATCAGGGTGGTGGACCAGGAGAGGCAGGGGTAGAAGCCCTCCAGGAGCACCTAAAAATAATGAAATAAAAAAAAAAGTTGACTACACAGGGGTCCCCCAGTGAAGGGCACCGGGTGGCCCGATAGTAGTTCCGCCTCTGCACTCAAGGCAATGTCATACCAGTCAAATTAACAACTAAACTAAGGGACACTGAGTTCAATCATAGATTGAAGACATTTAAATGTAAGGTTATCATTAAAATAATATGTGTTGTTTTTAGTGTGCTTCTTGCTGAAAAGTCCTCCTTTTTGATTACCGTATTTGAATAAATGAAATAAAAATAGTGCATAAATCCAAATTTTCTAAATCTTCATTTTATCTGGACATCAGTTTCTGCACAACGCAAAACAAGTCTATAGCACACAGAACAAACTCTGCATGTGGTATTTTAAAGGACCACTATTGTAGTCAAACAATCTATTTTTAAATTATTTATAATACAATCAATGTTTGAAAAAAATAAATACATTGAAGCCCTTGCAACTTACATTCAATGTTAGCATTGCAGCTTCCAGCAGATGTGCTTTCCACCCTATCATTTGTGTACTGGGGTGAAAAAGAATCTGCCCAGAAGGCTGTGCTAATGTTTTTCGGATGGTATAGGTCTGCCTGCAAAAGCTACTGCGGGAAGTAGACAGAGAAAAACTGTTATTAGTGCAACATATAAAATCTTCTATAAGGACAGCCCCCCCGGACAGATGTTTTCTCACAACCTGGACCCCTAATTGCGGGTGGTGAGAAGTAGGTCTGCTGAAGCCTAAAATGCTAAACTTCAAATTTAAGTTTAAAAGGATGCATTTATTTTTAAATAGTTTGCTAAAAATATCGAACAAAACCAAATTTTGTTTTCTCATCAGCTTCTATGGGTTTCAGTGCCACCTGTATGTTTTCGATACCCAAATCTGTCCCTCCTCTTTAGACCAATCCTCCACCCGGCTAACCTATTTCAAAACATGTCTTTCACATATCCTCCTGGATGGTCTTCTGACTAAGCTCTTCAAGACTAAGCTGTTACTAATTCTCCCCTCCTCCTCCACCTCTATACCTGAAATTTGTCTTACTGTATACAGGGCAAATCGCAAGTCAGATGTCTTGGTGCCACACTTGACTCAGACCACTTCTTCATCCCCCACATTCAGTTACTAACCAAACCCTGTCATCACCACCTCTAGAACATCTCCAAAATGTGTCTCTCACCCAAGACACAAAGCCACGCACCTATAATGTCATGCATTGACTATTGCAACTGTATCTGAATTGGCTTTCCATTAAATCGCCTATTTCCACTCCAGTCCACCAGACTCACCCACCTTATCCAATTGTCTTTATCTGCTGCCTCTCTCATCAACTCCCTATACTGGCTCCCTATTTCCTCAAGAATAATTTTCTAAATCTTTAGTTTCCCTTATAAAGCCCTCAGCAATGCCACACCTCTCTACATCTCAACTCTTGTCTTCAGATATATTCCAAAACTCTCTCTCCCATATTCCCAATATTTGTGCTTCTCATCTGCTACAATTACTTCACCTCTAGGACTTCTCAAGATCAGCACCCATTCTTTAGAATTATTTACCTCACTCTGTAAGATTCTCCTTTAAATATTCAAATGTTGTCTGAAAACCCACCTGTTCAGAGAAGCTTCCCATCTACCTCCTTAACTAGATTGTCCATGATGACAAGGTTACCTAATCTTGTTTGCATATATCTCCCTCAGCAGTCCCCTATCACCTGTTGCATTGAAAGCTCTCCCAAGAGCCGGGATCTCATCTGCTCATTTAACAGTGTGTATATACCAATGTACTGTCTTATTTTATCTGCATTTTAATGTATGGAAATGTCTATTCGTTGTACTCCTAGCACTACAGATTATGCTGGAGTTATAAAAAATATAACATATTAATATTAATAATAACAATATTGCACAGACTAAATCATCATTAAAAAACATTGTATTATCATATTTATCGTACAGAACCAATCATATAAAAACATGTTTTAGAAGGTAAAATATAAAATAAATACTGTCTTTAATTTAATTTTTTTTTTAAATATTTATATGCAGCTCCTGTTTAAAGGTACAGCAGCTGCTTTTTCAACAGGGAGGGATCTTGCAGACTGATGAGATTTCAATAAGTCCTGCTAAAAGCATTGCAACACATCAACAAAAGCTACAGAATTTAAAGTCTCTTTACATTTGGAGAAGCAGATAAACTGAAATAACAATGTAGTGACCCATTTCAGCATAATTATGTATAAATACAGCCTTTAATTTATTAAAATAATTTCGCCCATTTGGAATTCTAGCTCTTTGAAAGTGAATATTTTAACTACAGGACACCAGACTTTTTCTAAAGTAGACCTGACAATATTTACTAATTAGGCTCTTTTTGAAGAGCATTAAAAGCCATGCATTGTAGTAAATCTTTTCTTCTAAACTAGATAATGCTTGCACTGCATGACTGCATTTTGGGAGGATACATAACTGCCTGATGAGATCATTTTTGCCCACCATTTAAACTAAACATGGTGCCACAAATTAGATTCAGCACGCTGTATCAATAACTACAATACCATGGGCCTTATTCATTTGAGCAATTGTTGGTTACTGGAGCCCGTAATGTAGCCAGTAAGCTAATTTGCTATTCAGTCTTTTCGCTACCTGCAAATGATCTACAGTAACAGGCTGTAAAATCCCAGCGGTTGTTAAAATCGTAACTCCAACCCAGCTAAGCCTTTGATCTTTCAAGCCCATAAATGCTACAATTGCAAATCGCTATTCAATTGCTACAAGTCCTCAAGCCTGCAATTGTTTTCACACCGGTAAATGGCAAATGTAGAAGAAAATTCTAGAGAGGACCGCAAGGGGGTTAACACCTGATCGTAGCACTGTAAATGCAAATAAATAATCAATACTGCACCTTAAAAGACGGGGAAAGTGATGAAAGACATTAGAATTAATTGCACAACAGTCTCAAGCTCGCAAATCCGTGTTATATCAATCTCAGGAATCAAGGAGTTGATACATATGAGGCCACCCACATGTACTAGAACAGTATCGTATTTAGTTGCTTCTTGGGGCACCACAATTAAAGAGTTGGTTGCTTAAGTGGTGCTAATGATCAAAGAGGTCATCTTCCATTAATGCAAATTAAATGCAAAATAGCCTTTATTTTATATTGGCAGATATTATAATAGTTTATAGAAAGGCTGAGATGTGCTCCAGGATACTAGGAGATCACACAGTGTCGGTGTCTTACCTCACTCCCCTCTTTGGGTGTGATTTTTCTCTCTGTTAAGAGCACTCAACCTTCATGTTGTGATGTAATAAAATCAAAAGGTGCTTCAACAAAGTATTAGTTTAAGGGTGTGCATACTTATGCAACCATATTATTTTATTTTATAATTTTTCTTCCCTTCACCTAAAAGATTTCAGTTTGTTTTTCAATTGAGTTGTACAGTTTATAGGTCACATTAAAGGTGGAAAAAGTTCTGAAATTATTTATCTTTGTCTCATTTTTTTACAGCACAGAAACCTGACATTTTAACAGGGGTGTGTAGACTTTTTATATCCACTGTAGAGGCCAGGTTATTGTGTTTACATTCTAAAAAAACGTTGCCCATTTTCAAGTGTAGTTCTTCAAGTAACAGTGGTTACTTAACAGGGAAACTTTCTGGAATGGAACTTTCACAAAAAAGAACAATCCCAACTCTCTGTTTTGTCTCTAGATTAGCTATTACAAAGAACTATATAAAGTGTGCAGAATTTATTTACACTTTATAAAAATTCAGATTGCTTCTAGTAAAGGGGTTACAAGTGCCCTCTCTCTGAGCTCTGTGTGCTCTCTATCTCTCATCCTCTCTCTCTCTTTCTGCCTCCCCCTCTCTCTCTCTCTGCCTCCCTCTCTCTCTTTCTCTCTCTCTGCCTCCCTCTCTCTCTCTCTCTGCCTCCCTCTCTCTCTCTCTCTGCCTCCCTCTCTCTCTCTCTCTGCCTCCCTCTCTCTCTCTCTGTCACCCTTCCTCCCTCTCTTTCTCTGCCTCCCTCCCTGTTCTCTCTCTCTCTCTGCCTTCCGCCCTCTCTCTCTGCCTTCCGCCCTCTCTCTCTGCCTTCCGCCCTCTCTCTCTGCCTGCCGCCCTCTCTCTCTGCCTGCCGCCCTCTCTCTCTGCCTGCCGCCCTCTCTCTCTGCCTGCCGCCCTCTCTCTCTGCCTGCCGCCCTCTCTCTCCCTCCCTCTGCCTGCCTCCCTCTTGCTCTCGCTGTGCTTCCCTCTCTCTCTCTCTCTCTCTCTGCCTCCCACTCTCTCTCAACCTCCCACCTCTTTCTCTCTGCCTCCCAGCTATATATTTTAATAGACCCTTTCCCCCAAAGTCAATGATTCCTGAAAAAAATAGTATTGTTTCTGTTGCATTTTTATGCAAATGAGTGGCTTTTAAGTACTAATTATGTTTACATGTGCTAACTAGAATAACAGTCTGCTTGTCTGCCCCCTAATGCCCCCCACTGTTATTATGCACTTAGGTCCCATCCCATATCCATATCAAAAGCCTGAAGCCGCATATTGAGTTGTATAGTTGCCATTCTCGGGAATGGTGTACTGTACAGAACAAGGCAGTATATACAATGTCTTTTTAATCTTTATCATTTCTTCCAGGATATGACTGCATTTATCTGTCTGTTAAATTCTATGTTTTACATTACATTTGAACCTTTCACCAGAATTTTAAAGCACATCTTGTTCAAGTATTGTCCTTTCTTTAAAATGTTGGTATATTTGTGTAATGTGCATATGAACACACACTCTCACACATGCATGCCTAACTTTCACTCAACTACTGAAGTAGCATAAAGAACAGATTCTTTCCAAGTGAATTTAGTGTACTTTCATTTACCTAATTTTGTTTTAGAAAAGCGTCAGCTTGAAGCACAGTAATTGATGTCTAGATATCGTATTTTGAATAGTCAGAAGTTTAAGTGACGCTGTAAAATTACACAGGAAGTCGGAAGATCATTTGGCAAAGCTCTTAAATTCATTGGCGTAGTATCCAGGAATTCTGGGTCAGTAATTCCAATGGCACTGACTTAAATACTGCTGTTAATTTCTAACTAATGTATGAACATGGAGCCTTGTCAGTTGTATAATAAGTGTGAAGGATAAACAAATGCACCACACTTTTCTTCTAATCAGATAAACGCCAGAAAAAAAAAAAGGCAAATGGGTTTGAAATACTGTTTTGCCTTGAAGATTATTATATTTTCAAAAGTTAGGACAACAGACACATACAGTGTACAAAAACATTAAACATTTAAATTAATAAGTAGTGTACATATTAAATTCTGTATTTCTGGTATTTTTAACTTACACGTTTAATTTCTCCCCCATTATCTATCTAGCCATCTATCTAGCTAGCTATCTATGAATATTCAAAGCTGATATTTTACACCCTTCTTTGAACATTAAAGCATTCACTTAGAATGTTGAGCTCAACCATCCTATAAAGGAGAAATAACTTGTACTACATTGGTTTGATCCAATCCAATTGGACAGACCATCGCAGGTAAAATAAAAGGCATTATTAATGACCTTGTATTGTATGATTGCACATAGATGATAATTAAAAATCTAAATCATTAGCCCTAATGAATTACTATCAGTTGCCATATTCCCATTATGCAAATATACACATCTTTTTCATTTAAAGTTTCCTCCCACCTTAGGAGGTTGACAAACAGAAACATTTTCCAGGGCATTTGGCATAATCCAGGGCAACATAATTACATATAAATTGTCAAAAGTAGGTAACTTTAAAAAAAAAAAAACAATTCCCCTATTTTCAAGCATAGTAAATTAACAAAGTATATTCTAAAGACATGACTATAGTGGTCTTTTAAATTATCTAATTCTTTGTTAGAACAAAGTGACTAATTTGTAGGGTAGGAGTATAAAAGTGGAATGTATCTGTTGCTGTTGAATTTTATATCATTACACAGCCATGACAAAAGGTTTAGGCAGAGCTGTTTGCTCCACCCATTCAATTTTTTTCTTCTATTTTGTTACAACATGCAAGCAAGTGCTTACTCTGGTTAATGCTGATTTGTAGTTGTATAAAGCTTTTTAGAATAGCTTTTTGCCAATATGATTTTTTGGATTCCAGCTTTCTGAATTGTTTATGTCTTTGATATCTGCTTCACTGTGACCTTGTTGCTTTAAAATGTTGCTCATGTCCTGATTGTTATAATATGATAATATAATCAAATGACATTATGATAAGTGTTAACATGTGATAACTGATATCAGATCTGAGCATAAGTCACTGATTAACACATCTGAACTAACTAGAAATGGCCTCACTAACCTCACTAAGACCGAAGTGGAAAATTACTTACACCATCTCGCAGAGTTCTGTCCAGTTCTAGCCTGCTTTCCTTTCCTCATATGTAGAAACCACTTTCTATAGTTATTTTTTCTTTTACTTTAGCTCAGTATAAACTTCCATACATACTAAATAGCTCCCATAGTTAATATTCAATGTTTAAAGCACCACTGTAATTTAGGAAAAACATCACGTTTGACAAAATTACCAGTTGTGTAAGCCATGGGCATAAAAGGATTTTTAGATAAAATGTTTCTTTTGGCATGCTATGCATGTGAAACTCTGTTCGGTATTTTGTCATACAAAAAATTATCTTTAAAAATCTTTAAATGGTTCTCAGTATGTTAATGTATTAATATTCAAGGATTAACGCAACTCACATTTATATGCAATTTACTTAAACTTGGGTATTAGAATTATGTTTGTGTCTCTTCCCCCCTTCCTCCCCTGTGTCTCTTCCCCCCACCCGCCCCTGTTTCTCCCCCTCTCCCTCCCCTGTTTCTCCTTTCCCCCTCTCCTGTGCCTTCTTTCTCCCTCTCCTCTTCCCCCTCTCCCTTCCCCTGTGTGTCTTCCCCTCTCCCTTCCCCTGTGTCTCTTCCCCCTCTCCCTTCTCCTGAGTCTCTTCCCCCCTCTCCATACTCTGTGTTTCTTCTCCCTTCCCCTGTGTCTCTTCTCCCTTCCCTCTCTACTGTGTCTCCTTTCCCTCTCTCCCTCTCCTGTGCCTCCTTTCCCCCTCTCCCTACCCTGTGTCTCATTTACCCCTCTCCCTTCCCCCACTCCCTTCCCTGTGTCTCCTTTCTCCCAGCTCCCTCCACTGTGTCTCATTTCCCCCTCCTCTCCCTCCCCGTGTCTCCTTTTACCCCTCCTCTTATTCCTTTTTGTCTCTTTTCCCCCTCCTCTCCCTTACATGCAGCATCTCAAATCTGTAACTGTTTCCAGAAGACAGCTGAATAACTGATCTCATTGTAATGTCATAAATTACCAAGGGATCAAAACAGGACTATGATTCCCAGTATTGGATGGGTAGGTAAGCAGTACGTGTGACGTCACAGTGAGTACCGATACTGCTCTGTCCTTAGGGCACATAGATATTATGGTCGGTAACCGTACCACCCAAGGATATTCGGAGCAATTTTAAGTGTTTGAAGATGACATCCTCTGAAGGTCATATTCCCCTAGGTAGATGCCTATTTAGAGGTCTTGTTTAGATTTGCAAATTGTTCAATGGCTTTCTAGTTATTCATTAGCACAACTCACAGGTTATACTACAAGTTCATACTAGAAAAATCTTCATGTCTTCACCTCATTCTTAGGCTTTTTATTACAAGTGATTTTAATACTTTATATTAGGAATAATAAGCAATATTTGCAGATTATTGTGTTTTTTATTAACACTATCTGCATTATTTACAAATTAAGTAAACTGACTTTCAGTGATTCAGTTGTCAAATTACTATTTTTGAAACTTTAATACTTTTTCTTTTCCCGTTGCCACTATAATCGTTATTTTACCAAAAAAATATTTATCTTCACATCTAGCTTTTGAGTATTTGTAACCTTCACAAGTGTGTCAGTTCAGCTCTGTTTTCACGCTATGTAAATTTGGTTGCATGTTTACATGCTTAAAGCATATTTAATCATAGGCATGTAGCAGATAATTTGTTAGCACTACAGGCCATCATTATTTAAATCATGTTCACTACACTTTTCTGCAAGTACGGCATATTCTACTGCACCACAGGCAAATGGGGTTTGACATTAAAGAGATCCTGTCCTATATTTACAGTTTTCTTTAACAATTGCAGTGGGTAAGGGACATTATTTTTTATGTAAAGTGAAAATGAAAACATTTTAATTTATTACTCATTAGAAGTAGTGCTGGGTAGCTCCATTATTATTATTTGTGAGGCCCTTATTTGCCAACACATAAATGCTGCTCACTTGTCAAGGGAAAAACTTCCTGGGATATGACCTATGATTAGTTGAGTTTCAAATATGGGAGGGTGAGGAGAATTCAGTGCCTCCATACAAATTCATAATAAATATAAAATATTTTAAATGTTTACAAACAATATGTCAATTTATTATGAATATTTTATAGTGCATAAATTCGGTATGACTTTGAATTACTTTATTTAATGAACACCCCTTTTATTCAAATGTAATTAAAAAAATAATTGCTTGGTAAAGATAACTCTCTGAGAGGCAAAGAGGAGCTTAGCTTGTGCTTAGAAAAAAAATCACTTTACTGTGGCATGGACTCACCTGTGACAGATGTGGGGAGTGCAAGATATAGTTTTCTCTGCTAAAATACTTTCTGATCATACCAGTTCTGCAGAGAGAAGTGATGTTCTGCATTGCCCTATAAGTAGTAGAAAGAGTAAACACTGAAGACAAGTAATAGCAGAATGCATGTCTACGAATTGCAATGTATTGCAGAGTGCAATTTCCATATATTTACTTGCTTCTCCACTCTTAACACTCTCCTCTGCCCTCCCCCACCTCCCGCCCCTTCCTCTCTTACAGCTGAAGATTTTGCTAGATACTTTAATAGTAAAATTGAAAATATTCATAATGAACTCTCCTCTCAACGCGCCCATATCACACCTTCTCCTCAAAAAACAAACAGCAGTCTGCCTTCACCCTTTCCCAAACCTATAGCCACTATAAACTCCTTTAACCCTGTAACTGAGGATGAAGTTGCTAACCTTCTATCAACCTCTCGTCTCACAACTTGTCCACATGATCCTATTCCATCACAGCTGATCCCCCCCCTCTCTACCACACTTATCCCAGCTCTCACACATCTATTCAACCTTTCCTTAGACACTGGCAAGTTTCCATCACCTTTGAAACAAGCCACAATTACACCCATTCTTAAGAAACCCACATCTGATCCAGCTTCTCCATCTAACTACCGCCCTATCTCTCTACTTCCCTTGGCTTCTAAACTACTTGAGCGTGTCGTCTACACTCGCCTTTCACAATTCATTTCCTCCAACTCCCTCCTTGATCCCTTCCAGTCTGGCTTCCGGCCCCAACACTCTACAGAGACAGCTCTCACAAAAGTTACTAATGACCTGCTCAACGCCAAATCAAAGGGTCATTTCTCTATCCTAATTCTCCTGGATCTCTCTGCTGCCTTTGACACAGTTGATCATCCTCTTCTTATCCAAATTCTCCACTCTCTTGGCATCCGTGACACTGCTCTCTCTTGGTTCACATCTTATCTAGAAAATCGAACATTTAGTGTCTCCTTCTCTGGCACCTCTTCATCTCCTCGCCCTCTAACTGTCGGTGTACCCCAAGGCTCAGTCCTAGGCCCCCTCCTTTTCTCTATCTATACATCCTCCCTTGGTGCCCTTATACAATCTTTTGGATTTCAGTATCATCTATATGCTGATGACACCCAAATCTACATCTCTGCACCTGAACTATCCCCCTCTCTGCTAGCTCATGTTGCCAATTGCCTCTCGAGCATATCCTCCTGGATGTCTGCCCGTCAACTCAAACTCAACATGTCTAAGACAGAGCTCCTTATCTTTCCACCCTCTACTACAGCTTTCACTCAGCAAATATCTCTCACTGTTGACAATGCCATCATCACTCCCACCTCTCAGGCCCGCTGTCTTGGGGTCCTACTGGACCCTTCCCTCTCTTTCATTCCCCACATCCAATCACTCACAAAATCTTGTCACTTTCACCTAAAAAACATATCCAAAATACGCCACTACCTCACACAAGACACAACAAAAATTCTTATTCACGCTCTCATCATATCTCGCCTCGATTACTGCAACACTCTTCTTGCTGGCCTTCCTATCACCCGTCTGTCTCCACTCCAATCCATTTTGAATGCATCCGCTAGACTCATCTACCATACTAAACGATCAGTGTCTGCAGCACCTCTCTGTCAGGCACTCCACTGGCTTCCCATAGCGTCTAGAATACAATTCAAAATCATGACCCTAACATATAAAGCCCTCCACAATAGTGCACCCTCCTACATCTCTGCTCTCATCCCAAAATACACTCCTACCCGCCCTCTTTGCTCTGCTAATGACCTTCTTCTCTTCTCCTCTCTTATCACCTCCTCTCATTCCCGGCTTCAAGACTTTTCACGTGCTGCCCCTATTCTTTGGAACTCTTTACCTCGCACCACCAGACTATCTTCCTGCCTCAGATCCTTCAAAATCTCTTTAAAAACACATCTATTCAAAAAAGCCTATCATCTTTAGCCTCTTCATTCACTATGCATCTCTCACTCTCCTGTACCTTACCCATACCCTTTAGAATGTAAGTTTGCGAGTTTTAATCTTGTGAGGTGCTTTAGGGAAAGCACAGTGTATATCAGATTGAAAGCTCAATAACAGGGTCTTCCATTATTTTCATTGTGGGGCATTGTTTATACTTGTACCTAACCCCTGTATTGCGCTGCGGAATATGTTGGCGTGTTATAAATAAAGGATAATAATAATAATAATAATCCTGTAAAGTCAATACAATGATTTTCATGGAGGGATTCATATACTCTGCAACCCCTGACTACAAATGTCTCCACCTTCATTGATCCAGTGGCAATTTTAAGGCTATATTTCTCAGTCACATAGCTTTTCATATGAAAATTGTTTGTTTACCACACATTGGTAGGGTAGGCTTCTTAATGGGACTGGTCACATCATTACTGAGGAGTGAGCTAATGAGTGATTGTATATATGGATATACTATTGTGTATAAACTGCACCAGCAACGTATCATAACAAAATATGTTATCTACCCCAGTCAGGATCCTTGTTGGCCCATCCAGACATATATTACTGAGAACATCTGATAATCTTACCTGCCTTAGCATAGTTACATCTATCAGAGTAGCCAAAATGAATGCCATACTCAGCATCTGGTGTATTATTTCTCTCAGTAATAGAGCACTTTAACCTATGTGTATATATGTGTATATATGTGTATATATATATATATATATATATATATATATATATATATATATATATATATATATATATACAGTGGATATAAAAAGTCTACACACCCCTGTTAAAATGTCAGGTTTCTGTGCTGTAAAAAAATGAGACAAAGATAAATCATTTCAGAACTTTTTCCACCTTTAATGTGACCTATAAACTGTACAACTCAATTGAAAAACAAACTGAAATCTTTTAGGTAGAGGGAAGAAAAAATATACAAATAAAATAATATGGTTGCATAAGTATGCACACCCTTAAACTAATACTTTGTTGAAGCATCTTTTGATTTTATTACAGCACTCAGTCTTTTTGGGTATGAGTCTATCAGCATGGCACATTTTGACTTGGCAAGATTTGCCCACTCTTCTTTGCAAAAACACTCCAAATCTGTCAGATTGCGAGGGCATCTCCTGTGCACAGCCCTCTTCAGATCACCCCACAGATTTTCAATCGGATTCAGGTCTGGGCTTTGGCTGGGCCATTCCAAAACGTTAATCTTCTTCTGGTGAAGCCATTCCTTTGTTGACTTGGATGTATGCTTTGGGTCGTTGTCATGCTGAAAGATGAAGTTCCTCTTCATGTTCAGCTTTCTAGCAGAAGCCTGAAGGTTTTGAGCCAATATTGACTGGTATTTGGAACTGTTCATAATTCCCACTATCTTAACTAAGGCCCCAGTTCCAGCTGAAGAAAAACAGCCCCAAAGCATGATGCTGCCACCACCATGCTTCATTGTGGGTATGGTGTTCTTTTGGTGATGTGCAGTGTTGTTTTTGCACCAAACATATCTTTTGGAATTATGCCCAAAAAGTTCAACCTTGGTTTCATCAGACCATAACACCTTTTCCCACATGCTTTTGGGAGACTTCAGATGTGTTTTTGCAAAATGTAGCCTGGCTTGGATGTTTTTCTTTGTAAGAAAAGGCTTTTGTCTTGCCACTCTACCCCATAGCCCAGACATATGAATAATACGGGAGATTGTTGTCACATGTACCACACAGCCAGTACTTGCCAGATATTCCTGCAGCTCCTTTAATGTTGCTGTAGGCCTCTTGCTAGCCTCCCAGACCAGTTTTCTTCTCGTCTTTTCATCAATTTTGGAGGGAGCTCCAGTTCTTGGTAATGTCACTGTTGTGCCATCTTTTCTCCACTTGAGGATGACTGTCTTCACTGTGTTCCATGGTATATCTAATGCCTTGGAAATTCTTTTGTACCCTTCTCCTGACTGACAAATTTTAACAATGAGATCCCTCTGATGTTTTGAAAGCTCTCTGTGGACCATGGCTTTTGCTGTAGGATGCGACTAAGAAAATTTCAGGAAACACCAACTAGAGCAGCTGAACTTTTGGGGGGGTTAATCAGAGGCACTTTAAATGATGGCAGGTGTATGCTGACTCCTATTTAACACGATTTGGAATGTGATTGCTTAATTCTGAACACAGCTACATCCCCAGTTATAAGAGGGTGTGCAGACTTATGCAACCAAATAAAGTTCAGCTGCTCTAGTTGGTCTTTCCTGAAATTTTCTTAGTCGCATCCCACAGCAGAAGCCATGGTCCACACGGAGCTTCCAAAGCATCAGAGGGATCTCATTGTTAAAAGGTATCAGTTAGTAGAAGGGTACAAAAGAATTTCCAAGGCATTAGATATAATGCAAAGAAAAGTGGGCAAATCTTGCCAAGTCAAAATGTGCCATGCTGATAGACTCATTACCAAAAAGACTGAGTGCTGTAATAAAAGGTGCTTCAACAAAGTATTAGTTTAAGGGTGTGCATACTTATGCAACCATATTTTATTTTTATATATTTTCTTCCCTCTACCTAAAAGATTTCAGTTTGTTTTTCAATTGAGTTGTACAGTTTATAGGTCACACTAAAGGTGGAAAAAGTTCTGAAATGATTTATCCTTGTCATTTTTTTACAGCACAGAAACCTGACATTTTAACAGGGGTGTGTAGACTTTTTATATCCCCTGTGTATATATATATATATATATATATATATATATATATAGTATATATTCTGTGTGTATATATCTATAACCTTTCTACCCACCATAACATACGTCCGGTAAAAATATATAATAGATCGTGATGGTAGATAGAAACCAATAGCCCCTCAGACTTGACCAAACAACTGATCAGTGGAATACAATAATCTTATTTTTCTTCTACTTCCGCAGCGACATTTGAAGTAGAATGTTTTAAATATAACTATTGTTTTTGGGCTTAACAATCTATGATCTGAAGTTTAAAAAACATGTAATGTTTTGCTTCTTCTCCTATCGGATACAATGATGGGTGGGACCTTTGAAAATTATGAAAACCAGTTAGTTGTTAACTTCATCAACTGAGCATTCAAAAGAATGATTAAAACAGTATTTACTATCACCTGTAAACATTTCCTCTAACGTTATGTCATTAAAAAGTTAATAAAAGAAGGAAGACCCCCTATACCACAGGGGTCTATAAAGACCCCCATGGTATACTAAGGTGGTCTATGGTGGTCCTCAAGGATAACATAAAGTCAATAAATCAATAAACCTACACGACATAAAATAATACAATCTAAATTCTAAATTAAATACACACAGAAAAAAATACAAATAACCTAAACAAATTACAGGCAAGAAAAAATAATTACAAGAAAATAAAAAATGTATTTCAAGAATAAAAAAGAACAAACTGAAATAAGAAATATTCACAATAAAAATAAAATAAATACAATAAAAAATAAATAGAATTACATAAAAAAATAACACTGTATGGTAAAAATGTATATTTGCCTACCCTTAATGCCTATCCAGAGATATTCTTTAAATTGGGGAATCTTGGGGATCTCTGGGCTCATAGGGTATAAGTTTGCTAGATGGGGGATACATGAGATCCTCCATGTATGTTTACTGTTAGGGTGCAAGTAGGAGACCCCCTAATTGTGTTGAATATAAGAATTCAAGCCTTATATCCAACTCAACGAAGGTGGTAATTTGATGATGGTATCAGATCTGATGCTTGAGTAATTTTCAAAGGCATTTTTCTGAAACTATGGGTGGTCATCGGTATGCGTAGGAATAGGGAGGAAAAAAGGGATTACACACAGTATACAGTATGTTACTTGCGTGAACCACTGTTTAGAAGTGATTGGAATGGCTTGGAGAGAGACTTGAATGTGACAGGTCATTTTAGCCTATTCAGTGCATTTGGATGGCGCTGAAATTTAGAGGGATTGGAATAGATAGGTTTGCAAGTTACATAAAAACTTGCCCCGTCTGTGTAAAAGATTGAAATGGGGCACATATTCATTGATCCTTGTCTTCATTTTATATATGTATGGTTGTACCTCTTACTTTTCTGGAAAGTGGTACAGTAGTATATATAATATTTGTGCTTAATTTTTTACATTTTCTGCTTCTGGCTCAGACTGAAGGACAGTCTACAAACTGTGTTGCTTGAGCTTTAGTCATAAAATGCACTGCTGACAAAGCACATATAACTTTACAATGTCCCTGAAAGTGTATATAAAAATATTATATATAATACAAGGATTATCACATATTACAGTTGTTGGATATCCTGCTTTCTCCTCCCCCAGCAATTTATTAGTTTTACTCCTAATCATGTGATCAGCGTACCAACCAATCATTGCAACTACAGAAGACATCCCAGGATAGAGGGCCTCATTAAATTTGCAGCGGTTACAGAGCGATTAAATTAGAGAAGCCAGCAACTACATGGCCGAAATCCAAAACCATAAACCATATATGTATAGCATTTTTACATTTCATATGTAGCATTTCAGGGCAAGATCATGATCAAATCCGCAAGCCTGTAACTACCGATGTAGAAACAACCAATAGTAAATGAGACCGTCACCATGACGTCAGTAAAACATATGCGATATGCAATCAGACTCGTAATCCAGCAATGTGAACATCAATAAATATGAATGAAGAAACCGGTCTAGTTCATGTGGCTGGCCTTATATGTATTAACCCCTTGATTCCCAAGATATAACATGAAACTAAAATGTAAAAAAATATTTTTTTTTATTGCAGATTTGCGAGTTTGAGACTGTTGTGCAATTAATTCTAATGTCTTTCATCACTTTCCCCCATTTTTTAAATTGCAGCATTGATTTCTTTTATTTGCGGGCTTGAGGAATTGTAGCAATTTAATAGCGATTTGCGATTGCAACATTTACAGGCTTGAAAGATTAAAGGCTTAGCTGGGTCGGAGTTCCGATTTTGGCAACCGCAGTTGTTTTTCAGCCTGTAACCTGCAGATTGTTTGCGGGTAGCTTAAAGAGTCCAATTTAATAGCCGTAACTTTTGTGGGCTCCTTTTTTCAGGCTTCAGTAACTACAATTTGGTGAATTTAATAGGGCCCATACTTTCCCTTAATGCAACTTTGAAACCATCTCATCACTTATTGAGTGGACAATTCATGTGATTAGAGAAGCAAAGAGTAAATGCTATTGAAAGAAAAAATATGGATTCCATCACACAGTGTTAGCGATCAAATATTTAATCCAGTATATGCATCGATCCTTCTATTATTTTTAAACATTATCTTTAAAGAAAATCCCTTTCTATTGTCCCTTAAACAATAAAGTATAGCTTCTGTCCCCGCACCTCCATCTGAGCCAGGCACAAACAGAGGCAGAAGAGGTAGAGAAGGCACAATGGAAAATCCATGAAGGCATGCAGCTTGAGTTGGAAAAATGTAGTTATATTTACTGCCTAATTTTCAAATATTACATTATTTTCAAATATTATAAATTTGGCACATGAGTGCAGTTTTCTCCTGGATTTTGTAACATTTGTCATTGTTTTGTAGCTGTTTTATGTTAGTATATGAGATATAATCTGGTGGTACATACGTGTATAGCTTCTCTTTCACTGATATGTACAACAGGCACATGAAGAAATATAAAAAAAAGTTATATTTATTTAGTTACTGCTTAAAATATAATATTAGTATTTTCAGTAAATAAATTAAATGTACCTGTTATGACTTACTTTGAACTTAATTAACACTGTAGTTTCTAGAAAATGTGTTTTTCTCAACCCTGTTATGTGTCTAGGTGGTGAAAAATTATCAGGCCTCCAATAGCCACTGCAGAAATATACTCAGATAAATGTTACCATGGCAAAATATACAGTCTCCATTCATGGCAGTCCCCCCTGGGCAGCTCCTGCCCCACCCCTGGACACCTGATGGGAAGGAGAGCAGTATATCTGCTCTAGTCTAAAAATAGTAAACGTCAAATGTAAATCATAAAACATTGCATTTTAATGGAAAAATATAGAGTATTGCTGTATTAAGTATTACCTTTTTTTTATTGGGCTAACAATCAATTTTAAGAGTTAAGCTTTCAAAAAGAGGCACTTTTTTTATTAGGTCTGGAGCAATACGTGTGTGGTGAGATATATAAATTAGATTCTTAAAAATTAGAATTTTTTTTAATCAAAAACACAGAATGATATTACACCAAGCATGGTGAAGACAAGGATATAAGGTAATAATACCTAGAGAGAGAAAGATATTCTATAACTTAGGGATGAGAAATATAAATATACACACACAGACACGTATATGCACAATTATATATACACATAAACACACACCCGCACATACATATATATATGCATATACTTGGCTAATTTTATCGCTCTGTAACTCCACCGAATTTAAAGGAATTTAATGTGGCTGCAAATCAAGAAATTGTGAGAGAAATAAAAATGTAAATAGATGTTTCACTTAACAAGCAAATCTTAATTCTGGCTTCAAAGTGGATGAGAGGCTTGAGGAATAATGAGTGGAACAGCTTTCCACTGAAGGATTTTATGTGAGGGAGTAATCAAGAAGGCTGGAAAGTGTGAGGTGGAGGAATCAGGAACATAGGAATCTATCACTAGGACATAATTTATAAAGATTAAGCATAACAAGCATAATTTTCACTATCCAGAAAAAATAGAGTTAATTCAGGAAATAATTGCAGTCCAAAAAGCAAAACACTTAGGGCCTCATTCAAATGCAATTTGGCCAATTGAAAAGGGCTCTATATAAGCACAGAGCATATTTTTTTACAGACGTTTTTAGTTAGTGAACACCTTGCTTTTTGATAGAAGTTCACTAACTAAAAACTTCTGTAAAGAAATATGCTGTGTGCTTATATAGAGCCCTATTCAATTAGCCAAATCGCATTTGATTGAGGCCCTACATTTCTTCAATGTCTGTTTTTTCTTAGGGAGTGCATGTGAATAAGAAGTAATAACTCACAAAGATTAAAAGCAAGAAAAAGTGATTACAGGGGAAAGCAGGCTAAGGGCCTCATTCAACTGCAATTTGGCCAATTGAATAGAGTTCTATATAAGCACATATTTTTTTTTACAGAAGTTTTTAGTTGGTGAACTTCTATCCAAAAGCAAAGTCTTCACTAACTAAAAAGTTCTGTAAAAAATTATGTTCTGTGCTTATATAGAGCCCTGTTTGATTGGCCAAATAGCAATTGGATGAGGCCCTAAGCTTTCTACTGATAGAAAAAACATTACAAACATCCTCAAGGCCTTAATTCCAGGTGACGGCCTAAGCTAAGATGCGTACACCATTATAAATGGATATGTTTAGTCGCTCATAACATCAAGAGTATAGAAAATAGAAAAAAAAAATATAGACATTTGAATGCTCCAAAAATTGGCTAAAATCACATCATTATTGGGCAATATGTCACCCCAGCCTGTTTTTGGAGTGAAAAAGGTTTCATCCTTTAATGCATACTACACTTGTTGTTTGACCCATACTAAACTTGTTGTTTAACACACCTGCTCCCCATTCGCACATGAGACCTTGTAACACCAATGACACCGGGAAGGGAAAATGGCTAAATGGGCCCAATTTGTACATTTCCACTTAGGGGTGTACTCACTTTTGTTGCCAGCGATTTAGACATGAATTGGTGTGTGTTGCGTTATTTTGAGGGGACAGCACATTTACACTGTTATACCGGCTGTACACTTACTACTTTGCATTGTAGCAGAGTGTCATTTCTTCAGTGTTGTCACATGAAAACATATAATAAAATATTTACAAAAAATGTGAGGGGTGTACACACACACACACACACTTTACGTTTGTGGATGTCCCACTGATGCTCAATAGTTTTTAGGTCTGGAGACATGCTTGGCCAGTCCTTTACCTTTACCTTCACCTTCTTTAGCAAGGCAGTTGTCGTCTTGGAGGTCTGTTTGGGGTCGTTATCATATTGAAATACTGCCCTGCGGTCCAGTCTCCGAAAGGAGGAGATCATGCTCTGCTTCAGTATGTCACAGTACATGTTGCCATTCATGGTTCCCTCAATGAACTGTTGCTCCCTAGTGCCGGCAGCACTCATGCAGGCCCAGACCATGACACTCCCACCACCATGCTTTATTGTAGGCAAGACACACTTGTCTTTTTACTCCTCACCTGGTTGCTGCCGCACTTGCTTGACACCATCTGAACCAAATAAGTTTATCTTGGTCTCATCAGACCACAGGACATGGTTCCAGTAATCCATGTCCTTAGTCTACTTGTCTTCAGCAAACTGTTTGCAGGCTTTCTTGTTCATCATCTTTAGAAGAGGCTTCCTTCTGGGACGACAGCCATGCAGATCAATTTGATGCAGTGTGCGGCATCACTTTCAGGGTCTTGGCAATTTTCTTATAGTCTAGGCCATTTTTATGTAGAGCAACTATTCTTTTTTCAGATCCTCAGAGTTCCTTGCCATGAGGTGCCATGTTGAACTTCCATTGACTAGTATGAGAGAGTGTGAGAGCAATGGCACCAAATTTAAGACACCTGCTCCACATTCGCACCCGAGACCTTGTAACACTAACGAGTCACATGACACCAGGGAGGGAAGATGGCTAAATCTTGAAAGGCAAATGAGATATTTTTATAAAAATGTGTAAAAATAATATTTTTCAAGTCCTTGTACTTCATGGATAGATACTAACTTGGCCTTCTGAGCTTCTTTAGAAGACATTTTTTAGATATTATTTTGTTCATCGAAAATAATCCCTGCAAGAGGCTAGAGACAAAATACATTTTCCACAAATATAATTGCACCTTTTTGCAAAATAGTATTTACCATATAATCAACGTCTTTTTACCCCCTATATGCAACTGGTTCTAGAGGCAAGTATTTTTTTCTGTCTCACATCAAATGATCATAAATAAAAGGAAATACACAATGTGAAACTATATATATGATCTAAAGTTTGGCTCTCAGGTTCAAGCCTCAAGCAAATTCAAATTAAAGTAAAGCTAAATAAATATGAAGCTCCTTTTAAAACAAAAACTATATAGTTTTCTGGAACATAACATGAATAATATGAATAATAACACTTATAATGTGGGGAGAATTTCCATTTTAATTTTTATTGTGAGTTGATGTGGAAAAAAAATCTTCTTCAAGCCATTTTAGAAAATGTTGTTTGGGGACTGTAGAGAGCACTAATGCAAACTGGCCATTATAGTCTTGTTACAGTATTTATCTGTTTCTGTATCTCTGATCAGCTCAGGGAGATTATTTTCTTTTCTAAATAAGGCTGAAGTTTCATTGTGCACATGATGAGACTTTTTGTTAGCACATATTAAGCATGCAATCAAGCCCTCTCATCCTTACTCTGGAATCTTGCTCATCATTCAAGTATATAATTTTCAGCATTGGCACACAAAAATCTGAGAGCAATGAGACAAAATATGTTATGGTGGATAGAAAAGTGATTGAAACACCACCTTGATAAATACATTAAAATGCAAACATTCTTGGCACACCTCCATCTTCCATATAGTCAAATAGGATTTATTATTATCCTTTATTTGTAACTTGTCAACATATATACAGGGGTTAAGTACAAGGTACAAACAATATTAACACATTGTAAAAGAATAGTGAGTTTTTGAAGATTTCAAGGCAGTAGGTTAGTCTAGCGGAGTGAAGCAAGGAGTTCCAAAGAGTAGGGGCAGCAAGAGAAAAGTCCTGAAGGCGGGAGTGAGAGTAGGTGATAAGAGGAGGAACAAAGAAGTTTATTAGCGCTTGGGTGAGTATTTTGAGACAAGAGCAGAGACATAAAGGGGTGCACAGTTGTTGAGGGCTTCTTATTTTAGAGTCAGGATTTAACATTTTATTCTGGAGGCTATCTGAAGCCAGTGGAGTGACAGACAGAGAAGTGCTAAAGACACTGAGTGTTGAGTTTGGAATGCAAGTCTAGCAGGGGTTCTATGGATTGGTGTGGAGACAGATGGGTGATGGGAAGACCAGCAAGAAGCAAGTTGCATTAGTTGAGTTGATATATGATGAGAAAATGAATTAGATTTTTTGTTGTGTCAAGTCAGACATCAGGACTTAGTAATATTTATTAAAACTTGTTTAAACGTATTGTAACCCAACAGGAAATACCTCTGTGTGAGCAGAAAGTATGCATGACTCTAGTTCTTATTGGCAGACACTTAAAGTCGTATTTAAGTTTCCTGGATTATGAATGCATCTGATAGAGAAGAATCAGTAGTGCATGAAAAAATACCAAAATAAAAATTATTATACTTACCTCAAGTTTGAAAAGCAACTGCTAACAAACTCAATAGATTCAGCAGAATTAACACTCCTGAATATCCAAGCTAAAATTAGCATAAAATTCATAATTCGTGTTGGCTAATCACAGGCAGCAATCTGTAAAGCACTTTTGTGCACCGAAGAATGGAATGTGTAGTCCTGTATTCACTCGGGAACAGGAAGTAAGGAGGAGCCAGACACTGCTGTGTAGATCTGTGCATTGAGCTCCTGCAGTCTTGAAGGTTAGTAAAGGGTTAACTCCATACCCAGAGCTTGTATTGGTAGGTACACTGTGCCTATGTAAACAGCTGTGGGGGGGTGTAAAACTATTTAAATAAAATAAATCTGTATGTGTTTAGAATGACTCCATGTAATGTGCCTGTCTGATATAAGCAGCAGGTGTTGGATTAGAAAAAGAGAAAAACAGGGAAACTTAGATACGCCTTTTTTTATTCAGCTATATTGCTGCACATTGGCTGATAGGGACAACCCCCAAAGACAGTTATACAATCAAAGCATTATATTCTGCTGTAGGATCTAATTTTTCAAAAGAAACACACTGTTTAACATTATCAAATGCCCTCTTTCAGATTCAGAAAAGTTTAAATAATGCCCTCAATGGCCTTTTAATCACATCCTTTTACTATGTCAAATTGGGCAAATGTTATAAAAATCTTAATACATTACTAAATCAGAAACAATGTATAGTATCTGTAAACACAGACTTCATGTTTTGTACACAATGTAAAATTCCTAATTGCAAAACTGGTATTTTTACTGCAGCTGTAAAAATGAATAATATTTTGTGTTCACATATTATATTCATGGAAAATGCCTGCTCTGAAAAAATAAAACACTTCTTACATTAACATTCTGTTAATTAATATATTTTTTTAGAATAACTAAAATGAAGATTCTCTCAGCATTATGTTTCCAAAGGCATTTGTAAAGTGGCTATGTTCACAATTAGGCTGTACTTTGTGAGCCAAAATACAAGCAAAATATATGTTTAAAACTATTGCAATTATGTTCTCATCAGTTAACTGAGGCTATTGAAACCTGTGGCATTACGGGCCGGTTGTGGCTCCCTGGCTGATTCCATGGTGCCTTCTTCATGTTTTGGTTAGGTATATTTGCAGATGTCTACCTAGGTGACGCATTCACTGCTTCAAGAAGCAAAATGGCTTTCATGCAGGACTGTTTCATTAATGATATCCTATCCAACTTTCTGCACTGTTGTAAAGACCAAAAATAACAAGGAAAATGTAATGTGTGGCGATAATGAATTTTATATGCAAAAAAGTAGTCTTTCTATGCAGATTTACCTTTTTTTTCCCCCTAGTACAACTAGTCATATAAATACACAACAAGTTATAGTAAAGATATATTATAAGTAATTATAGAATACACTCACTGCTTAATAATAATAATAATAATAATAATAATAATAATAGTAAACAATTCTCATGTACCTTAATGAAAGAAAGCATAACTGATGTAACAAAGACTTCTGTGGTTTTACCCTAACATCATATTTGTCATCTGCAGGTTCTTGCTTCTGGGTAGCAGTCCTGGATGGAAAAGTTGTTGGAATTGTGGCAGCTAGAGGAAATGAGGAAGACAATGTAGTTGAATTACGCCGTATGTCTGTTGACTCCAACTATCGTGGCAAAGGTATTGCCAAGTCACTAGGCCGCAAAGTCTTGGAGTTCGCAATGCTAAACCATTATTCTTCCATTGTGCTCGGAACTACAGCTGTTAAGATTGCAGCTCACAAGCTGTATGAGTCCTTGGGATTTAAGCATGTGGGTGTTGTTGAACACTACACAGTCTCTGGGATGACACATTCTGTACTAGAAAGATTATTTTTCCAGCTCCGTTACCACCGATACTGCCTGCAGCTACGCGAAGAGTAAGATAAGTCAAGACCACCACCTTCCACGTAAACCATCACTTTACTGCAAGCAGATCTATTTACTATATGTCTGATCTATCATATGCATATTTTCTTTCTTCAGTAGAGTTTGTACAATGGAATAAACAACCTTCTTCGCATGCTGTAAGATGGTGGTGCAGATGCTAAAGTGATGTTACTCTCCTCACATGTACAGTATTATTTGACGAGGTGGTAATGGTAGATCTCCAAACAAAACCTTAACCAGAAATCACAAGCACAGGAACCTGAACTTTGGCCTGGTGTAAATAGTATTTTTTTAAATGTAAAAAGATTCAGCAGCGTTAAAATTGGAATATAATTTATACTGAATGATATTAGTAGAAATGATCATACTAGTAGAATATGCTGCCCATAGACCTACTGGCCATTTATTTTTAAGGACAATGTGAAAATGAATGCTTGGTACAATGCATGAAGAGGAGGTGTTTGCACGCACTTGCACCTAGCACTGCCACAAAGGCACTACTGTTGCACTTTCTTGGATGTGCCCAACAACTCTGCCAAACCTCTGAATGAACCTTGGTGCATCCAGCTTCTGTGACCTCCCCAAGATGTCATTCTAATATTAAGCCAGCAAACCTGCTCTATTAAAACTCTAAGCCTGTTTGTAAGATATTGTACAGTTAAATAATGACTGCATCTCTACTCATCTGAATATCACAAACCCTGTAATCTGAGGCCAGAATTCCAAGTGTGCATTGAAGTGTTTCTCTTGTCCCTTGAATCAATTCAAACAGATGAGAGGCTAATGTTACCCTGGCAACACATTGCACTTTAATTTCACCACCAATTTTAAACCATTTGCGACAGCAATGTGTGAAATTTAAATGTATTTTTAGGCAATGAATGTATAGATACCAGTCACATCCCTGAACCCTTGCTGTATATATTTCCACTGCAGTTTACCTTACGAAATTTAATAACCTGCTTTAATGACATCAAAATTGTTGTATAATGCAAATAGCAATGCAAAGCAGATTTGGCATGTGTCTGTACTTAGTATGTATGTACAGTGCCTGCTTATACACTAAATCCAATTCAATGGTTTCCTCTGTCCTGAAATGTATACATTTTGTAAATTATATAGAAATAGAATTTTGCATGATATCAGTATTTGGATCAATGGGTATATTTGAATTTAAAAAGCAAAACCAACAAAAAATATTTAAAAATGCACTTGGGGATTGGGTTACTATAAGCATTTAAATTTTATTTCTCACAATAGTTTTAGAGGTAGTATACTATTAAAGAATGCCTTTTTACAACATAGTATGTTAGATTTAAAAAGTATTGTGTATTTTTTTCATATTTCATAACATTTAAGTTAATTTTGTTAATTTACACAGATAAAGGCATGGTATGCTCATTTATACAGATTGTATAGTGGATCTTACACAAACTCTAAGATATTAATTGAATATATACTAGTTACAGGTATAGCATAGAACTAGAATGTAGTCCCACAACAGGGATATTAAAATAGCTTTCCACTCACACCGCTGATTGCATGGTTTTTTTTGTAAGAAAGCCAGTGTATGAAGCCATTTAGATAGATATATATAACCCATTCCTTTTTGGATGTCTAGAATACAAGAGATGGATGTAGGTCATTTCCTTGCTGAACTGCAGCTAACAGCTGTGTTGTTAATGGAATAGATATGCTATCTAAGAAACATTAGCAATACAATGGAGTTATAGACTAAGATTTATCAAACAATACAAAAATGCTTATTGCTGTGGTACTCTGGTCCATATACTGAAATACAGCAATAAATAAGATTTCTCATGAAAACAAAATTGTAATTGTCTAGATGAACTAAGCTCTAAATCTCTAAATTCTGATGGGTGCACTACTAGGCAAGTCTTAACCAGGAAAACCACATTTACTTTACTTTACTTTACTTTAAAAAAATATGTTTTTAAAGGGCACTGTAATAGTATAGCTGTCATAACGTCTAAGTAAAAAAGATCAGAATAAACAATTTATAAAATGCCTTTCCCAACAGAAGTAAAACTGAAATAAAGGTTTTCCATACTTTTAAGTTGGTGCCCTTCTCATCTTATCTTAATTATTGCATAGTTTGGAGCAGAACTGCCTGCAGCTGGCTAATTCCTACTTAGATTTGGTGGCAAAATGCAATGAAAAAGAGCTCTAAACTCTGCACCATTTCCAAAAGAAGGGGGAGTTCCAGCCTAAACTTAGAGCCCTTGTCAGTTAAATGACAGTTGAAGATGGGCAGAGGGTGCCTCACAACACCTTATTTATTGAATTATACAGAACACAGTATGGTATTAGTAAGGTATTACGAGATCATCACAGGAGCAATTCAGACTCTAGTGAATCTGAGCCATATTTTTGTTAAATCTTGTTTCTAAAGTGGTTAAAGAAGGGATATGGGATATTTCTATTGAGACTAAACTGTTGTGATTTGAAAAAAATATTGGCGAAAGGTAATGTACATAATTTCTAAAAAGTGTCCTTAAGATGAAAATGTGCACTGTAGAAGTTATAAACATTATACACTTTTTTTAATCCGTCCCCAATACCTAGTAGTTACTGCAGCAGTTGATTTGTATGATGTAATATATGAAATATGAAAGCCAAAGCCTGTTGAGATTTAATGCTAATTGGCTAATAATTATTTTGAATTTAATATAAATTTGCCATTTTCTACTTGATTCTGTGTAAAATATCATACACCAGGCACTCACATTGGCAGGATTGTTTGTTTCACGTGGGTAAATATGTTGTGTTGGCTGACATATATATATATATATATATATATATTCCATATACAGTATATTCCCAAGATGCCTTGCTCTTAGTACAAGTATTTTCTTTTTACGAAAAGTAAATTTTTAAAGTGTAATGTAAAAAAAAACACAGAATGTCAAAGCCACAGTTTCAAAGTAAATAGTTGTCCGTGTCTTAATTGTAAGATTTTGGAAAAACTGATCAAATGTAAAACTTGTAGACAACATTTTCATTTTAACAGAGGGTTCAGTGTGCATATTTTAAAAACAAAATGCAATATTTTTGATGGAAACGACAAGTACCTAACCATTAGCTCCTACTCCAAATATAAAATAACTAGGAGTTTTCCTTCACTGATAACACATCAACTGGAAACAGGGTAACTCCCATGGATTGGTCCAAAGCCATTGTGTTAGAAAATATTTCAATTACATGTCTTAATGCTTGCACATTTGTTTAGTATTAAACTATACTAAAACTGCTCTATGATAGGAACATAAATATAGTATGGTCCCTCTCGGGGAAACAGACTGATGTCACCACCATAGAGAGGGTGGACACAGCTACTTGCATGTCGTATGAGTTTAGAGCACAGCTTGCCAGTAATATATTCAAGAGCTGACCTTGACATAATGACCTTTATCATTGATAGTTGTGTCTTGTCATCTAGTAATAAAATTCCATTTGTATTCTAATGAGGGAAATTCATCTGGTGAGGGTGTAATCCTAGCCTCTGGCCAATGTATCAGTCTCAGAAAAATATCTACGATATAGTAATGAAGAGTGAGGTAGCCGTGAGTGTCTAGTAATCCAGATGAATTATCAGAGTATTGCAGTATATAGTGATACGTTTTTTATTGGACAAACATATTCATAAATATATGACAAGCTTTCAAGAGCTTCCTCTCTCTCAAGTCCGGAGCTATACTGATATTAGATTCCCATTGAAACATAGAAATTACGATATAGCAGATTGAATGCTGTGTGACATGTATTTCTATGGAACCCTATTGCTTTTCAAAGTTGCTAATTAAAAGATGAAGCTGTTAACGCAACCAAGAAGTGTTTTATTCACACACAGTAAAACTTACCTTGATTATGAGCAATGCATTTCTATGCGTGCCTAAGTAGAAGTACTGTAAAAAAAAAAAAAAACTCTGAACAAGCATCATAAAATAACTTCACAGCACAAAAGACAATATTGCAAAATAGATTAAATGTGGTCTCAATAAGAGAACAGTTAACTATTAGGCTTTTGTATGAAAAAACTTGCACAGTTTGCTTTTATCTCATTCACGAAGAAACTATGATTGAATATTTTGTTTGTTTTATCGTTGCCACTGACAAATGAAAATCCTGTATAATCTCGTACTGACCCTTGCTAATATGGTGGTGAAAGTTTTAGAGTTAACAGATAGTAATATTTTTTTGAACATGGACGGCTTTTTTGATAGAAACAGTTTGTAGGGTTTTCTTTATCAATGTACAAATAAAGTGGCCATTGGATTCACTTTAAATTCATTCTTTGTTTCAAAAGGACAGTTTAGTATCATGTTTCCAATATTTGTGTATTCTAAGTGTACAGCATAATGGTCATATCTAAAGATACAAATCAGACAGATTACTAATGGTATACATATGTGTATATATAAATATGGATGATGTTATAAAAGCTGACAGATATCAATACAATGTTCTTTAACACTATTTTTAGGTTTCAGTTTGTACACTATGTTTGCTACATATATGTAGATATAAATACATACATATTTATATATAGCCAACTATTACACTGTTGAATATTTCATTGCCTGTTATGTACATTGCATCTAATTATACTGTAAATCTGTATAGCTGGTCCTGTAATATAAGGATTTTGTACAGTGTATAGAAATTGGCAAAGTATTTTCTTGCTGCTTTTAGTCATTCACAAGATAGAATAGGTGAAAAAATGTATGCATAAGAAAATAGTTTGTGCCTTTTTTTAATTATTATTTTTCCTGTATTGGCTGTGTGATCAAAACAGTGGGTCATTGACAAAGTATAATGTAACATATCTGATTGCATATGCACTTACATCTGTCACCTGTTTCTATTCATACTAAATTCATGCTTAGTCAATATACTGGTACAGATATACAGCATAAATATTAATATGAACACTGTATTTTTTTCTGCTAAGGGAGATTCAAAGTTCTAATATATTAGAAGCTAAAGGGAACATTCAAGTGACTATAATAAAATCCAGAAGTGAGCTTTATGTGTGAAATTAAGTAACATTGGTGAAACAAAAAAGGGAAGAAAATGGCTTAAATGAAAGAGTTCAATCTAGTTTCTTTGAAAAGTAGTATCCCCCCACTTTTCTTCCACAGCTACATACTTATGAGTTTGGGGTAGATTCAGAAATATTTTAAAGGGTGAAAAGGGTATGCATAGAATTTTCCCCTGCAAGAAATAGACATTGCAGAGAATTGCTTTATAACCCATTTGAAGGTTAGTGAATCTAAACACTGCTTATATTAAGTCATTATTTTCTGTTTTAACCAAGCTTTCTTTATTTAACATATACTGTAAAGCTTGGATCTATATGTGTTCACTATTACTGCCTTGGATGTTGCAGACTAGCAAACTGTAATTGGTACAGATGGTAGAATAGTTCTGTATTTTAGTGCATCTGCAGTATATGTAATATTAGGTTACATCTATTAATGAACTAGAAACATCAGAACAGCAGTGGAAAATAATTACAAATATCAAATAAAATTCAGTTTGCTACCTGATGCATTATTAAGCATCTCTTTATATTACCATTTCATCTTTGTGCCTTTTTTCAATCTGCTTCTTAATTTTAATACCAAAATCAATGTAAATACCACAGCAACTACTTTAAGAAGCCTTTAAGTTGCTGAAAACTAAACGTTGTCACAGTGCTAAATTAGCATTAATGACCAAAGTAGCACTGACCTAAGAAATGTACAATATATACTTACTACAAAGCATACTTTCTAGTGCAACCTTCTGAAGTAAACGTGTATATATTGCAGCATTTCAGCTTCATTGGTGTATACAGAAATGTTTTGGACATTTCCTGTTTGAGCTGTTGCAACTAATCATCTCAGACAAACTTTTTTCTTGCCATCCATAAACTATATAAAATATACATGTTCCTAATAACTTATGAATGTATTAACACCTGACAGAGTGCCTATGAGGAAATAGTTTACTTTGTTGTGGAAAAGCATAAATAAAAATATAATTTTACTAAGGAATGAAATGCCTCAGTACTTGCAAAGGATATAATGTATTTACTAATTGCAGTGCAGATCTATCACTGTATATATTTAATGCATGCTGATAGAGTATTCAGTTTCCATTATAAAAGGGCAAGAGAATCTGTTTATTATAAAGGGATACTGAAGATAAATAGGTCCATCATGCTTGTAAATGTTTAAGAATAAAAAAAAAAAGTTTTTAGATATGGGAAATTAGCACTTTGTAGTTTTGAATAATTCAATTAAAGTGAAAAATTTAAAGCTGATGAAACAATTGTTTACTCTTCCTACGCCATTTTTTAATAGACTAAGGGAAGAGGAAATCCCTCTTGCTTATTCTGTGTAGTGTTAAAAAACAATTTTTCATCTGAAATGTTATTGTTGGCAACAATAAAAAAGCAATTGCTTTTTATATATAATAATCATAAAACTATAAAATAGATCTGGAGATGAAACTATTAGGTAAAATCTGATAAGAGCACTGTCATGAAGCAAACAATTTAATAATTTAACTATTCAATAGCTGCTAGTTCGCAGGAACCAAAGGATCATATGTAGATAAGGTTGCATAATAATACACGTGTGCTTGAATTGATTGGGTATATTTAATGAGGGGATGTTACTAAAGGATTACGAGTACACTGGCGCGATAGCCCTCGGTAACCAGCATATCAGGCCATTGTGCAATCTACTAAAGACTTGTTACGTGGGTCATTTTAAGTTATCTTATACGGGGTGATTAATGGGTGTGTCATAGGAGTGTTACTAATATACAGCCATTAACATAGAAAACACAAGAGTTTTATGGAACATAAATGTTAACAAAAATTCTGAATAAAATGTTATATTTTTAATTTATTTATATATATAATAATATGGTTGACAGACTGACATTATAAATAATTATTTATATATATATATATATTTTTATATATATATATATATATTCTCCATAAACCTGGAATAATTTATGCTACTTTATGCCTGAGTTGTGTTGACGGAATTTTTATATTGAACTGCTTATGTTCTATGGTAATGGCTGAATAATACAATTTTATTCAACTATAAAATATACTGTTATCACAGGGTTGAAACACACAATACTGAGTTTCAGCAGACAACTTTGGTTTTCACGGTATGCTGCATGTAACACAACACACCATTAAACACCACATTCATGATCACTCATAACAAACCAAGTACAGCTAACTTTTACAGCAGAAAAAGCCTTTAGTAAATCGCATGATAACCTGAGATGCTCAATTGGATCTCAGTGGGCTATCACACCCGCTTATGCACCCACATACTTTAGTTGATACATTGTAGTTTGCTAAATAGTTAAAATTAAAAATACTCTGTCATCAATAAAATGTTTAGCTGAAATAATTAATTAGGATTCAAGATAGCATTTATTTATATATTTTATCTTCATTAATCTGCAATTATATATAGTGCTTTTATCCACAGAGATATACATAGGTAAAAAAGCGGTATATGATAATTTTTCTAGTAAAAAGGAAAGCTTATTAAGGTAATGTAATAGCTAGAAGCAATAACAGGGTAATGGATATAACAGGACAATCTAAGAATAAGCAGGGTGAATGTAAAGTGGGGCACAAGGATCAATAAAGAACCAAAGAAAAATTAGGAAAGTGGCTTTGAGTATTCAGTAGTAGTGAATCATGAGATATATGGGCAGGGATCAGCAAGGCCAGGTAGCATCATGAGGAAACATGTTGTTACCATATAAGAAATTAAAAATGGCCCCATATCAAAATTGAACAATTAATGCCGCCATTGAGACTAGTTTGGAAAATAAACTAGAGTATTCAAAGACATGACATACCTGTGTAGGTAGGAAGAGATTCTTGGCAAGAGCTGTGTATTTGGTTTCAGCAAGAAAAAAAGAATAAAGGCACCATGGTGTATTTCAAAGTTATCATTTCATAGAAAACCCTAAATTTGACACACAAAAAATATATTTTAGTTGTTTATTCATTTTTGCGACAATATATAAATATTTTAAAAACAAATTATTTTAATACAATACTCAGGACAAAACCCCCCAATGAAAAAATAAGGAGTGCCTTTTTATAGCTAATTTTTTATTTCAGCTAAGGTTCCAGTTGATGACCGTGTCCAAACTGCAACCTAATTCCATAAAGCACTGTTGAATTAATATTGATTGCTTGTGGGGTGCCCATACTACTGCACTGCATATATTTTGAGATGGACACGCATGAATAACCAACAGTAAAAAACATCATACTGTTTTGCATGGACGTAATTTCACCCTTTGCTGGGTGTATTTGTTTTACTTGAGTTTATTGAACATCTGACAAATGGCGCTCTTATGCTACTCAAAGCATTGTGTTATCATTTTTCACATCTAGCTGTAAAAATGTGTTTCAGGATCCCTTTTTTAAAATATAAAAAAATAGGACTAAAATCAAGATATAACAAGTTTAATTAAATATGTTTTATAATTATCTCTTTAAATTCATGTTGGTTGAGTTTAAATATTAATTTCAGCAGCCTGAATAGAAATATGTATTCCTCATATAGTTAATGTTAACCACAGTTTTATCTTTAGTATATAGAGTAAAACCCCGTTATCCAGCACCTATGGGGACTCCCTATTGCCGGATAAGTGTAGTTTCTGATTAATCAGGAGTCCCTGAATTTAAGGGTCTAAACGACCCTTAAACCCTCGAAAAATCCTCAAAATGCCTTTAAAAAGGCATTAGCACCTAAACTTGGCCATTTGTGCCCAGAAAAAATTATTAGAAAAAAAGTTAGAGCCAGTTTTGCCGTTTTAGCAGGAGTTTATTTAAAAAGGGGAATTGATGCCGGTTGCTTGAGAGTCCCGGTTAGTTGAGTGCCGGATGACTGGCATTCTACTGCATAACTACTTTAACAAGAGATGTGGAATATAACTAAGCAAGGAAAACAGTGAAAATGAAAATTACATATTTGAGGGTAGTTAACTTAATGAATGCTTTGTGAAGAAAGTTGTTTACTGGCTGGTAAACAAAATGTTATGTATTTTTAGCGAGACCATACGTCATTCTGAATGAATAAATGCAGTAAATTGCAATGGATAATTCTATAAAACAAGTGTAAGTGTTTATTAGATTTTGATCAGGACCTATAAAATATTTGTCAGGAATGTTTTATTTTATCCATGCTTCATGAATAGTTAATGTGAAATGCATAGTGTATAGAACATTGTAATATTGTGTGAGATTTTTACATTTTACTTGAAGCATGTTTCCGCTGTTTCTGTGTTGTATATAACTTGTACTTCTCACTGCTCAGCCTTCACCTACATAAACAAGTATGGTGTCTTATGAAAAAGGCATTGATCCACTACTGACTGACACATGGACAGAACATGCACTTTTTCAGCCTTGAACCTTACATGCTTGTTTTCTGTAATGGGATTATGCATTTGCTGTTCATGGCACGGGACATGGAGACGGTGCTGTAATAAGAATAGTGAATTGGTTAAAGCATTACTAAGAAATATTCTAAGCAAACCTTTGAATGTATGTGTACATAGCAATAATAACCTTATTCACTGGAAATTACCCATGAATGTGCTTTAGTCATGATAGTATGATGAATGTTGTTTCCCAGGAAAATGGAAAAATAGGTTTTACCACGTGTATATACAAAAAGTTAATCTTGAAAAGCACTGTCGCAAAGGTTAGTGACTGTAAAATGGTTACCTAATGAGTTGGCTCAGCATCGCATGAACAGCATAATCGTGTATCCCTGTAAATAAACACAAACTTGCATGATGTACGATTTCGCTTGTGTAATGACTGTGACAGATGGAAATCCAACCAGCAAAGATACTCTCCTTGTTGTATATTTTTTTGTTAATGAAATCAATGTTTGTGGATCTGTCAAATATGCAAGCTATACCTCACTTTAAGTATATTAAACAGTAAATATTAAAGCAATAACTCTCAGTCAGATATTACTTAAATAGAGAATTGGCACAAATAATATACTTAAAATAAAAATAACGCATTGTAATGTGCCTACATTTTTGATAGAATCAAGAATATACTCAAATTTAAATAAATACCACAAGCACAAACATTTTCAGAACCCATATATCATAAACATATTTACATGTTTAAATGAAAAGGTACCTTTCTGAATATTTTACACCTTTATGTTAATATTGAGTTAATGAATTGTCAGCATTTTCCCAGAGACATTACACTTTGTCCACTGGGGATTATTGCTTTTATAGACTGTTTATTAGATTAGACACAAGTCTGTCTGTGAGCTGTCTCTTTCTATCTTTCTAGGAAAGATCTGCTCTAAATTAAAAAACAAAAAAAAGCTTCAAGAGCAATCTGATCATCCAATTCAGCTCACTGTATACTTTATGCATTTACTCTCAGTTACACGCTGCTTTAACTTTAGCCATTTCTTTATGTAGCATCCACGTGGTAGATTGTCCAATGGCTGCATTTTCTCTACTGAAAAAAATGACAGTAAGTAATTTGCAGGAATTTATGTTTAATACTGATGGCCGCTGTTACTGTGATTATCTAACTAGCTGCGACAATTTCTTTTTGCTGCATTACTTTTCATGATTTATTTTCTATATAAATAAAAATGTGAAAATAACAAGGATATGTATCCAACTGTTGTAAATACTGTTTAAATAAATCAATCTTGAATCTTGCTGTCTTTTCATTTTTTTTTGTCCAAAATAAATCTATTGGTATTTTTTTTGTCACAATTTAGGACTAGATTAAATGATAATTTCTATAATTTTATATATTTTTATTGACTAAAATTAATAATAATTATTGTAAAATAACAAAAGTGGATAATTTGTCTTTATATTAGAAGAATGATTACATATTAATAAATATATGCATCACATTAAAACAAGAAAAAACATAGGTCTTACTAAGGTAATAATAGCAGATAGTAATATATAATGAAATTAATAAATATGTTATAACAGCAGGTCATATTTGAAAATTTAGATTTTTGTCTTTCCATTCTGTGTAATGAAGGGAATCACAAATCTTCTTTCTAAATTTTCAAAAACTTACATATAATATGCTGATAACCACTTTTCTCAAATAGAGTTAATGGCTGAAAGAGATTTTCTTCTCATAAGACCGTATAGTTAAAGGGCCATTTACCTCAATTTAAGTACTCTTCATGGTGTGAAAGAGCACAAGATTGTATGTTAAAATGATCTATTTTTTTAATTACACTAATAATCGCTAAAGTTTTAAGACTATTTATATAACAAAGTGTAGCCGCTGTAGGAGTAAAAATAGATGCCAATCTGTGCAGAGGTGAGAACAGTGATTGATGGCAATGAAAAGTGAACCCTTAACTGACCTGTTTAGATGATGCCAACATTCAATGCTCTGCACAGACAGATGTGGTAAGAGTTAACACAGAGCTGTAGCTGTGGGTCTGGCTGGGACAGTCAGTGACTCATGTAAACACAGATTTAATTTAAAATGCAATGTATTTCAAACATTCAAAAAGTATTTTAATATGCTTTTAGGAGATCTTTATTGTGATATTGTCCAAATTGTACTGAATTAAGTGTCTCTTTAACTTGCAACATACTATTTGGTTAATGTTAAAGATATTGAAAAATTATAAGGTAAGTCCAACGGTCTCATATTCCCAGAAACAAAATCATTTAAATTAGGAAATTATTTAAGGCTGTATCAACATTGGGAAGTTTTATATTTCGTAAATATGTGAGAATATAATGTACTATTCTAATAATGAGTGGTGATGATGTAAAAAAGATTTCACAGTGGTTCCAATGAGTCTTACCTCTGAGGTAATTTGGGCAATGGTCACCAGTGCACAATAAAATCTGATGGTATCACAGGAATTTTTGATAGGCTGGGAATATCAAGAAAGGGATTTAAACAAGTGTTAGGCTTTGTTAGTAAAATAAGGGCAACAGTTTTGATGTGGTGGTTATTTTTTAAGAGAGTATGCACAGTTCTACATGAACACTGTAATGGTGTTACTACATAAACAGCTAAGACATTAGCAGCCTTATTAAATTGCTATTCAGACAATTGAAAAGGGCTCTGTATACATTTTTTTACAGAAGATTTAGTTAGTGAAGACCTTACTTTTGGATAAAAGTTCACTAGCTAAAAACTTCTGTAAAAAAATATGCAATGTGCTTACATAGAGCCCTTTTCAAATGCCGAATTTAATAAGGCTGTAGGTGTGTTGTGGATTCAGATATAATAATAGTATACCTTTTATGTTCATCTTGCAGTATTATACAAAGTTATTGCGTTTACCACATGATCTGTATTATTAGAGGAACTGTTAATTAAATATATATTGGCCCTCAGCTATTACTATAATATAAATGTATATATTTATGCTATAACAAAATATATAGTGTCACTGTTAGTTATGAAAATCAGCATTGCTGTCAAATCCAAGACTGTAAGATGCTTTGTGAATACTGTGAATTGAACCAATAGTGAAACACTCTATTTGTGAATACATTTGTAGCGAATGTGAGGATGTTGACGACTCATAGAAGGTAATTAACAACACAGCTGAGTGAATACTGCAAAGGCTGAATATTGCAGAAACAGGCATCACAGTATTTTCATAATATCAGCAAAATTAGTGAAGCAAGCCTTAAAGTTATATCTATGTTTCCTTTACCTTTTTCTAATCTAATATATGCTGCATATACCAGAAACACACATTACATTGAGTCATTCTATACACATTCATTTTATTTAAAAATAAATCTTGTTTTCCACGCCCCCAGGGCTGCTTACATAGGCACAGTGTACCTCCCAATAAAAACACTGCATTTCGGTACATATTTTAACCCTTTACGAACTTTCAAGCCAGCATCAGCTCAATGAAGAGATCTACTTAGCAGTGCCTGGCTCCTCCATCTTCCTTCTACATGGAGACTACACATCCCATGATTCCTTCCTTCCCGAACTGCCATCACTGATTGTTACAATGTCTTAAAATGTATTAGCTGTCTGTGATTGGCCAAAACAAATTATGAATTTTATGCTAATTTTAGCAGAGATATCCAAGACTGTTATCTAACAAAAGTAACTGCTTGTAAACTCAAGATATACATCAGGGTGAGTTTGTTAATGTTTACGTTGGTATTTTTTTCATGCAAAAATGTTTTTATACACTACTGATACTCCTCTATCAGATGCATTCATAATCCAGGAAACTTAAATATGACTCTCAGTCTGAAAGTAATTCTGGACAGTGTTTTAAAGCTACTTTTTTAGAATTGTAGGTTGTTTCTGGATAGGATAATGAATATTTGAAAAGCACCTAGGGAATAATATTTTATGTTTTATCATGTTTATTGTTCTGATATATCTAAATATTCTAATAATTCCTTTAAACCAAATTCCATTGTGTAGTTTAAGCTCAGTTGCATGGCTCTGTTAGGATCTCTTGATATGTAGCCACTGACTTCCCACAAACAAATCTGCAGAGATATTACATGGCTTCTGCAAAATAAAAAAAAATCCGTAAGACTTACTGACCCCGACCAGTAGCCCCTATGAGCCCTTGTTTTCTGGAGTGGTGGGCCAATTAGCCCTCATGGGGCCTCTATTATAACCAGAGCGTTCCTTATGGTGTCCCATGGCACTTAAAATTAACCCCATTTGTCCTTATGCACCACCATGGGGGTCCTTATGGATCCCGTTCTTCCAATACTGTACTCTAATGAATCCCCATGATATCCTATCCTATCTCAATGGGATTCCTTATTGCCCCCCTTGGCACCTAAAATTAACCTTTTATCATTACTCTAAAACAGAATAAAACAAATGTCAAAAACAGTTAAACTCATTTTTAATCAAATTATTGGTCAACAAAGTAAAGATAATATATATATTTAATTTCATCTAAACAAAATGGCTTGCCATAAACTGCCATTTCTCTACATGAATATCTAAAACTGTAAATGTAAGAAGCAAACTTTGTACTTCTCATATGTCATAGCTCAACAGATATTCCAGAAAATCACCACAGAGTTTCAGTAGGGATACATAAATTACCTCCAGTCAATAACAGTTAAATAGAAAGAGTTCAATGCAGATTTTGTATATTAAGTAACCAATAGTCAGTGCTTCTGTTAAAATATACTCCATTACACTCCATCTACAGATTAGTAAATTCCCAGTCATTTTAAGGTGTTGAAGCTAAACAGTTTTGTGAGAGAATATAGAACATAGCACTGAAGAAAAAACTAAAACATACAAGAGAAAGAATTAGCACACTAATTATTTTCATGTTAATAGAAGCAAACGTAAAAAAAAACAATACAAATGCGAAACTGAAACTGCAATAAAGACTTATCAGTCTCCAGCTAATTCTATAACAACTTCAAAGACAGACTTTTTCATAAACTGATCTTTCAGATATATTCATAAATATATCTGATAATTATATGATTTACATTAGTCATTAGGATTGGAAAGGCCAGTGTTATGATTATTGATTTTAAATCATTTGGTTCACCATTAATTTACCTATAAAAATTAATGTGTAAACATAAGCAAATGAAATCTTTAGCCAGAAAATATAATTTAAAAAAAACATAGTTTACCCCATTAATGGCCACTGCTGTAACCCTCCCCACCACTCTAATTTTTTATTCTCTACTGAAAGGACGTTGGAGATAGCAACAACAATAACATTATTCAAACCTTAACAAGAAAACCTAAACCTTTCAGTAGTGCTTAGGTCAATGAAATAGGTGGGGGTGGTTACGTTATATGTCATTAATGAGGTAAAAGGTATTTTTAAATTATATTTTCTGCTGTTTTTAATGTTAATTAATGCTGAGCTACAAAATAGGTTTAACATGAAAAGTGCATACACTGACCCATTTAAGCTACAGTTCCTGGATATAATGGGTGCTGGTACCTCTGTTTGCAAAATCACAACTTCCTTAACAAGACATCTCGCAAACATATGACTGCCATGTAATCCTGCTTCTAATTTGGGACGTGGGATTATACATCAAGGTTATTAATTTATTAATAAGGGGCAAAAATCAGCATGAATTGATGAAGCCTACTGTATTCCAGTTATACAAATGTGTTGTGGCAGGACAGTAGGAGTAAGCTCTGTTTTTTCAGCTGGGAGACATTTTGTTTCATGAGCTTGTAATTTAACATTAAAACAGGCAGCTCTCTGCTAGGTACCGTGGCTAAAATAAGTACAATAAACTGGAATGAACCAGTCTTATCCCACCGCTGTTGCCTAGGGCTACAGACAGAATGAAGAAAGACACATTTACATTCTGGGTATTAGGTGCTGATGAAAGATCCAACTGAGCTGTTGCCTAGTGATTCGGTAAAGAAGCTGCGTATGTAGAGGAAGTCTGAGGTTACTGAAAACGGTGCTGATGGCAGTTGTTTCACTTCTCTTGAAATTCAGTCATGCATCCCCAGGATTTTCCAGTGGTTACAATCACTTTCAAAGGAACCTAAAAATAAGCCAATGAATATCTCCAGCAGGATCTACATATACAATATGCAGCTCATTGCGACACATTTTCGATTAATGTAACTATTTGTTGGTATCTGAATAAACATAGTGCAGATTATATTATGTTTCTATCTGCAGCAGCTTTGGCACATCAGTATTACACTCATTTATATATCTACAGTAGATTTTATATGCACACAAATCCAAGATTAGCCTCCTACTTCCAGTTAACAACAGTAAAATATTAACCCTTTTTTAACTTTGCATACCATGGGCTTCTTTAAAAAGTGCAAATGATGTATAGCTGCTGCTAGAAATGGATTATACATCTCAGATATATTATATGACCACCGCTTTTACTTGAATGTACATTCTTTTTGCTTTATTGCTATTTTAAAATATTGAAAAAAATGTGCAGCATCTATGAAATGAACTATAACAAAGACAGGCAAGTTCATTTAAAAGAATATGTTTTAAAACATTACATTTTTTTACTTTCTTGAAAATGAGTGGTCCGAAAGTAAAAAAAAATATATTTTATTCCTTCTACAATCTGCTTTTGTGACAAAGTCAGAACCTGCTTCTAACAGACTCTAATTAGGGTGTGTCCAGGCACTGCACCAGTGGAGTTATAGTATTCAATGAAAATATCAGCTACTCCCTCTACTGGTCCAAACAAATATAGTTTTAAAAAAATCAAGAGATCGAGCAGGGATTTTCAATTTTTTTGTAACACACAGCACTTACTTTTTTGACATGCAAAACAAACTTTTTCACAAAAACAACTTTTTGACTACAAGGCTTATTTTTTGAGATGGGTGGCTTTAATTAATGAAATTCTTATTTACCTTTAGTTTAACTCCTTCTGCATGCTGCAAAGATTCCATTACTTGTTTAATAAGTCCTGAAAAGCAAACAAAAAAATGTACCGTACTTTAGAATTCAAAGTTCTCACACAACTGAAAATGTAATGTAGATTTTTCTGGTGTCCTAATTAGTTTATTTTGTTTCATACATAAAGTCCTGTGTTAAACTATTAATGTCAATTGCCTGATGTTAAAAACATGATATAACAGTATATCTTTTATAATGGAATCTGCAACTGAGCTAAACATTGAGCCTTGTAACTGGTTAATTTTGTAGGAAAACACATGAGATGGAATACCACAACAAAACAGGACAACAAGTAATCTTGTACATCCTTCTAGAATTGCATTCTCTTAGTTTCCTATTAGTATAAACCAATCTCCAATTAACTGTTTAAAATTAATAAAAATTGGCAACTTTTTTTAAGATAAGTTTTCTGCTCCCTATATTATATTTATATATTTTTGTTTTGTTTTCTCTAGCCAATTTACAAAGGAAAAATATAAAAAATAGTGTTAATATTTCCGGTAGATCTGCTCATCTTGGCAATAGGGGCCCTATGCAATTCTGATATGTCGGTTATTAACATGTCGAGTTGACACTTAATTACCAATGTATCCATCCAAATCAAGCAAAAAATCTGTGCTAGTCAAGGCAGGACTGAAAAGAACAAAATGACATGCATTGGCAAGTTAGAACTAGCTGCCACATAAAAATTTCCCTAAAAGCCACCCCAATTAAAAATAGCAGTGCTTTAGGCAAGTTGGTAACTGTGCGTAAGCCCATTTTACCTCCCGAATCTTAGGTGTATTCATGTCCACCCGTAGAGGCATACATCGTAATTGTAATGGATATGGTTTATTTCTTATATCTGATACAATTATGGGTCAATAATGCCCCAACACACTAAACATCACCTCATGGATCCCCCCTAGTACTCTTACCCCTATGAGCCCCAGTATCCCCTCATTTAAAGTACATTAAATGAAGGAATCCTGGGGAATCTCCCAGTTTCAGAAGGAGTCCTGTGGGATTCCTTGCCCTGCTTAGTCTCAATCCCCACTTATATAAATAACCAATGGAGTTCTATATAGACCCCACAACACCTAAATATTAACCCAGTGGTACTATAAATTAACCCCTATGCCCTGTGATGATCCAGGGGTAGGGGCTATTACTGCCAAGGGCCACCTGCTATAGACTACAGATTAACTACCCACAAGGACCGTTTGGGTTCTTGGAAATCTCAGCACCAGCACCCTGATATCTGGCTTCTGTATCAGTCAGGGTCTCTCCATCAGGAATAATTGCTTCCAGGAGTCCCAGTAACCTTCCGGTGGTAGTGATCAGTACAAGTTACTTGCAGTGTGGAGCTAGGATCAGTATCACAGCCACCAGGAACAAATAAGAGAGCATACCAGTATTTATAAGGGTTAGATACATAGGGGGTGTATACAGCACAACAATGACAGGGAGTGGTGGACAATGACAGAGAGTGGAGATTTACTCCACATGGGGTCTAATAGTCTGGCATCCTGGCAACCTGTCTGGCACCTTTGAACAATAGGCCAACCTCCAAATACCCATAATGCTGTCTACATGTCTAGTGGTCATGTCTAGGTGCTTTACTAGTTTAGTGAAATTATTTTTTTTAGAATGTTGGGTTTTTAGGTGGAGGGCCTTTTCCATGGCCTAGAAGATTGAGGATTGCTGGCTTCAATAAAAAAAAAAAAAAAGACGACATGAATCTTTTATAAAGTTGGATAGCATGTTTCATCCAGGACAGAAGATTGTGAACCAAGTAGTGGACATCACTGGATAGGCATTACAGTAGGTAAGTATGGATTTTTCTTCCCTACAGGTTTAATTTTTATTTTTTTTATTTTCAGTTGTTTAGTTTATTATTTGATTGTATTCATTTTCTTTTTTAACTATAAATTTGTTTTTATTTTCTGTTTTTATTTTTATAATTAATTTTTTATAATTCTAATTGTTGTGTTTTCTTGTTGTATTTGTTTTATAGTGTAGTATGTTTTTTAATTTAGTAGGGTGCCATAAGGTGTTGAGAACCCCATGGCACATACAGGACTTTAGGATACTATGTGGGTCCATATGGACCACATGGGACTAAGGGTTAATTTTAGATACCATGGGTACCCTTTAAGGACCCCCGTGGTACTAGGGGTTAACTTTTTACGTACTATATTGGTCCTTTGAGGTGGCAGCAGTCAAGATGACACTTCTCCCATGGCTACTCTATATATGTCTAGTTCACTGCCAGTGACCATAAATAGACACTTGGACGTAAACTTTGCCCTACTTGGGTCATATCCAGAAAATAGTAACATAGTAATTGATGTTGAAATCTGATAATTGTATAATAATATATGGATTAGTTGTTAATTGATCCAGAGGAAGGCAACAAAAACAAACATTGAAACATTGGCAATTGTCTCATAAAGGGAAACAATTCCTTGCTGACTCTAAGCACTGGCGATGGGATTACTCCCTGGATCAATATTCCTTCTTCTCTAGTTATCCTGGATAACACTAAATGCCCTTTTTATTGAAAAATCGACCTAATCCCTTTTTAAAGTTATCTATCAATTTTGCTGTCATAGGGCCTCATTCTAATGATGGCCGCAAAATGGTTGTATCTCTGCGATCCCTTATACCGCGTTATTGCCCCTTGCCTACGTTGGAATTCAAAGGAAAGAGGCTGCAAGCCACCCCTTCCTATGGCCGATCGCAAGACAGACAATTGGGGGTTAGCCTGCAGATCCGTGTGCATGCCCGCCAAACTAAAAACTCAAAAATAAATTCAAGGAAGCACTGTGCTGCACTGTAAATGATGTGGGACACATTGGGGGACATGAGGATGACATGTAGTACATTGGCTAGCTGGCACATCACCGCTAGTCAATACTGTAATTTGTGGCCGCAGTCAGCCGGGCTTGAAGATCGAGTTGCTGCCTTGGAGCTCATCCAAGCCTGGGACTATAGGGCTTGAATGACACCCAAGGCAGTAACCGTTCTCCAAGCCTGGAGGACTTTGTGGCAAGAAATGACAGTATTGGCTAGAGGCAATGTGCCAGCTAGCCAATGTACTACATGTCATGCTCATGTCCCCCCTAATGTCCCCTATCAATTACAGTCCCGTACAGTGCTGCATTGAATATATGTTTAACCCTAAAGATACCCAAGCCTGTACGAGTCCAACCGTGGCTCCTTAAAGGGACAGCGGCACACTAATGGTTACCTCAAGCCACGGTTAAAAAACTATTAACCCCTGCCACAGGAGTACTATAAGTACCCACCGGCACCTAAAATTAACCCCATCACTCATGGGAGTCTATATAGACCCCCATTAGACTAAAATGAACCCACTCAGTCCAATAGGGGTCTATTTAGACCCCTATAGGACACTATTAACCCCCAGGTTAAGCCAATAAGTGCATGAGGGCCCTCCAGGACCCTCATGACAAAGTCTAAGCACTACACTACACTATTAACCCTAACTATACCCCATTAACCCAACCATACCCCATTAACCCATACTAAACCCTATTTAACCCCAAATTGGTCTTTTTTACACCTTCTAGACCTATTAACCCTAACTGGGCCAATTTAGACCTTTCTAGACCTTTTTAAACCTAACTCGCCCTATTAAACACTAACAGGATAGGTCATTCAACCCTAACTGGGCCTATTCAACCCCTTCTAGACCTATTTAATCCCATCTAGCCTATCTAACCCCTTATAGGCCTATTTAACCCAATCTAAGCCTATTTAACCCCATCACTTATGGGGGTCTATACAGGCTCCCATAAGCCTCCATCTAACCCCATCACTTATGGGGTCTATACGAATCCCTATAAGCCTCCATCTAACCCCATCACTTATGGGGGCCTAGATAGGCTAGATGTGGTTAAAAAGGCCTAGATGGGGTTAAATAGGCTTAGATGGGGTTATATGGGTTTGGAAGGGGTTGCATAGGCCCAGTTAGGGTTGAATGGGCCCAGCCAGTTAGGGTTAGATAGGCCCAGTTAGGGTTAAATAGATCTAGAAGGGGTTAAATAGGCCCAGTTAAGGTAAAATAGGACCAGTTAGGGATAGATAGGCCCAGTTACGGTTATTAGGTCCAGATAGGGTTAAATAGGCCCAGTTATGGTTAAATAGGTCTAGAAGGGGTTACATATGCCAGTTAGGGTTAGAAAGACCCAGTTAGAGCTATTAGGTCCAAATACGGTTAAATAGGCCCAGTTAGAGTTAAATAGGTCTAGCAGGGGTTAAATAGGCATAGTTAGGGTTAGATAGGTCTAGTTAGGGTTAGATAGGCCCAGTTAGGGCTATTATGTCCAGATGGGGTAAAATAGGCCCAGTTAGAGTTAAATGGGTCTAGAAGGGGTTAAATAGGTCCAGTTAGGGTTAAATATGGTTTAGTATGGTGAATGGGGTATAGTTAGGGTTAAGGAGTTATGGGGTCCAATTAGGGTTAATAGTGTAGTGTAGTGCTTAGACTTTGTCATGAGGGTCCTGGAGGACCCTCATGGCACCTGTAGGGTTAACTTAGGGGGTTAATAGTGTCCTATAGGGGTCTGTATAGACCCCTATTGGACTGAGGGGGTTAATTTTAGTCTCATGGGGTCTATATTGACCCCCATGAGTGATGGGGTTAATTTTAGGTGCCAGGGGGGTACTTCTAGTACCCCCGTGGCTAGGGGGGCTGGAATTCTCAGAGGATTAGAATAGGGATAAATGGTTTCACGCGGCCGAGTCTCTTGCAACCGTGTGAGATCAAAGGATTTCCCTGCAGTGAGCTGTGGTAAGGGTAGCCTCAAGGGAACGCAGGGTGGCGGCCGCATGTCAGTCAGAACCGTGGGCCGCAGGGATTTAGAGTAGGAAAGTAGCTTGCGGCCACCCCTTGCGGCCACGCAGCTCCTACGGCCACCATTAGAATGAGACCCATAGCCTCCTTTGGTACAGAGTTTCACTAACTGTCGCTTCTTTCTTTCAGGGTATAATGTTTTTTTTTTCTAACCTCAAGGGATGACCTATTGCCTGTTGAAACCTCTAGACACAAAAAGCTCCTCTGATAAAGACTTATATTGACCCTGAATGTATTTATATAAGGTAATCGTACCTTCTAAGACACCATTATTGTAGAGAAAATAAGATTAATTTAGTTTTCTTCACAGCTTGCTGCTTCTATTCACTTTATTAATTCTGTTACCCTTCTCTGTATTTTTTTCCAGCTCAAAATTGTACTCATTATTCTTAATGTGTGCATCCTAGTTATTTATATATTGGCAGCATTATATTTTCTTCCCCTTGCACCATTTTTTCCCACTCATTTTGACACTCATCTCTCCAACTTCTTTTTTTTTCTTTTCACCCTCTTCTCTTTCCCCTCATCACTTTTTCCTTAATTGTCCCTCTTCTCGTCCTATTCTCTCCCCTTGTATCTCCCTCTTCTCTCTCTCCTTTTTATATAATTCCTTTCTCATTTTCTCTCTTCTTTCCCTTCATTTTTATTCCCTTCACCCCTTTTCTTCCACTATCCTCATTCCTTCTCTCTTCTATCTTTTCTCCTGACTTTTCCCCTTTTACTTGCCATTTTGTCTCATTTCCCATTCTCTTGCACTCTTTTTCACTTCTTCTCATTCCTCCTTCTCTCCTTTTGCCCCCCCCCTTCTCTCCTCTATCTCACCTCTCCTCACTCTGCTCATCTCTCTTTTTTCAGGTTAAAACATATTTAGCTGGAGTTTTCTCACCTACTTACTTTGTAGGTTCATAATTGTTATAATGTTACCTTGTGAAGGAGTACAGAGTTTATTTTCTATTTGTATTTTTGAAACAGATGTAGTTCTTTAATAGCCTAATTTGTCTTGATAAAAGAAAACAATTTTAATTTGACATGATATTATCCACATACAGTATAGCAGTCTAGCCACATGTAATATGTGCTATCAAGATGTATGACTTTTTTTTCCGTCTTTAATACTTATATTTTACAAAGTGACTGTACTGGTAACGGAAGTGATGTATTAAGAATGATGATATGGTGTAACTTGGAATTAAGAATACAATGCAATATTGACCTTTTCCCTTATAAGTTTTTTTAAGTATTAAAAAACCATTTCAAAATAATAGAGTAAAATACAGGGGTGGATAATGCACAGGGGCAAATGGGCAACCGCCCTCCCAAAATGATTGCACTGACCTCATCCCCCATCACTTACTTAATTGTATCATTGATATAATAAAAAAATATATAAAAATGTTTTATCATGTTAAATTTTCTGCTTTTTTAAAAGCTGCTGCTGTCACTTTAAATTTCAAAACTCTTTGTGCTACAGTTAAACACACTGACTTATCCCATCTAGCCCCTGCTGGTGACTTGCCTAAACTGTTTGGGTCTATGCCCAAACTGTGCTATAACAGATAGAGCTGAACCTGTCTGTCAAACGCAGCATCATCCAATCAGAGTGGCCGGGAGGGAAAAGTCCTATATCATACAGGGACTGCAGCTCTCACAGTCCCCCCGGAACTGAACACATTGGTGCAATCTCAATATTTTTTATTGAAAAAAAACAACTCCCAGGTCACAGTGCATGCAGATAGAGGGAGCTGCGTGTAAAGCTTCAGTTTTCTCAATTCTCTGGTGGTCTTATTGACTCTGATTACCCTGCTCCACACACCAAGCTTGTGACCTGTCTGTCACCACCGGGGCCTATCCCAGACAGAAGCAGCTGCAGAGCTCAGGTGAGTCCATATTCCTCTCTGTGTCTTGCTGTTGTTGTTCTGTCCTTCAGTCGTGTATGTATTAATAAGGAGAGGGTATACTTACTTACTTTTGGACGAGATCTCTTATTGTATGTGTAAGATAAATATATAATGTGTGTATATGTGTGTATATATATGTGCGTGTATATATAAGTATGCACACCCTTAAACTAATACTTTTGTTGAAGCACCTTTTGATCTTATTACAGCACTCAGTCTTTTTGGGTATGAGTTTATCAGCATGGCACATTTTGACTTGGCAAGATTTGCCCACTCTTCTTTGCAAAAACACTCCAAATCTGGCAGATTGCGAGGGCATCTCCTGTGCACAGCCCTCTTCAGATCACCCCACAGATTTTCAATCGGATTCAGATCTGGGCTCTGGCTGGGCCATTCCAAAACTTGAATCTTCTTCTGGTGAAGCCATTCCTTTGTTGATTTAGATGTATGCTTTGGGTCATTGTCATGCTGAAAGAGGAAGTTCCTCTTCATGTTCAGCTTTCTAGCAGAATTTTGGGCCAATATTGACTGGTATTTGGAACTGTTCATAATTCCCTCTATCTTAACTAAGGCCCCAGTTCCAGCTGAAGAAAAACGGCCCCAAAGCATAATGCTGCCACCACCATGCTTCACTGTGGGTATGGTGTTCTTTTGGTGATGTGCAGTGTTGTTTTTGCGCCAAACATATCTTTTGGAATTATGGCCAAAAAGTTCAACCTTGGTTTCATCAGACCATAACACCTTTTCCCACATGCTTTTGGGAGACTTCAGATGTGTTTTTGCAAAATGTAGCCTGGCTTGGATGTTTTTCTTCATAAGAAAAGGCTTTCGTCTTGCCACTCTACCCCATAGCCCAGACATATGAAGAATACAGAAGATTTTTGTCACATGTAACACACAGCCAGTACTTGCCAGATATTCATGCAGCTCCTTTAATGTTGCTGTAGGCCTCTTGGTAGCCTCCCAGACCAGTTTTCTTCTTGTCTTTTCATTCAATTTTGGAGGGAGCTCCAGTTCTTGGTAATGTCACTGTTGTGCCATATTTTCTCCACTTGATGATGACTCTGTCTTCACTGTGTTCCATGTTATATCTAATGCCTTGGAAATTCTTTTGTACCCTTCTCCTGATACCTTTTAACAATGAGACCCTTCTGATGCTTTGGAAGCTCTCTGTGGAGCAAGGCTTTTGCTGTGGGATGCGACTAAGAAAATTTCAGGAAAGACCAACTAGAGCAGCTGAACTTTATTTGGGGTTAATCAGAGGCACTTTAAATGATGGCAGGTGTCTGCTGACTACTATTTAACATGATTTGGAATGTGATTGCTTCATTCTGAACACAGCTACATCCCCAGTTATAAGAGGGTGTACAGACTTTTGCATCCACATTATTTTTCTTTTTTTTTCTTCCCTCCACCTAAAAGATTTCAGTTTGTTTTTCAATTGAGTTGTACAGTTTATAGGTCACATTAAAGGTGGAAAAAGTTCTGAAATTATTTATCTTTGTCTCATTTTTTTACAGCACAGAAACCTGACATTTTAACAGGGGTGTGTAGACTTTTTATATCCACTGTATATACATATATATCACATATATAGTTGTGGATCTTGCGATGTTGGTGACGTTTGCGATATTGGTCATGCAGTTGCAACCTTGCAAAGCGAGGTCACAACCGTGAGCAGTACAAAGCGAGGCGAGCCGTGCATGGCGCACAACATAGGCTGGATGAGCGCCGAAGGCGCTCATCTGAGAAGCCGTGCAAAGTGAGACAAGCTGTGTATGCCGCACGGCTTAGGCTGGATGAGCGCCAAAGGCGCTCATCTGCCAAGCCTCACAAAGCGAGTTAAGCCGTGTACAGCGCAGGACTTAGGCTGGAGGAGTTCCAAAGGTGCTCAGAGGAGCAAAAGCCTCGCATTGTGACGCAAACACCATTGCCAGCCTTACAATTTTAATCCCGTCATTTTTGACCGGCAAGTTCCTAGTATATATATATATATATATATATATATGTATGTAAGTATATATATATATATATATATATGTGTGTGTGTGAAGGAGCAGAATAAGAAATTATGCTAATTAACCACTCAAAAATGTTTTTTTACAAACACATAGATTTATTCAAATGTATTTTTTTTTAAATAATAATGTTTAAAATGGAGGGAGAAACAAAACAGTACTGAGTCATGCAGAACCAACTTGGGGTGCAACTTTCTGGTTTTGGTCTGTTGTTGGTGAATTATCACCCTGTCCTTCTGTGGATGCAAGATGTTCCTCCCAAGTGTTTTTTAGTCTCTGTTTGTTTAATCAATCTATTTGCTCATTTAACAAATTATCAAATTATGCAGTTGTACTCTCTCAGTATAGCTGCTGCTATCATAGTATCTGCTTGTATCATTATTGGCTCAGTCATGAAATACTGACCGAGGCTCCGAGTGATAGATAGAGAGGTATGGAGATTGTGCGGGGGGTATAGATGGAGAGAGGAGAGTGGTAGAAGGAGAGTTGGATAGAGGGAGAGAGGGGGATAGAAGAAGAGGAATAGCATCTATCTCTCTAACTTTCTATCTCCCTCTCTTTCTATCTCCCTTTCTCTCTATCCCTTCCTCTCTCTCTATCCCTTCCTCTCTCTCTATCCCTCTCTTTAACTCTCTATACACCTCTCTCACGATACCCCCCCCCCCCCCCCCCCCCGCCATCTCTATCCCTGTCTTTCTCTACGGGATCACCTTTGTGGTGGAGACTATGTCACTAGGCAGGGTCTATTCATGTTGTGGTAACATGTTGTGAAGGGGAGGGGTTTATACGGTTGGGTGGAGTCAATGTAAGGGGAGGGGCCAGTTCTCTAAATTGGATAATCCCCAGCTGCCACTGGTAAAGTATTATGAGGCTTTTAATTATATGCTACTGCTTTAGATTAAATACTACATATACTTTTTACTTCTTATATACAGCTTGATCAACTGGAATCTTTATATTTTAGGTAGGTCACTTACCTGCAAACTCATGGATTTGTGAATCCTCTACTTCAAACAATAATTCATCATGAATCTGTGCAATGAGTCTGAAATAAATATATAACATGTCATAGTGTTACAATTTTGTTCAGCTTATCGTCACAATTGTTACGTTCTTCTCAGAATACAAAATGGAAATGAGTATAAAAAAATTTAAGTAAAAAACACATATATTCTAAGTTGGAGCAGTATAATAGACAAGTGAAACCATAATTACCATAATTTTTATTTCCTGGATAAGTTGCATGGCAGCATAAATGTAAGGGGTTTTGCTCCCCCTCCAGGTGCAGGTCAGAGACTTTCCTTCTGCTCTGTAGGACAGTCATGTTCCCCATCTCCAAATCTGGAGGTAAATCTTAACACTGCCATGAAACATATCCATGAAAATTAGTTTAAGTATGGTTTGTATGGTTTTCATTTAAACATTTTCTTGATGGTAGTATTAATCGATGGGTTTTATACACAAGCTTGTACGGTTGAAAACAATACATATATTTTTTCATGTACTTGATGAATTGATTGATGTATTTTTTGAATTGTTATCACATATATAGATGTCGTAATTGCGAGTTTGTTGGTAAATAATTTGGGCTTGCGCATGTGCAATGAGCATTGAAGGCGCTCATCGCGAGGCCCGAAAGCTATGGGTTTGAAGGGGGGCTGCAATGAGCGGCGAGGCCCGTACGTATCTGGCTTGACGGGCCTGCAATGAGCGCTGAAGGCCGAAGGCACTCATCGTGAGGCCTGTACGTGATTGGCTTGGGGGGGGGGGGGGAGGTGAGAGAGAGGTTCCGAACGGCTTACAAGTTACAGGCTTTAAAAAAATTACGGATTAAATGGCTGCCATTTTTTTCAAGCCCGTAACTTGGAAGCCGCCGGAAGACTGCCAAAAGACGCCAATTAATTAAAAAAATTACTTACAACCTCAAACACAGCACAGGGGGAGAGGCAGGGAGCCTGTAAGTGAGGTTGCAATCTAATTTGACATTTAATTGGTGTTTTGGGGAGGAAGAAAATGGCGGCCGTAAAGCTATAACTTTTTTCAAGCCCTTAAATCAGAAACACATTTCAGGCTTGGGGAAAATTCACAATTTCCCAAGCCTGCAAATGGTTTCACACCTGCAAATGCAAACAGGAGCACAGGGGAGGGAAAGGGGGGAGAAGGTGGAAAGAGACACAGGGGAGGGAGTGGGGGGGATAGACACAGGGGTGAGGGGGGGAAGAGACACAGGGGAGGGAGATAAGGGGGAAAAACAGGGGAGGGAGAGGGGGCAAGGAGACACAGGAGGGAGAGAGTGGAGAGAGGCTCAAAAGTTGCAGGATGGCTGAGGCCTGCAATGAGTGGCGAAGCCGCTCATTGCAGGGCTCGAGATAAGCGACGAAGGTGCTCATTGCGAAGCCTGTAAAGTAGAGGGGGGAGAGGCTCGCAATGAGCGCGAGGCCCACGATGAGCCTGCATGTTAGAGAGTGGAGAACCTAGCATTGTGTGGCGAACAGCATCGCCAGGCTTCAAATTTTATTGCTGTCATTTTTGACAAGGCAATTGTTAGTTTATTATAATAACATAAAATTGATGAAAAAAAGTAGAGCCATTAATCAACTTCCTAATGAACTTTAATGCTAATAATATTTTCTGGCACCAAGAGATAACAAATAATCTTATAGACATGGGTGTAGGAACTGGGGGAGACAAGGGGTTCAAATCACACCAGATTTTTCAATGTGTGTGTTTATGTGTAGAGAAGCAGTTGAGTTGTATATTTATACTATATGTGGTATAGGTGCGTTTTTTTTTTGTGAATGTAGTTTTAAATATTTTTATTTAGAAGTGGTTACATAGTTACATATTAATTGAGGTTGAAAAAATACTTTTAGTCCATCAAATGTAACCTTTTCCGATCTCCTCTGATCTGCAATCTGGGGATTAATTGTTAATTGATAATTGATCCAGAGGAAGGCAAACAGAAAAATACTCCAGTGAAACTTTGCCACTTGTCTCAAAAGGGGAAAAACATTGAGCACTGTTTCCTAAGTGGTTTTCCACAAGCACTCCCAAATCCCTTTCAATATCTGATACCCCTAGATTTGCTCCATTAAGATTATAAATTGCAAGGCTATTTTTCCTTCTCAGATGCATAACTTTACATTTATTCGTATTAAATCTCATCTGCCATTTAGTTGCCCATTTCTCTAATTTATGCAAATCCCTTTGGAAGGAAATGATCTGATTTAATTAACTTGCACAACTTAGCATCATCTGTAACCATGGAGACAATACTTTCCAATCCTACTTTTAACTCATTAATACATATGTTAAAAAAGGAGAGGACATAATACTGAACTTTGAGGGACCCCACTTAACACATTAGTCCAATCTGAGTATTTTCCATTTACAACAACCCTTTGCTTTCTGTCTTTTAGCCAGCTCTCAATCCATGAGCAGATATGTTCTGCAATTCCTACATCCTTTAGTTTGCCCAACATCCTTCCATATGGCACTGTATCAAAAGCCTTTGCAAAATCCAAAAATACTACATCCACTGAGTTGCCTTGATCCAAGTTCCTACTAACCTCTTCATAGAAACTAATTAGGTTTGTTTGACATGACCTATCCCAAATAAATCTTTGTTGATTCCTTCTTATAATCTTGTTTAAATAGATATATTCTTGTATACTATCACTTATTAACCCTTCTAAAAGCTTTCCCACTACAGACGTGTGGCTTACAGGTCTATAAATTCCTGGATTTGTTCTTGCTCAATTCTGAGATATAGGTATCACCTCTGCTTTTCTCCAGTCATCTGGTAGAGACCCCGTGTTGAGTGAATTTTGAAAAATTAGATATAATGTTTTGGCTATTACAGAACCCAGTTTCCATAGTACCCTTGGATGTATTCCATCAGAACCTGGGGCTTTATTAACATTTATTTTTTCCAACCTCTTTTAGATTTCTTCCTGCATTACCAATTATTTGGTGTAGGTAGTGTAGTCCCATTATGCTGCAGTGTCCCAACCACTGGTACCTCCCTTGTGTTTAATGAAGAAAAGAACCTATTAAGCTCATCTGCCTTTTCCTGGTCAATAATTGTCAGAGAGCCTGTTTCACATTGTAATGTTCCCATAGCTTCCTTCCTGGCCTTCTTCCCATTAATATATTAAATAAATAAATAACTTTTCATTTTCTATTTTAGCTAGTCTAATAGCCCTTTTGCAAGCCTTGTTGACTTCCTTGTACTCACGTAAAGCACTCTGTGCCCCCTATTTTCTGTATAATTTAAATGCCTGTTTTTTACTCCTCATCTTCATCTTTAAGTCATTGTTAAACCACATGGGTTGTGATTTACTTCTACTTTTATTTCCACATGGTATATGGTGATAAGTGTGTATATTTAGTAAGGATTTGAACGTTGTTCATTTATGTTCAGTATTTTTACCCATCAGTTCTTTGTCCCAGTCTATACTTTGTATTGCTGCCCTTAGACCATTCAAATCTGCCCTTTTAAAATTAAGAGTTTTAGCTAACCCCTTACAGTTTTGTTTTTTTAATTCAATCTGAAATTAGATGGTGTTGTGATCACTGTTTCCAAAAGGTTGCCCTATTTTAACATTTGATACTATATCAATATTATTTGTGATGACTAAATCCAATATGGCTTAATTTCTAGTAGGTTCTTGTATAACCTCGGCCAGATAATGATCTCAGAGTGCACTCAAAAACCTGCTCCCCTTCGCTGAACTGCTGGTCTCATTCATCCAGTTTATTTCAGAGTAATTAAGTCTCACATTATTAGAACTTGCCCATGCTTAACTGCATTTCCAATCTGTGACAATAATTGCATTTCCTCACTTTCAATTAAATTTGGGGGTTTATAGCATACTCCTACCAGTATTCTTTTGGAATTTGCAGCTCGGTTATTTAACTCTACCCACAATCATTCAATATTATCACTAGTTCCACAATAAATATCATCTCTGACTATAGGCTTACATTCAGGCTTAACATACAGGCAAATCCCTTCTCCCCTTTTGCCATTACCCATTTAACAGTCCAGTCATGAGTCATCCCACCATGTTTCAGTAATGCCTATTAAATTCCATTTATCATTAACTGTTAATAATTATAACTCTCACAGTTTTCCTGGCAAGCTTCTGGCATTAGCAGGCATACACTTTATGTTATGAGTCTGTAGTTCTGAAGTGCCTGCCACTGCACTTGAGTTACTTAACAATACCTCCCTATTGACTATACTAACCATCCCCCATCATCTCCCCCATGACAAGTTAATTTCTTTCTTCCCCCTCTACACTTTGTACCCCATTACTTAGATCTAGTACCTCCCCCCACTTACTAGTTTAAAAACTCCCTCAGACGTTCTACCATGCTTCCCCTAGCACAACAGCTCCCTCTTCATTAAGGTGCAATCCATCACTGCTATAGAGATTGTACCCAAGTGAGAAGTAAGCCCAGAGCTCTAAAAACCCAAACCCCTCCTTAATGCACCACTTTCCTAGCCACCTATTAACTTCCCTAAGCTCCTGTCTTCCTGGGATAGCACATGGCAGTGGTAGTATCTCAGAAAATACTACCTTGGAGGTCACTGCCTTCAGCTTATTACCTAGTTCTATAAAATAATTCTTTAGGACTCTCCATCTTCCCCTAACTTTGTAATTGGTACCAATATGCACCAACACCACCTATTCATTTCCAGTCCCTCCCAATAATTTATCTACCCGATCCACAACATGCTGAACCAAAGCACCTGGGAGAGAGCAAAGTGTTTGATTGCTGGGATCTGGGTGACAAATCACCCTGTCTACCTTCTTAATAAGTCCCCTACCACCAAAACCTTTCTCTTGATCTGCCTATGCTGCCCTCCTTCTCTTCCAGTAGAACTGATCTCTCGGCTGTTAGAGGAAACAGCTCTATCTGGCATTGCCATTCCTGAATGGACAGCCCCAACAGTTTCACTTAATCTGGCAAATCTGTTTGGGTGTGCCAACTCAGAAGTGGCCTGCCTCCTCCTCCTGTTCCCCCTGCTTCCACTTGTAACTGTAACCCAGCTACATTCCTGGTCATCCTCACTAGCCGCATCTCCACCCTCCATGCTAGGCCCAGCTAAACTGTGCTTCGTGAACACCAACTTCCTTTCCACTGGAGCAATATCACTAAGTGCTTCAATTCTCCTCTCCAGTTCTCCAGTTTGAGCTTCAAGATAGGCAACATGCTCAGACCTCTCACAGAGTGATGGACTCTGGATCAGCTGTTCCAGCAGTTCATACATGTGACAGGGTGCACACTGAGTGAGGTTGCCACTGGACTGACTCATAATTACTAATTACAGTGGGGAATTTTTTTTTTGTATAAAGCACTACAATGTACTCCCCTTTTCTTTGAACTCCCTCCTTTTATTTAAACTTCTACACTTATACTAGAACTGCACTTATAATAGAAGTGTTTGCAAACTCACAAGTTCGCTACTGGTGTATTTTTATTTTTGAGTTACATTGAAGAAGACAAAAGAGATACATATAAGGACTTTTAAATATATAAATAAATATATATATATATATATATATATATATATATATATAGCAAAATATATGTTAAGCATTTGTATCTATATGATAGATTAAACTAGGTTAAGTAGGATTCCAAGTTGTGCTGTGTTTAATAATGTATTATTTATTTATGTTCTTTTATATGATGTATGGCACATTTATTAAAATATCTAGAAACGTGGGCGCTACAGGATCTAGGTGTTATGTATTATAAGTTTTGGAGAAGGGTGGGTGGAACTTGATATAGTAGATTCAATTTGTTAAGTATAAGGTAGTGGAGGTTCCAGAGATAAGAAATGTAATAGGTATCATTGTCTGATTGGTCCTGCTGAACTGTTTTGTCTAAATTATATTGGTCAATCCTCTTTTTAGAAAAAGCAATGGGTGGAAAAAAATTAACATCAAGCCTGGGTTCCATATGATAGAAAAATGTTCTTGTGCCAAGCTTTCTGGTTCCTACCATTCGGCTCCAAAAATAGGACCTGCTATTTTCCTATATAATGTCTATATAAGGAGTTCTCCAGATTTTCAAAATCTGTTGATAACTTTAGGAAATTGATTAATTATTCTAGATTTATATTAAACTTGCTGAGGAAGACTGCTTGCCAGTTTCCTTCTCTTGGTAGATATGTTTGCTGATATCATAGAGAGATTTCTTTGTATCAGACACATAATGAAATGAGATTCCTATGCCAGGCCTCATCTTTTATCCCTCCTTGTGATTACATATACCCAAGTGATAGACTAGACATACATCTGCTTGTTGCTTTCTCTTGTGCAGAGGATACTTGCTTGGTAATTTTTTTTCTGGCCTGCCACTGGGGGCAGGTACAGTCAGATATGCTTCAGGAAATTCATCCTTTGTAATTACACAAATGAGCTGAAAAAACACTTCATCCTGAATAGGCACACTATTAACTGGTGTCTGTTATCATGTGTACATCTAGACTAGGCTTTACCTGAAGCGTACATTATCAATATCTTCTGTCTTTTTTATATAGACTTAATTGATTGAAAAATACTTAGGGATATGGAAGTTTCACTGGGGTTTCACTGTTTTTAAAATAAACAACCTTATGTCCTAATGTGTTAGTTTGAATCTAAACGTCATCTTAGTAACAAGTGCTTAAAACATCTGTACTCTTCCAAACAGCCCGAACAAAGCCCTGTCCCCAGAAGCTCATGCACACAGTGTTTCTATTGGTACTAGCCAATAAAAGACTGCTGCTGAGAGACAATCTGTGATAATTTATTATACAGTATCTAGTACTACAGAACAAACCTTTGTATGGACTATTTTAAAGGCTTCAGAGAGTAAAAGCAGAGCTATTAAGCTCAACTTCCTGTTTATACTTTGCTATAAATATGGGGACCTTTGCCTGGTAGGAGCTAACTTCAATCTTGGACAAGATTGTGCCAGGCGATGTGTATATCTGTTTGTTCTAATCATGCTGAGCCTATAGATTTGTTTGGGGTCTTCAGCCTTGTATAATAGAACAGCAGAAGCTAAACATAATAATCATTGCTATATGATTACTATTGCACTTGTGTTGTTTGATTTATCAGGATTGAATACATAAACCACAGAATAAAAAGAGGAGTTTTGATGCAATCCTAACCACAGTGGAAAGCCTGGGGATTCAATCCTCCCATGCACTGAAGGGATTTCTTTGAGGACCCCCATGGCACCCTATAATAACAAATACAGGGGTCCATATTGTACCCCTTTGTAAATGATAATAGGACCACCATGGGCTCTACAGTATAAAAAACAAATAAAAACAATACACAAATAAACTAAATTAATTTCCTTAAAGTTAAATAAAAATATTTATATTAAAATTAAAAAAACAATACAAAAATCAATAATTTTAAATTGATACAGTAAAAATAAAACAAAACCCTATAAGGAATAAAGAAACAGGCTTTTCATGTTGCTTGTAGTCTCTTGTCCTCTTCAATCTTGATATATGCCAGTGGTCCTCATCTTCTGGCCCATTGAAAGGGACTTTGGCCTAAAAAAACTGATGTACTATAAAAAAATGACTTAATCTAATAGAACTCCTCCTATAAGGAGCAACCCCGCAGCAAATTATGTTTGCCATACTTTGCCATCTTAAATACTATTTTTTACGGCTTGTGATCATATTTCATACAATCAGCATGCACAGATTTAAAAGGTCCTTTAAGGAAGCGCATGGTATGGGGTTAATAGTTAGATGTCCCAGAGGTCCCTTTAAGGACCTCCGTGGCAAGGGTTAATTTTAGTAGCTTGGGAGGTCCTTTAAGAACCCCCTGGCATAGTATTCACATTAGGAGCAACTTAGGTCCTTATAGGACCACTGTGGTAGGGGTTAATTCTTAGCTGCCATAGAGTTCTTTAAAGAACTCCATAGCAGGGGGTTAATATGTAGATGCCATGGGGGTCTATATTTAGGGCAGTGATTACGTAACTACTTAGAATATGCATGTATTGAGTCAAATCAAGAGCCAAATGAATGCATGCAGAATACCAAAGCATTGGAACTACATGACTAAAATAGTTGGGCAAAAAATTATTCTAGAGTGACCTATTAATTGCACAACAGTCTCAATCCTGCAAATCAGTAAGATCTGAGATTCTTTTTTATGTTTAATTTCAGGGTTAAATCAATCTTGGGTATCAATGAGTTAATACATATCAGGCCACCCATACTGACTAGAACAGTATTGCTGATCAAAGAGCATGCCTGGAAGTATAGATTCCCAAGAGATAAATTAAGGAAATAAACACAGTGATTTGTTCATGCTTTGATTAGTATTGGATAATAAACTCTGTCTCATGCCATCAGCAGATCATTTAGGACATATACCAGACTTGTTGGAGTGCTGTGGTGTCTTCTTATTTACTTCCTTCTTATTACTAGGATCAAACACACATCACTAATGCAGCACTTAAGCCCACCCTTTCTAAAACAAGAAGACACACTGGTTTTCTTTATGATGCTGAAAGCAGTCTGTTTTTTACAAGAAACCTGTAAAACTAAAAAAAATCACTTTTAATATGATGGTTAATTGTTATCTCTTTATTGAGTGTTATGATACACTGCTATTTAATTCTGTGACATATTGTTTGTATGGTTGTTTGTTTTTATATTGACTGTAATATTTTTTTACATATGTCAATTCTTAGAATTGATATAAAAAAATCATCACTGGAACAGGTCACTTTCTTGCTTGACATCCAGGTTCACTTTATTTGGAACAATTTTTCTCACAGAGATTCTGTGGAAAGGAAAAATTGGCCTGTACATAATAATGCATTCTGGACTTAGGAGAGATTTGGGGAAGATGTACAAAAAACATTTAGATAATTATTGTGAAACCTAAATTAATTAAGTCTGTGCCCCTACAGGAAAGTTTTTGTGCCAGCATTCTGATTACAGGTAATGAGACTCAACACTTTGATGATTTGTATAATGTCTTCTTCACCAACATTAACAGTGCTTGCCCAGGAATATAGAGATTCAATTTCCTAAATGCCTTTTTGGAGCTATTGTAAAGATTCAGTCAGGGATGCAGCTTGCTTTATCATTTATAGCATACTCTGCACACTGTGGGCCATATTCATAGTCTGAGAATGAGTTGTGGGCTCCTGTTCGTCTCCGATTGCGATGCTATTCAATTGCTCATTGTCACAAGTTCCCAGCTCTTCAGGACGGGAACATGATCAATTCAGCAAGCCCGTAACCGCCCATTTTGAATCAGTCAATGGAAAATGAGACTGTCATTATTAAGGCAGTAAAACATGGAGGTTACATGTCAATCAATTAGGTTTTGGGTCTGATATGCGATCAGACTCACAAAACCTTCAAAATAAAGAATTATGAATATGAATGCCAATACTGTTCTAGTCCGTATGGGTGGCCTGATATGTATTAACTCATTGATACCCAAGATTGATTTAACCCTGAAATTAAACATAAAAAAGAATCTCAGATCTTACCAATTTGCAGGATTGAGACTGTTGTGCAATTAATTCTAATGTCTGTCATTGTTTTTCCCATTATTTACAGTGCAGTAGTAAGTTTTTATTTGCATTTACAGTGCTACATATAGATGATTAACCCCCTTGCGGGTCCTCTCTAGCACTCGTTGGATTTTCTCCTTCATTTGCCGTTTACCGGTGTAAAAGCATTTGCTGGCTTGGGGAAATTGAGAAATTGAATAGCGATTTGTGATTTTAGCCTTGCGAAAGTGAGAGATCAAAGGCTTCTGGAGGCTGTTAATTACACGTTTAACCATCGCCATTTTTTCCAGGTTGTAATTTGGAAACCGATTGGAGCCCGCAAAAAGATGCCAATTGAATAGCAAATTAGCTTGCGACCTCACTTATGGGCTACTGGATCTCAATTGAATGGAGGCCTGTAACTGGGAGAAGGCTGAAACAGAATGTGAGCACACTGTCTTGCAGAGCCTTTCTGTGCTGTGGAAGCAATTTCCCTCTGTATAAATCAGTACAAAGTACGGATATAAAATTGGCATTAATATATATGAATGCAGTTTTAGATGATGAAAATTATTTTTGTTTGATTTATACGCATTCCAAAATAGTAGGAGCTTGGGTAAAATCAAGGCTCAGTGCTGGTTATATATGTACACCCTTTTAATGGCTACCCTTTTTCCCTGAAATTGATAAGTTATGATTCTTTCTACACCTTTGGTAGAACCTTATATAGGATGTTGTCTCCCACATTATGGGCTAGATTCTATTTTAGGTAAATAGCAACCCACTTATAATCAAATTTCCCTTAGACAGTAAAACGTTGATAAGAAAACTGATGATAAATCAGTAGAAAATATAGAAATTATTTGGAAATACCATAAAAAATGTTGCCTGAAGTTTGTAACTATATCTTTTTAAAATAGTACATCAAACTGTAGAAAATACTACATGGAATATATATATATATATATATATATATATATATATTTTACATACACATTGTATCCTTTGTTATAGAATGAATGTTATAATGCCATGAGATGATCAGTTTATGTAATTAATATTTTATGAAACCATTTAACATATTTCGGTGAACAAAACTGTCAGAACGCCACATATTCTGTTTAGTTTTATTTTGCCAATAACTGACTAATTATAACATTTACACAAGCTGTGCTAAATATTTTTCAGACGCTGAAATATTATTTATTCCACAGCAGATGCTTATATACTTTTTGCATACAATGTAGATCCACAACCATGTTACTGATAATATATTCATAGTCTAGAAGAATTTTTTTAACCTTTAATACATAAAAAAAAAAAAAAAATATATATATATATATATATATATATAGGGCCTCACTCTATTAGCGTCCGCAGCCGTTGCGGGGCCGCAAGGACCGGCCGCAAGCTATTCTGCTATTCTATTCCCCTCCGGCCGGAGATTCCGGCAGGCTTGCGGCCGGTGCCTTGCTATCTCTTGCGGCCGCTCGCGCCGGAGGAAATCCTTTGATCTAAACTGGCCGCAAGGAAATCGGCCGTAAGAAAATCCTATTTGCAATTCAATTGCTCCGGGAACCCTCTCTGCAAGGCTAAAAGCGAGCCGCAGCTTACTTGCAGGAAAGAGGTCCCGCTAGCACCAATTAAGCACGAAATATATCCCAAATAAAGCCATCCTGCACTTTGAGAAGACTATAAAGTGATTTTCGGTGTTAGCAAAAATAGCACAAAATTCCCCTATACTCAAATCCGTAAAATATTATTTTTTTAATATACCTCAAATATCCATGTAAAAAGTCCAGAGTGCTTGGAGCACCTCAGACCCGCCCACGCCCATAGCCGGAAAATAAACAGTTAATTTGAACTCGGGTTTGGGCTGATGTGCAAGCTTGAGAGTGGGTTACTTTTAATCCTCATGTCCCCCAATATGATCCCTAGCATTTACAGAGCTGTACAGTGCAGGCTTGAATTTATTTTTGAGTTTTAAGTTTTCAGAGCTTACGGCCGGTAGCAAGATTTAATTGAATTGCGAGGTAACGGGACCCCCGCAAGGAATCGCAGCCTTACGGTCGGTTTACGGCCGATAATAGAATGAGGCCCATAGTCTGGCAAGAGTCTGGTATAACAAATAGGTTTTGCTAAAGGATCACTGTATTGCATTAAAAGCAAAGTGGGCAGAGACTATTAAAAATAATATGGAGTTTAAAATAAATCAAAGTTTTTATTTTTTCATGCTTTTTAAATTGGCTATTTTTTCCACAAGCAGAGCTGTTTTTCTCCTCCTCCATGTGCATTATCATGGGACAGCAGCTCTGTCTGGGTGCTGGACCATCATAGAGCTTTGAAGCAGGCTGGGCAATGATGCCACTAGATTCTCACATTAAATAATAGCTCGGCCACCACTGGGTTTCAGAGGTAACAGTTGTATTGTAACCTGTTTGCTGCTGCCACGGAGCCATAGTGTACAGCCACATTCCCTTAAATGAGCATGCTCAGTCTGAACAAGGGTCTGACTGGTCTTTATTTAACCCAGCTTCCATCCAGAGCTGACCACACTCCTAATACTCACAGTGTGGTTGAAAAAAGCAACTCTGCTTAAGGGAATAACTGAAACTTCAAGCTGATTCAAAAGTTAAACAAAATATCCACTTTTTTTTATTTTAAACTGCATATTATTTTTAATAATCTAAGCCCAACAGAAAAAACAAATGAGCTTTACTTATAAATGATCTACAGTGGTCCTTGCTGGGTGAAAGAATGGTAGTGATAAACTGGTCACAATGAGCTGGATTCACTAAACTTCCCAGCAAAGGACGGCAGCACTAAAACAAATAAAATAGGAATTTGGCTGTTTATCTCCTTGAATCTCAAACCATGGAGCTAATAAGGAATGTAATTGTTTGTTGAGTATTATATAATAAAATATGGCAGATAAAGAATGTCTTCATGAGACACACAAGTCTCTTTTAGATTAAAGGCAATATGTAGTTAAGAGATTGCTAATTTCCCTGTAAAAGTATATTCTGATGTTAGTTCTAATCTGCTTGACCTAATGACATTAAGGATGACTTTTTGTCTATCACGGGCGATCTTGCATTTCTTTACAGCGTTTGTCCCTACCACTTACACAGTAAAGTTTTTCATTTATATTTCCACTTATCATTCAAATTTGTAGCAAAACAATGAGTGTTGTAAAATTGTACTTTCCTTCCTTGAATTTTTTTTTAAATCTATTATTTGTGGAGATATTGTATGGTTCCCTCAAAAAAAAATCCTGGAAAACTTACTGTCTCCCTCTCAGGGGATTTGCCCATAGCTCTAGCATTAACATGTACTTGCAGCCTGTTACCCCCTAGGAGCTTGTTTTCCTGGGATCCCCCCCTCAATACCCACTATCTCCTATATGCCTGGGTATCCCTCAGGATTCCCTCATCTAAAGTATAACCGTAGGGTCACTAAGGCACCCTTAACAAGATCCTAAACCCCATGGGGGTCCATAAGGGCCTCCATGGTCTCTTATACTAAGTACACAATAAATATTACATAAAATAAAAAAGTTACACCTGTAATTGGGGGGGGGGGGGGTATACATTACCTATGCTTCTGATGCCCTCCAGAGATGATCATCTATGTCCTGTTCTTCAATCTTCAGTCATGGTTAGAGTTGGTGGGTATTGAGGAGCGATCCCAGGAATCTCCTGGCTCATAGTATTAATCCATTAATTGTGTTGGATTTGAGCAATACAGACCCAAACTTGTAGCAATTAAGATGTTTTCTTTTTTTCTTGCAATGGATTTGAGGCATCCAGGATTCTCGTTTTTCTGCCTTACAGGGGAATGAAAGTAACGGTAGGCTTTTATAACATTTTGGGCACTCAGAAAGACTGCCAAGTATACTTTATCGAGCTTGCATATTGTTATGACTACGCAAGGGTTAGGATATTAGGGACATTTCAAGCACTCTGATGGCATCCTTCACAGGTTATATATACGTGTATGATGTAAATGCTCTATAGTGATTCACGAGTGAACTTATCTTTCCTTCTTGAGCCATGGAATGGAAGCCTAAGTGATTTGTAGCATGCTGAAAGATTTAGCAGAAAGCAACTTTCCATAATTATATAGAGCTGTGGACAAAAGTCTAAAACCTAGGAGCCAAAAATATGTTTTAGGATCCAGATAGGCTGTTTTCTAGGAGTCTAGAAGGAAGTCTTTCATTGAGACCCATTATAATTTGGAAACCTATTTAAGAGTCAGCAATACAAATTTTAGGAGCCCGGGCTCCCTGGCTCCCGGGAAGCTTCCAATCCTTAAAATGTGCTGCCCTAGGCCTGAGCTTTATGGCATTGGCAAAAGCACACAGCTTTTCTAACTGATTCACAAGCTTTTATCCAATCTTTCCACAGAGAACTAGAAGTTCCTTTGGGGCAGTACACAGTGGAGTTTTGCACCTAGGCAGCTGAGACTGACTGCGATGATGAGACTCTCTCTGCTGCAAAGTAACATAACCTGTGAAGTGATTCCTTGTGATTTTGAAGGTCTGAGTGCCCTCTGCCTTCAGCTGAACTTTGGTTACATGCGAAGGAGCAAGAGAAGACCTGCACATGAGATACTGATCCTCAGTTAGAGCCCAGTCATGCACCTACTAATTCTATGCAATTGGAAGCAACTCATCATCAAAGCAGGGAAAACTTCATTTCAGCCTATATCTATACTGAGGACTGTCTGGCCTCTAGCGAGTGGAAATCAGCCTGCAATACTCATGAGGGTCACTATCAGTACAAAGGCATGTCATTTGGACTGTGGAATGCCCCACTATATTTCACACCTTTATAGATTAAATCTCCCTGGATAAATTGGACTAGTTTTCATTGTCTAGTCAGATGACATCCATGGGCACACTAAATGCCTTGCTGATCATCATGGACAAGCTTGGAATAAATATAAATTTGAAAAATCCAAGATCAACTTATGTATATCCATGCATGGAAATTGATCCTCTTAAGGTCTCTGCTGCCCTCAACTGTCATCTTCTTACTACACCGAAGGTATTATAGTATAGTATTATTGTCTTTGCCAATTATTATAGAGGATTTACCAATAACTTTTCTCACATTATAGCACCCTTTACTGTCTTGACTAAAAAAGGCAGCTCTCCAGCTATTGCACCATGGAAGTTCTGGAAACTTTTGAACTCTTTAAATAAAAAATTTCCACCTCTGCTATGTCAATGCACCCAGATTAGTCAAGACATTTCACTGTTGAAGTTTATGCTTCTGATGTAGGTGCCGGAGCATTTTTTCCCCCAAAGACATACATTTCAGGGGAGTTTGCATATGTGTGCCATATTTTCAAAACTATACTTTCTGATCATAAGAACCTCCAATACTTGGAAGGATCACAGACAGTGTTATTATTTCCTACAGACCTGTTTCTAAAAATGGTAAAGCCAATATTTTGTCTTACCAATGTACCAGTGATGAAAAGCTTGTGAATGAAAAGGGTCCTATAGTTCCTGCTAATTGTTTTGGGGCAGTTGTATCTTCTACTGTGATACAGAAAATCCTGGCTACCCAGAATTCAATGCCTTCTGAGATTCACTCTATGTGCCTTTATATATAAAGATGAACCTTTCCTGGATGATTCAACAACTTGTTTATATATCCAAGATCTTTTGGTGGCCTGAACTTTGCTGGTGTGTATCCAAACTAAAGTCTATATGGCATGTCCTCAAAGTCTTTTATCAGTCTCTGCCTGTACTCACCCATCCTTGATTCACTACCATCTTCGTAATTGTGGACTGTTTCTTTAAACAAGTACACTATGGCTAAGGCTCCATCCGATATTATTCTAGCTGAAAACTACATTGAAATCTTCAGACTTCATTACATACATTACATAAATTGTGTCTGACAGAGGACTACAGTTTGAATCTAGATTCTGGAGGGCCTTTTTTAGTAAACTCAGAACTGATAACATTAGATTGAGGACAGTAGGCAAAAATGTAAATAAGTAAATGCACAATTCAATACTTTGAACAGCAATTTTTGTTGCTTTATTTCTCAGTCAGTATGATTGCTCTCGGCTACTGCCTCTAAGAAACATTATGCCACTGGAGTATCCCCTAAATCTGGAGTACACCTGTAAATCTGTCTTCTGCTTTTTGCAGTTACAGCAGCGCCCTTATTTGTGAGTAATCCATAAAATCTTATTAGACTAGGGTTTGGGTGTCAAAGTCTAACGGAGTAACTCGTAATATATTTTCAGTGCAAAAATCAATGGAGATTTATGCCTTGCTTGTCGGCTGAAGTTCACTCGGAGCAGTGACCAGTAGAAGCAATGCTTTAGGGATGAATGATTCATATAGCTAGGCAGACTTTTTTTGTGCTACTATGGCACTTGTTTTGGGTTTTAGATTGTTTTCAGTGATCTACTTCCTTCGATGGGAGACATTGAATACAAAGGAAGATTGTATCCGCACAATGGGAATGTGATAGTTACAAATACTAGCACATTCAGTAGGCTTAACTGATTGCTCATTAGTTTACACGGACACACTCTGTTGCCTAATTATTTTGAGGTAAAGGCTTTTAGATTGGCCTATTTTAATACATTTGTAAATATAATTTATGCCCTAAGGGTTTGTTTAATGAATGCATGTCACTGCAGTAACCAAGTTCTTTACAAGAGTTTTGGGGTCTATAGGTATGGTATCCCCTCCCTGGGTTAAGAGTGGAAGGAGGAGGACATTGGTTCCCTTTTAGAGCTTCTAGAATGGGGCTAGTGAGCATATTGGTATCTCCTTGTTGAATGCTAGGCCTCACCCTTTCGGCTAGGCTGAGGACTGCGGATTCTAAAGGACCCTGAGGAGGGCTATTTATTGGGGATTGCTTTTAGGCACCCACATATAGAGCCTCATTCAATTGAGGCATCGGAAATTAGGTAAGGTAGGACTTACGTCTGCGGGTCTGCTGCAAACCTGCAGCGTCCGCAACTTATGGTGCTATTCAATTGGCCGGGCCCGCAAGTCCTGGCCTGATATCGCACATCACAAACCATGCTATGGAAAGTAGCATTTGCAGGCTTGAACATGATCGATGACGCAAGGCCGTAACTCGCGGTTAGAAGCAGCCAATGTAATGTGGCTCCAATCGTGACTCGTGGTTCAAGACTGTATGACCTAAAAAAATAACCTCCATTTTTTATTGAAGTCCTACGGGCTTGAACCACTAGTTACGATCGGACCCACATTCCATTGGCTGTTGTTAACCGCGATTTACGGCATCAGTGATCATGTTCAAGCCAGTAGGACTTTAATAAAAAATGGAAGTTGGATTTCAAAGTCCTACGGGCTTGAATTATGAGTTACTGAGTTAGTATTGATTGGTTCTTTTTGTTTTAATAATGCTTCTTAAGTACATTCAGCTATGGACTAATACAAAGTACTTTAGCTATATCACCATAAATAAAATCGGTTAAAGGCCAAAACTGAAAATCAGCTTTCTTCTGAAAACAAAACCGATATGATTAGGCAACTGGAATGAAAAGAATAACCTCTTTTATCACTCCAATAATAAAATTAATGTTTGAAACAATCTAGCATAAGGTTCACCAAAATAGAGAAAAAATAAGCTTTCACATATTTGACTTAATTCTGTAATTGTAATGTAGAGATTACATGGAGAGCCAATAAATGATAATCTAAGACTAGTTGTTAGCTGTGGATTATTGAAACCTGAATTATAAGAGACTCTGGAAGAATGCATTTTGCTATTTCCTATAGCAACAACCTCCACTTCACAGTATCACATATATAGTTGTGAGGAATACGGGTTGTTGCTAAAGCTTGCAGGCTCGCTATGCTCCTTGACCCCATTTGACTTAGGCAGGGAGCGCCGAAGGCTGCTCATCCCTCTGACCCGCAAAACTATACATCAACCCAAATCTCAATTACACGATTCACAATGCAAGACCCGTAGCACTTTGAAAAAAAAAAATTACGGCCCGTGGCACTTAGAAAAAAAAAAATCTAAGTAAACAAAATATGAACTTAACTTAATCCCATGGCTGGAAATACACATGGGGATTTCCTTTACGGCTGAATATTTCCAAAGAAGGGAAAGTGTATTATGTCCGGTGTTTGGAGGAGGGAATAGATTCTCTCTAGTCATAGTTCCAATATGCATATTTAATGCCTTAATTGAGTCACTAAGGGAGTGATAAGGATGGAGAAGAGGTTACTTTATTTGTTTCCAAATATATATAGGATTATAAAGCAACTTGTTTTGTTAAAGAATGTAATAAATGTACCCCTACAGGGTTAAGTTAAATTCTGCTAAGCAGGCATACCATCTCAGTATCCACTGGTTAGGATCCTAGGTAGCTCACGATTAAATTTTGAAACGACAGTAGTTTAAATTACTGTTTTTATTTTATTCATATTCTATTTTTTTATATATATTTCTTGTTCTTTTTTTCTTTTTTCTCACGAAAAAGTAGTTAGTGCTTTAAGCTAAGGTGTACTGGTGACACCAATTTGTACTAGTTAACTAGACACAGCATTGATTGTCATAAGGGTTTTTGAATCCATTGTTCTGTTTTTGGTTTGCTCTCTCTCATCTTTCTTCTCCCATTTTTCTCCCCTCCTCCCTCCAGTCCGCAGCCCTCAGGTCCCAAAGTCACACCTGCAGTAACTCATAAGGTGATCTTTCTGATCCAATATTAAAAAATGGCCTAGACGACTGTTTGCAACCCTCCTCTTACCGTTCCTTTCCCAAGTCATGGATATTAAAATAATTTCACACAACACACAAGGTTTGAATGAGCCAGTTAAGAGAGGGTTAGCCATTACAGATTATCTTTGATTAGGAGCTGACATAGTTTTGTTACAAGAAACTAATTTAAATAAAACTCAATTCCCAAATATTGGGGAAAAAAATATTCGCAAACATACCATGCTACTGCATCAGAAAAAAGAGAGATGTCTTGATTCACCATAGACTAAATTTCCAACACCCTTCCACTCAAAAAGATAAAGATAGTAGATATATAGTGGTACAGGGAACTATTGATGGTAGATCAGTAGCACTGCTCAATGTATACGCTCCAAATTCGGATGAATCCATTTTCTTTTGCAGAATCTTAAACTTAATTTCTCATTGGTAACAAGCCATATGGATTATAGGGGCGACATGAACGCAGTGTTAGATCCAGTGAAGGATTAATCTGGGTCCTTAAACCCTTAAAACACTGCTGAAAAATATCTGCCTACACGACACATGGAGGGGAATGCCCCCAAAAACGAGGGACTATACCTTTTACTTAGCCAGTCATAAGTCTCATTCTCGCATTGACTATATTCTCATCCAGCAACAAATGGTCTCTAACCTAACTGACACGTCAATTCATTCCATCTCATGGTCTGACCATGCTTTGGTTAGTATTTCACTTTCTGACTTACTGCTAAGGGTAGATCCCCCTCATGGTCATTAAAACCCGTCACTCCTTAATGATCCCATAGCCAAAGGAAAAATTAATCAAGCTTTAGTGGATTATTTCTCATTGAATAGTGGTGGCAAAGTGGATGGGATGGGGGTTTGGGCAGCACATATGGCAGTAATAGGATTAAGGTGAGATAGATAAATTGAATAAGAGAATTTCAGAACTTCATAAATTGTTCTCTACCCATCATTCGCCCCAAATACAAGAGGAGATTCTTAGGTGCATCACTGATGCCTGATCACCTGGACTGCTAATGAAGCGGAGAAAACCAATTAGGTATGGTTAACTGAAACAATAGGGGTTATAACCCCCATGTATTTGTTTTATTATTATTAACCCATTCCCTGCCATTTGAAAGGGTTTATATAGATAGATAAGGAAGGATGTTAGGGCTAGTTTAGTTTTAGATTCCCGTGATAGACAACCAGAGATAGTTTTTAAGGCTAGACAGCTCCATTCAAAGCACCCTGGGTGCGAGTCAGTCATGTTTTATGTGATTCTTTTTTTGGGGAACAATTGAATAGCTCTGGAAATTCGTTTTTCAAAACTCCCGATGCTGAAAGGTAGTCTTCCATGAATTCTTATGGGAGCTGTGGAATTGAGTCCTATGATGGCAAGGAAAATCAAATATTTTGTGCTAGTTCAGGCAGTACAGTTTGTGATAAATTACTTATGAGCATACGATCAAATATAGCATGTTGTCAGTGCTACAATGAATCAGCTTATATGGATCATGAAGCAGCTAAACTAGTGACTTAGCAGGTAGCAATGCCTCAAGTGGACCAGTGGCAATTTTCATTGAAACTATTACTAATTAAGGTGAGAAATTGTTTTCTAAATAAAATATTAGCGGGTTAATTTATAAGTTGGTGTTTTTTTCTAACATTCTTTGTATATTTAGATCTAAATGTTCCTTACTCACTCTCATACACTCACTCATCTTTTGCACTAGTTCTCATAATTGCTTCATCACTGCAATATGCTACATAGTCAGTCACACTTGTTCACTCCTTAATCATTTATTTTGCTTTCATGTTCCTCTTACTATATATACTTGTTCATGCACCAATTTATACTCTTGAACACTATAATAACTTATTCTCTCTTTTGAGCACAAATCTATTAAGTGGGTTTATGCACTTCATAATCAATTATTTGACCCTATGTACCCCATCAACATATACTCACATTCATGCAGATCGTTTGTAGATTATATCCCCTCGTACACACTATAGTCGCTTATTAGTTCTCATATGCCTTATAATTTTACATACTTTTACTAAATTTTACTCATTTACTCAAATATTTGTTCTCATACACCCTGTGCCTTTTCCCTCTTGTGCTTAAATGGTCACTAATGTGCCCTCTTGTGAGCAATTATTATCACTTATTTACTCCTGTGCGCAACACAGTCATGTATTCTTTTTCATGCACTGCATAATCACCTACTCATTCTATTGTGCTTCAGTTTAATTACTCTCTCTCATGAGCCCATAACATCTTTTTACTCTTATGTACCCAAATACTCACATTCAACCCCATAAGCCACATTTGCAGCCTATAGACTCTAACATATTACTATAGCTCATTCACCCCTTAATTGATCACAAATTCACATACACCTTCTCCCGCCACCTGATTGCAGCCTTTTCACTACCATGCATATTATTGTTGCTTATCATTTTCACGTTACCCACACTTGCTCATTTGCTTTCTTGTGCCTCATCGTCACTTAAATTCACTCCTGCGACCTTCATATTTTCTTTTTAGTCTCATGCTCACCATTAAAGCCTATATGCTATCTCATTGTCACATTCACTCTTAAACATCTTCAAAAATAATTTTCGCTCTCAAATGAGTTTTGTGCGCCCCATTAACTATTCTTCACCATTGTACTTTTCCACTATCACCATTCTATTAAATATTAATTTCAGTTTTTCAATTTCTTCAATATTTTCTTAAACACAATTATTCCTTGCATCTTTTAGTGAAATTATATACAGGTGTACCTCACTTAACGCTACCCCTTATAGCGCCGATTCACTTTAGTTATTTTTTTACTGTTTAGCCACTGATCACCATTTACCACTGTGCCCCACTATAACACTGTTTTTTCCTTTCGGGACCCTGTATAGATTTAAAGTGACAGATAGCAACAAACAAGAGAAAGGAAGTGAAGCAAAGGGTCAGCCTGGATGAGCAAAAAGCGTTAGAAAGAGACCAATTCCTACAACAACCAATCACAGATCCAGAAGCTATACCCTGGAGTAAATGGAGAAGCTCCTTATAATAATAATGATCCAGCCAGTGGCAGGAGAATACATGTGAGACAATGCATTCTTGGGACAGTGTCTTGCTATCCACAACTGCTCGATGTCCCTAAAAAGAAAAGACAGATGCCTTTGGACGAGTTTGTGTTCAAAACCCAGAATGAGAAAGGAGCCTGAATCTTCCACGTAAATCTGCCATGCATAGTGGATTGTTCAGTGTTAATGTTTGCTGTCTTTTTAAATTATCCAGTATTTAGAATTAAAAAAAAAGCTCAGTTTGTGTTGTTGTTCTGTTTGCTGTTTCTTAAAAGTTTATATAAAGCCCAAAATGTTGAAGTCTCAATTTGTGTATTTTTTCTATCACTATTTACCCTGTTTAAATGACTATTTTGAGCTGTCTCGTTTAGCACTCCGATTGCCTGGATCCTATCTACAGGATTAAACACACATATATATATATATATATATATATATATATATATATATATATATATATATATATATATGTACAGTGAATATAAAAAGTCTACACACCCCTGTTAAAATGTCAGGTTTCTGTGCTGTAATAAAATGAGACAAAGATAAATAATTTCAGAACTTTTTCCACCTTTAATGTCTGAAATCTTTTAGGTGGAGGGAAGAAAAAAAATTAAAAAAAATAATGTGGTTGCATAAGTCTGGACACCCTCTTATAACTGGGGATGTAGCTGTGTTCAGAATTAAGCAATCACATTCCAAATTGTGTTAAATAGGAGTCAGCATACACCTGCCATCATTTAAAGTGCATCTGATTAACACCAAATAAAGTTCAGCTGCTCTAGTTGGTCTTTACTGAAAATGTCTTAGTCGCATCTCACAGCAAAAGCCATGGTCCACAGAGAGCTTCCAAAGCATTAGAGGGATCTCATTGTTAAAAGGTATCAGTCAGGAGAAGGGTACAAAAGAATTTCCAAGGCATTAGATATACCATGGAACACAGTGAAGACAGTTATCATCAAGTGGAGAAAATATGGCACAACAGTGACATTACCAAGAACTGGAGCTCCCTCCAAAATTTATGAAAAGACGAGAAGAAAACTGGTCTGGGAGGCTACCAAGAGGCCTACAGCAACATCAAAGGAGCTGCAGGAATATCTGTCAAGTACTGGCTGTGTGGTACATGTGACAACAATCTTCATATGTCTGGGCTATGGGGTAGAGTGGCAAGACGAAAGCCTTTTCTTACGAAGGAAAACATCCAATGCAGGCTACATTTTGCAAAAACACATCTGAAGTCTCTTAAAAGCATGTGGGAAAAGGTGTTATGGTCTGATGAAACCAAGGTTGAACTTTTTGGCCATAATTCCAAAAGATATGTTTGGCGCAAAAACAACACTGCACATCACCAAAAGAACACCATACCCACAGTGAAGCATGGTGCTGACAGCATCATGCTTTGGGGCTGTTTTTCTTCAGCTGGAACTGGGGCCTTAGTTAAGATAGAGGGAATTATGTACAGTTCCAAATACCAGTCAATACTGGCACAAAACCTTCAGGCTTCTGCTAGAAAGCTGGACATGAAGAGGAACTTCAACTTCATCTTTTTAGGATCTACCTAAAAGATTTCAGTTTTTTTTTCAATTGAGTTGTACAATTTATAGGTCACATTAAAGGTGGAAAAAGTTCTGAAATGATTTATCTTTGTCTAATTGTTCTACAGCACAGAAACCTGACATTTTAACAGGGTTGTGTAGACTTTTTATATCCACTGTAGCTAGGCGGAGATGGATAGATGAGATCATTGAAGCGATGAACATGAACTTAATCAAGCTCATAGAGGCGGTGACTGACAGATGTACCTGGCGTACAAGAAACTACTAAAAATGAGGATTGAATTTAGTTATCACAAATAATATTGATATGGTATCAAATGTTGAAATAGGGCAACCTTTGGGAAACAGTGATCACAACACAATCTCATTTGAAAACTGTAAGGGGCCATCAAAAACTCTTAATTTTAAAACAGCAGATTTTAACGGTCTAAGGGAAGCAATACAACGTATAGACTGGGAAAAAGAACTGATGTGTAAAAATACTGAACATAAATGGACAACGTTCAAATTCTTACTATATCTACATACTTATTACCATATACCATGTGGAAATAAAAGTAGGAGTAAATAATACCCCATGTGGCTTAACAATGAGTTAAAAATCAAGGTACAGAGTAAAAAATAGGCATTTAGATTATACAAACAAGAGGGGAAAGAGACTGTTGTTCGTGAGTACAAGGAAATCAGCAAGGCTAAAATAGAAAATGAAAAGTTAGTTGCAAAGAAGAGTAAGACTAACCCTAAACTATTTTTTAAATATATTAATGGAAAGAAGGCCAGGAAGGAAGCTATAGGAACATCACAATGTGAAACAGGCCGTCTGATAATTAGTGACCAGGAAAAGGCAGATGAGCTAATTAGGTTATTTACTTTGGTATACACAAGGGAGGTACAGTGGTTGGGACAACGCAAAATAATGGGGCTACACTACCTTCACCAAATAATTGGTTGACGCAGGAAGAAATCCAAAAGTGTAAAAAAAAAATGTTAATAAAGCCCCAGGCCCTGATGGAATACACCCAAGGGTACTGAGGGAACTGGGTTCTGTAATAGCCAAACCATTATATCTCATTTTTCAAGATACACTCAACACAGGGTCGCTACCAGATGACTGGAGAAAAGCAGAGGTGATACCTATATTTAAAAAAGGAGCAAGAGCAAATTGGGAATTATAGACCAGTAAACCTCACTTTGGTAGTGGGAAAGCTTTTAGAATGGTTAATAAGGGATATTATACAAGAATATGGCATCCATTCAATTGAGCAAATTGTAGTTACAAGAGCCAGTAATGAATCCCATAAAATAATTTGCTATTCAATTGGCGTCTTTTAGCTACTCGCAAAAATGTTGCGGCTTATAAGCTCAACATCCCTGCGGTTGTCAAAATTGTAACTCCGACCCATCTAAACCTTTGATCTTTCAAGCCCGTAAATGTTAGAATCACAAATGTCTATTCAATTGCAACAATCCCTCAAGCCCGCAATTAACTTCAAACCCATGAATGGCAAATGTAGAAGAATGGTTCAAGCCTGTAAATGTTACAATTCGCAAATGGCTATTCAATTGCTACAATTCCTCAAGCCTCCAATTGCCTTCAGACCCGTAAATGGCAAATGTAGAAGAAAATCCCTGCGGTTGTCAAAATTGTAACTCCGACCCACCTAAGCCTTTGATCTTTCAAGCATGTAAATGTTACAATCGCAAATGGCTATTTAATTGCTACAATTCCTCAAGACTGCAATTGCCTTCAAACCTGTAAATGGCAAATGTAGAAGAATCATTCAAGCCCGTAAATGTTACAATCACAAATGGCTATTCAATTGCTACAATTCCTCAAGCCCGGAATTGCCTTCAAATCTGTGAATGGCAAATGTAGAAGGAAATCCTACGAGTACCAGATAGGACTCGCAAGAGGGTTAAACACCTGTTGGTAGCACTGTAAATGTAAAAACATTTTTTTAAAACATTAGAATTAACTGCACAACAGTCTCAAGCTCGCAAATCTGCAATACTTTTTTTTTTTTATGTTTTATATCAAATATCGACAATCAAGGAGTTAATACATGTAAGCCCACCCACATGGACTAGAACAGTATCGTTCATTTTTATTATTTGTACATTGCCGGATTGCGAGTCCGATCGTGTATCGGACTTCTAAATGCTAATTCATTGACGTTTAACCTCCATGTTTTACTGATGCTATGATGATGGTCTCATTTACTATTAGCTGTTTCTAAATCAGTAGTTACGGCCTTGCTTAATTGATCATGATCATGCTCTGAAATGCTACTTACAGGTGCCGGGATTATGGTTTAGGCTTTCAGCCAGGTAGCTGCAGGCTTGTTCAATTGAATCGCTCTGTAAGTTTTGCAATTGAATGGTGGCAAATGTCTATTTGAACAGTATTATATGTAGGAGTCAACATGAATTTATGAGGGATAGGTCATGTCAAACAAATCTAATTAGTTTCTATGAGGTGGTTAGTAGGAGCTTGGATCAAGGCAAATCAGTGGATGTAGTCTTTTGGTATTTTGCAAAGGCTTTTGATACAGTGCCCCATGGAAGAATGTTGTGCAAACTAAAGGATGTAGGAATTGCAGTACATATCTGCTCATGGATTGAGAGCTGGCTAAAAGACAGGACACAAAGGGTTGTTGTAAATGGAATATACTCAGATTGGACAAATGTGGTGAGTGGGGTCCTCCCCTTTTTAACATTTTTATTAATGTTTTAGAAGTAGGATTGGAAATTAGTGTCTCCAAGTTGCGTAAGGTAATTACATAGATACATAGTTACATAGGGCCTCATTCTATTATCGGCCGTAGGAGATGCAGGGCCGCAAGGACCGGCCGCAAGCTATTTGCCTATTCTATTCCCTTCCGGCCGGGAACTCCGGCAGGCTTGCGGCCGGCACCTTGTTATTCCTTGCGGCCGCAGGCGCGGGAGGAAAGCCTTTTATCTTAAACGGCAGCAAGAGTTTCGGCCGCAAGAAAATCCTGGTTGCTATTCAATTGCTCCGGGAACCCTCTCTGCAAGGTTAAATCGAGCCGCAGCTTACTTGCAGCAAAAAGGTCCCGTAGGCACACATTTAAGCACATTATAAAGCCATAATAAAGCCATCCTGCACTCTGAGGAGACTATAAAGTGATTGTAGGTGTTAGCATTCATAGCACAACATTCCCCTACACTCAAATCCGTAAATAATTTATTTTTTAATTTATGTCAAATATCCATGTAAAAAGTCCAGAGGGCTTTGAGCACCTCAGACCCGCCCACGCTGCGGCCTGGAAAATAAACAGTTAATGTAATCTCGGATTTGGGCTGATGTGCAAGCTTGAGAGGGGGTTGCTATTAATCCTCATGTCCCCCATTATGATCCCTAGCATTTACAGAGCTTTACAGAGCCGTCTTGAATTTATTTTTGCTTTTAAAGATTTCTGAGCTTAAGGCCGGTTGCAAGATATACGGCCGGCCGTAATGGGATATCCTTGCGGCGCCGTATAATTGAATTGCAAGGTAACGGGAGCCCCGCAAGGAATCGCAGCTTTGCGGACGATTTGTGGCCGATAATAGAATGAGGGCCATAGTATTTAAGGTTGAAAAAAGACTTTCAGTCCATCAAGTTCAACATTTTAAGATCTCCTCTGATCTGCAATATGGGGATTAACTATTAATGAATTAGTTGTATATATAAAAAAAATGAATCAATTCCATGCTGATCCCAGACACCGGCTACCGGAGTTCTCCCTGGATCAATACTGCCTCTCTAATTATCCATGATAACCCTGAATTCCCTTTTTAATTAAAAATAAATCCAGTCCCCTTTTAAAGTTATCTATCGAATCCGCTGTCACCACCTCCTCTGGTAGAGAATTCCACAGATTAACCACCCTTACTGTGAAGAACCCTTTTCTTTCTTTAAGGTGGAATATTTTTACTTCTAACCTCAAGGGATGTCCTCTTGTCAGTTGAAAACCTCTTGGCACAAAAAGCTCCCTTGACAAATCTTTTTACTGACCCTGGATGTATTTATATAAGGTAATCATATCTCCTCTTAGACGCCTTTTTTCTAGAGAAAATAAGTTTAAATCAGAAAAGGATGTACTTTCCCTCCAAAGGGATTTGCATAAATTAAAGTAAAGGGCACTAAATATTTGATGAGATTTAATATGAATAAATGTAAAGTTATGTATTTTGGAAGGAAAAATAGCCATTAAATTTAAAAAAAATAATATTAATGGAGTAAACTCAGGGTATTGGATAGGGATTTGGGAGTGCTTGTGTACAACCACCTAGGTAACAGTGTTCAACAGTGATGGAGATACCGCTGGTGCAGAGGGAGATACCGCCGGTGCAGAGGCAATGCCTCTGATGGGCCCAATGCCTCTCTCCACCCAAGCCCATGCCCCCCTCTGTCACCATCCTCACTTGATCTCACTTGTGGGCTTCAACTTACACTGATCAGCTCTAGTTCAGTTCTCTGCTTCCGCTGCTCCTCCCCTGCCAGGCATGTATTTTTTGCAGAGGCAGGGAACTCAGAAGCAGAGGAAGCACAGAAATTATCTAGAGCCGATGGTGGTAAGTAGAAGCTCACAGGGGAGATCTTGTGAAGCTGACGGGGCATGAGCTGGGTGGAGGGATACTGAATGGGCATGGGTGGGGTGGAGGGGGGCTGAAGGGCATTATCTAGGTTGGAGGGAGGCTATATGGGCATGGGGTGGAGGGAGGGTGAAGGGGCATGAGCTAGGGTGGAGGCAGGCTGGATGGGCATGGTATGGAGGGGGCTAAAGGGGCATGGGCTGTGATACTGGAGTAGAGGGGGCTGAAGGGGCATGGGATGGAGGGGGCTGAAGAGGCATGGAATGGGGGTGAAGAGGCATGGGGGGGAGGTGCGACGGAAGGAGCATGGGGTGGAGAGGGTAGCATGGGCTGGGGTGGGGGGCATATATTTATTTTTATATATATATATATATATATATATATATATATATATATATATATAATGTATATTTTTATGAAATCCAGTAATCTTTTATTTGGACTTTTATTTTGTTGGGACTTCATCTTGGACAGTGAGGGAACTGCAGTCAAGAGTTAAGTCAGTGCTTCTATTTGAAGCTAGGATTTTGTTTTGCACCATTTATGTTATTTTGCTGTACTAAAATAAATACAACTGCTGATATTTTAAAAAGGGCTCCTGAGTACTCTATTGTGGTGCCGGGTACAAGGGCACGGACCCTGAGTGTGACAGCAGCGATATCACATATGGTGGCAGTGCTGGGAACTAAACAATTGAGGAACTAGTGGCCCTAATACCAACCACTGCATGCCAGCAGGAGACTACTCAGCAGTTACTGAGACAGCAGGCCCAGGTAGCACAAGTCCTGGCGGAACAACAGGCTCAAGTTGCAGAAGACCGAAAGCTACAGCGGGAAACAAACCAAATCTTGCTTGCCCAGCTACAGCACCTGATACCTGTAAAACCTACCCCGATGCCGGAAACCAGTGGAAACATCAACCCTAAATTGGTTTATACAGAAAAGGAACCCAGATTAGGACGTGGAAGCATTTCTCTTGACTTTTGAAATAATTGCTGTCAGAGAAGCATGGCCCGAAAGACACTGGGCCAGTATAGTTGCTCCGTATTTGTGTGGGGAGGCTCAAAAAGCATATTTTGACCTGGACACATAGCAAGCAATGGATTATGCCAGTCTAAAAGCCGAGATCCTGGCCAGAGCGGGAGTTACCAGAAGCATTAGGGCACAGAGATTCCACTCATGGAAGTTTGTGGAGAACAAGAACCCTCGCGCACAAATGTTTGAATTGCTGCACTTAGCCCAAAGATGGCTACGCCCTGAAACTAATGGACCAGGGAGAATTATGGAACTACTGGTAATGGATCACTATTTAAAGGAGTCTACCTCCAGCTTAAGAGAATGGGTGGGACAAAACGAGCCGGAGAATCCAGATGAATTTACTTTGTTGCCAAAAATATATTTGGCCATGAATGAATTTTCCTGTCTTTCAAAAGTGGAGACCTACAGTATTCAAAGGCAGCCTAATCACCCAAAGGCTCAAACCTCTAACTGGACACTGGAGATACAGGGGAGGAAGATGGTAATCACTGCACCCATAGTAGCTACCCTGCCTTATCTGATAGTACTAGGCAGAGATGTTCCCCACTTCACAGATCTTCTTCCTACTGACGATGGGAAAGGAAAAAAGAACCCGTTGAGAGTGTCCAAACTACTAACAATTCCGATTGTCCACATTTATCATGCTTAGATAATGGCTTATTCTTCAGACCCTGGAGATGCCGAAAAACAAAGCGGGAACGGCGAATAGCAAAAAGGATGGGCACAGAAATACGAAGGAAAGCTTTTGAAGAAGCTTTAGCCGGAAGCCGAGATAAGGAAAGGCGAGGGGCAAACAGAACGGGTCCTACAGCTCATAATGATGAAAGAGAGGAGGAAACAGAAGAACCTGGAGAGGAAGAGCTGACTCCACAGCAGTGCTTCCAGGACAATAATAATTTTGCACATGACCAGGCTTCAGACCCAATTTTGCAAAATGTACGAAATGAACTATCGGAAGTGAACAAGGACCATATTTCATTTTTACGAAATGATCTGTTGTACATAATTGTTCCCTCAGGGACAGAGACACTGGAGCAGCTCCAGGTCCCTAGAGCACATAGAAGGAAAGTCCTTGACCTGGCTCATCGTAACCTCCTTGGGGGACACCTTGGAAAAGAGAAAACACTGGGAAGAATCCTGAAACGATTTTTCTGGCTTGGTATAAATGCTAAGGTAGCCCAGTATTGTGCATCCTGCCCAGAATGCCAGATAACTCGACCTAATCTACGGGCCCCATTGATACCCTTACCCATAATTGAAGAGCCTTTTGAGAGGATTGCAATGGACCTGATTGGCCCTCTCAAAAAATCCAGAGGACACGAGTTCATACTGGTAATACTGGACTATGCCACAAGATATCCAGAAGCGATACCACTACGCACAACAACCTCTAAAAATATAGCTAAAGAGCTCATACAGCTGTATTCAAGGGTGGGGATACCCAAGGAAATCTTGACTGACCAAGGGACACCCTTTGTGTCTAGATTGATGAAAGAAATGTGCAAGTTCCTACAGGTGAAAACACTTAGACGGATGGATTGGTCGAGAGGTTTAACAAAACCTTGAAGAACATGGTCAGAAAGGTTGTAGCCCGAGATGGGAAAGATTGGGACACTTACTTCCACCCTATTTGCTCTTTGCAGTCAGAGAGGTACTGCAAGCCTCCACTGGGTTTTCCCCTTTCCAACTCCTCTATGGTCGCCATCTCAGAGGAATACTGGACATACTACAATAAGAATGGGAAGAACAAACCGTGCCCGGTGAGAATATCATAGCGTATATAAGGAAAATGAGGGAAAGAATCTCTCAAGTTGGCCCCCTGGTACAAGAGCACATGAAAAAAGCCCAACAACATCAGCGAACATATTACAATCGCAGAGCACAGGTGAGGAAGTTCCAACCGGGAGACAGAGTACTAGTTCTAGTACCCACGGCCGAAAACAAACTACTGGCCAGATGTCAAGGCCGCTTCGAAATTATTGAGTCCATAGGAGACGTGGATTATAAAGTGAGGCAACCAGAGCGAGGAAGAACGGAGCAAATATACCACGTAAAACTGCTAAAGCCTTGGAGAGAGGAGATAGCAGAGGTAAATATTACTTGTCTTGAGGAAGAGTTGGATGATGTCAGAGAAACTATTCTGAGCACAGAGGCAATGCAAGTAGAAGCATTTGTGTCACAGGATATGTCCCCTGAACAGAAGGAGGAAACTTACAAAGTTGTAAACCGAAACATAGATGTCTTCTCTGCAGAACCAGGTTGCACCTCCGCTATTTACCACAACATCATCATGAAGCCCGGGATCAGGGTAAGGATGAAACCCTATCGCATACAGAGGCTAAAAGAGAAGAAATCAGAGCAGAAGTAAAAAAGATGTTAGATCTTGGGGTTATTGAAGAATCCCAAAGTGAATGGTGTAGTCCTATTGTGATGATCCCAAAGTCTGACGGCATCATCAGATTCTACAGCGATTTCCGCTAATTGAACTCTGTATCAGAGTTTGACGCATATCCCATAACTAGAGTGGATGAGTTGATAGAGCAGCTTGGGAAAGCAAGATTTTTAACAACCCTGGACTTGACAAAAGGATATTGGCAAATTCCTTTGACACAAGCAGCAAAAGAAAAAAATACCTTTTGGACCCCAAATGGGCTCTTCCAATACAAAGTACTACCGTTTGGACTCCATGGAGCTCCAGCCACCTTCCAGAGACTGATGGACAGGTTATTACATGAACATTCAGAATATTCTGCTGTATATTTAGATGATATAATAATCTATACCACAGATTGGGAGACACATCTTCCAAAGGTGGAGTCTGTATTAGAAACCCTAAGACGGGTAAACCTTACAGTGAACCCTGCGAAATGTGCCATTGGACTTAGTGAAGCCAAATATCTGGGTTACACTGTTGGACGAGGGATGGTCAAGACGCAGCTCAACAAAGTGGAAGCAATCCAAAACTGGTTAGTATTTGTTACAAATGATCATTTATGTTTATTATGATCATTGTTTGTCCTGACTCAAAACAAAGGGTCAGCCCTCTGCAGCTCATGAAGACACATACTCTGAGGAACTTGCTAAGCAATGTCATACTAACCAATTGCCACAGACCCCTTTTCAGGGCCTGGATCCTGGTACATTGAGCCACCATAGAGGACATACCGTCCCATTGGAAAATGGGTATGGGAATTATATATTGCCACATAGGAAATGTGGGGAGGTGGGTAGTGGGGTGAATACATAGGGCCATAGTTTACCACCATGCTTCATGTGGTCTTATGGCATATGCCCCTGCCTTATCCTGTATACTGTATGTAATTCCCCATGTAATATTACTGTGTTCTGTGTTATGTTAAAATAATTTATGTGTATATATAGTACAGTCATGAGTGCAGTATATTATGGATAGAATGTGAGCATATGGTTACTGTCATGGCATCTTGCTTGTATGGTGTAGATTTGATGCAGTCACATGTTACATAGTATTTAAGGTTGATAAATTAATTAGTTGTTATCCATGATAAACCTGAATTCCCTTTTTAATTAGAAATAAATCTAGTCCCCTTTTAAAGTTATCTATCGAATCCGCTGTCACCACCTCCTCTGGTAGATAATTTTACAGATTAACCACCCTTACTGTGAAGAACCCTTTTCTTTCTTTAAGTTGGAATTTTTTTACTTCTAACCTCAAGGGATGTCCTCTTGTCAGTTGAAAACCTCTTGGCACAAAAAGCTCCCCTGTCAAATCTTTATACTGACCCTGGATATATTTATATAAGGTAATCATATCTCCTCTTAGATGCCTTTTTTCTAGAGAAAATAAGTTTAATTTGGTTAGTCTTTCTTCATAACTTAGCCCCTCCGTTCCCCTTATTAGTTTTGTTGCCCTCCTCTGTACCTTTTCCAGCTCTAAAATGTCCTTTTTATGAAGTGGTGCCCAAAATTGTACTCCATATTCCAAATGACGGCGTACTAGAGATTTGTATAGTGGCAGAATTATATTTGCTTACCTGGCTTCTATAGCCGCCTTAATACATGCTAATATTTTATTTGCCTTTGCAGCTGCTGCTTGGCTTTGAGCACTGTTACCTACGTGGTTATCCACAAGCACTCCCAAATCCCTTTCAATATCTGAAACACCTAGATTTGCTCCATTAAGATTATAAATTGCATGGCTATTTTTCCTTCCCAGATGTATAACTTTACATTTATTCGTATGAAATCTCATCTGCCATTTAGATGCCCATTCCTCAATTTTATGTAAATCCCTTTGGAGGGAAAGCACATCATTATCTGATTTAATTACCTTGCACAAATGGTATAAAGGGTTAAGTTCTACAGGAATTGATATGGATTTTCATCTACTGAGAGCGGTTTACCTTTCTCTTCCTTCTCCGGGGTCGGCATCAGGAGTCCCAGTCCCCTTATTGTTGTCCCATTGTTTTTGCCAGGTTGTCTTAGGAGGGCCAAGGGTTTGACTATAGAGACTATGAGTTTCTAAGAATTAAATAGTTATAGACTTCACTTTGTGGAAGGTTAAATTGTACCCAAAGTTGTTCATATGATAGGATATTATATTTTAATTGATACTGCAGGAAGCTTACATTTCCCTTTCATTGGTGGGCAGCATTTATATTGGATGTATGTTATCTATGTGAGTGTGTGGTGTACACGAGTAGGTAAGTGAGGGGATGATGGTGTATATGATATTTACCTGGCACGGTGGTGCTCGGCTCCTGGGTGGCCACCCGGCCAGGAAGTTCAATTATGGTTGCTGGGGAGATCCTGTCCCTCAGCATCCTCTCCAACTTGTTAACTGCACACTGGGGGCTGCACCTCTGGCTTCCTCTGTTATCTTCCTCACGTCCCTACCCGATGTAGGATGTTGGCAGAGGCATAGAGGAGGATCATCAACACTTTGTTCCTAATGTTAGGGGCCCTGTGCTTGTCCTTCTAACTGTGCTTTGGCATCCTGGCCTCCCTCCTGTGTCCCTGAGGCCTTTCCCTCCTTACCACTCCTCCCCTGTGTGATCTGTGTATTTGTATAAAATAAAAAATGTATGTACTGTGTGTATTATTATTGAAAAAGTGTGGGTGTTTAGGTTGAGGGTATAGGGTAGTAGGAATGGGGTTAAAGTGTTTGGAGCCAATGTGTGGAATAAATAACTGAGTGAATGTATTCATTTTTTTTGCTCTTCTAGGTATGTGGATTTAAAAAAGCCTCAGTGTCTGTTCCAGAGACCTCCAAATACACTTAGACTCTGTAGTTCTTAGTCTCTTCACTAGAGAAGTATACTCCTTCAATACATTCACATTCAACATAAGTACATCACTCTCCAGTCTCCATCATTACTCTTATTATTCAGTCTATATTTTATATCCACCTGCAAGAAGTTGCTCACTCTCGAATTAAACTTTCAATTATTACTCTTACTCTTAATAATTACTCTTTTTCTTTTAATTGTCTCAATCATCCAACCCACAATTCATTTTATAGGTGACCTTTATACACATTTACATTTCTTTGGCCTTTTTTGTCCCTCTAGTCAGGTTTTCCTGTACATCATGCTTTAAACCACACCTCATAATTGAATAAAGATCACCCATACTTGTCAATTTAAACCAGACCCCATTCATCTAGTAAAACCTATGAAGCTTGCTTTCTTTCACATTTAAACTCACCTGTACTTAATATCAAAGCCACAACTCCTAAGCTAGTAAAGCTTCCCTGTCCTCCAAATTGTAAACCACGCCTCATTCATCTAGTAAAGTTTACCTGCTCTTCACATTTTATGTCCAATCACCTAAAGGTTGTGAAGTTCACTTTCTTCAAGTATAAGCTTGCCTGTAGTTATTAAGACCAAAAATCTAAATTAAACTTGCCACCCTTCAAGTTTTAAGCCACACTTCATTCCTCTCACTAGTCATAATATTTCTACATTAAATATATTCGGCTGTAATGTATGCACACAAATATACACACATACATACATACATACATATATATATATAGACAACGAGACCACATTTTCCAAATAGGTGATACCACTAGGCCTAAACCGGAGGCCAAAACTAAAAGCAAATAAATAGAATATAGCACTCCAGCATGAATAATAAATTAATCCTTTTTATTGGTGCTTGACCATGATGCACATTTTAACTGTAAAGTGACATTTTCTACGCCCCATTAATATTAATATTCTACCCCATAATTACTACAATCTACCATGTCATTGTGGATGCATTTGTATTTTTGATGAAATATTTAATTTGCGCAAGATGCACAAATTTACCATTTGATCCCAGCTGTAATAATACTAACATCTTGATTTGTCCAAAGTTAAAACAGGTTAAAAACACATGTACTATTAACACAAAAATGGTATTGTTTTATACATTGTTTATCTCTGAGTAGACATAATGTCTCTACTACTAGCTTTGATGAATGGATTTGATTGATGCTAAAAGCCTATATCTATTAGCATTAGGTTCTTTAATCTACCTACCACCACTAACTAAAAGCAGCTTCTTTCCTCCTACTCAGTATTATACTTCATTAATTATGTGCTCAAATGGTTTGACTATCAGTATTATTAATGCTTTGGCTCTAAGTGTTATTCATGAAGAGGGAAAATTGCACATGATACTTTAAGACCACTTAATGCATCTGACCTTTACCCATTTGTGACCTAGTTATGCATTTCTTGAACTCCATTACTGTATTTGAAGGTTCACTGTGTTGTTACTGGGAAATAGGGCATTTGACTTTTGCTGATTGTTAACTCATTAAAAGTCAACAAAGGAAATCTTGCAGACTATCTCCAAGACTGGTATAGGCCAATGTCAGCACATATTTGTTGTCATACAAACAGACACAGTTGGTAGCTCACTCAAACATTTGCTATTTTGTAGATGAAGAAATATAATTAATGTGTGCTGCAGTCTAATTATACACAAACAAAAGCTGTTTGGCTGCAGGTTTCCTGCAACTAGAGCAGTGGCCTGTATTATGGTCCCAAAAGTATGTAAGATATGTAACATGGAGGAGAAATAACCTGTATAAGGTTGAACTGATGTGTGACTATTGAAAGATATTTAGGTTAGGGATTGATGTCTACTTTAAGTATGAAATGCAGCGTGATGTGTATGTGCTATTGTATTGTGTAGATTAATGTTCAAGGACATTACAAACATTTGTGTATGGTAAGGAATTGTAAAAAAAATTAGATATAGTTATATTCACAAAAGTGACCCTGGAACTTTACATATTATATAACGTACAGCCTTTTCATCATCAGCATGGGGCCGGATCCTTAGTTTGTGTAGTGAATATTTTGAGTAGGTAGTTCACCACAACAATCATTTAATATATGGTGGGCAAAAAAGCGATAGAAGTCCTCCACCGTACAGTAGTATAGTAAATAAATAGTACATTTGTGTTAACATTTGATTGTCCAAAACATAAAATGTACAGCTGTACGTGGGTGAGATTCTTGGCTTGTGTATAATACAACCCTAGCTTTGCTCAAAGCTGTTTGATACAGTGGGCATATGCTTAAGGGAAGCCATTTTTTATATGGTTATGGATTGCAAGAGCTTAGCCTTGGTGGCCACATTTGCATGTCCCTACGAGGGTTCCCAGAATGCTGTGTAAAAACTTTTTTTCTCTGATTTCTGGGCACGAAACAAGTTTTTTTAACTTGTTTTAGATATTCAAATATGAACACAAATGTACTATTTACTTACTATATATATATATATATATATATATATATATATATATATATATATACATGTATTAAACTGAAGAAACTGAATAACATTTATTACAAGCTGCCATTTATGGCTTGCTTATTTAAAAATAGAACACATTTTTTTAAATTGCCTATATTCAATATATGGGTAAACACTGCCTGCTGGCTCATCCACCTGGTGGTAAAGCCTCAATATTTATAACAAGGAGTGTACAATGACTAAAATTGAAAAAAGGGGGTATAAATTGTGACCTGAATTGGTGAAAAACAAAAAAACAAGAATAAATGTCAAAATGATGCTAGACACTAATTTCTCCTTAGCTAAAGAGATAAGTGATCACTTGCAAGAAAATATATAATGAATTCTGGGCATAAAACAAGTTTTTTTAACTTGTTTTTGATATTCAAATATGAACACAAATGTACTATTTAGTTACTACAGGGAGTGCAGAATTATTAGGCAAGTTGTATTTTTGAGGATTAATTTTATTATTGAACAACAACCATGTTCTCAATGAACCCCAAAAACTCATTAATATCAAACCTGAATATTTTTGGAAGTAGTTTTTAGTTTGTTTTTAGTTTTAGCTATTTTAGGGGGATATCTGTGTGTGCAGGTGACTATTACTGTGCATTATTATTAGGCAACTTAACAAAAAACAAATATATACCCATTTCAATTATTTATTTTTACCAGTGAAACCAATATAACATCTCAACATTCACAAATATACATTTCTGACATTCAAAAACAAAACAAAAACAAATCAGTGACCAATATAGCCACCTTTTTTTGCAAAGACACTCAAAAGCCTGCCATCCATGGATTCTGTCAGTGTTTTGATCTGTTCACCATCAACATTGCGTGCAGCAGCAACCACAGCCTCCCAGACACTGTTCAGAGAGGTGTACTGTTTTCCCTCCTTGTAAATCTCACATTTGATGATGGACCACAGGTTCTCAATGGGGTTCAGATCAGGTGAACAAGGAGGCCATGTCATTAGATTTTCTTCTTTTATACCCTTTCTTGCCAGCCACGCTGTGGAGCACTTGGACGTGTGTGATGGAGCATTGTCCTGCATGAAAATCATGTTTTTCTTGAAGGATGCAGACTTCTTCCTGTACCACTGCTAGAAGAAGGTGTCTTCCAGGAACTGGCAGTAGGACTGGGAGTTGAGCTTGACTCCATCCTCAACCCGAAAAGGCCCCACAAGCTCATCTTTGATGATACCAGCCCAAACCAGTACTCCACCTCCACCTTGCTGGCGTCTGAGTCGGACTGGAGCTCTCTGCCCTTTACCAAACCAGCCACGGGCCCATCCATCTGGCCCATCAAGACTCACTCTCATTTCATCAGTCCATAAAACCTTAGAAAAATCAGTCTTAAGATATTTCTTGGCCCAGTCTTGACGTTTCAGCTTGTGTGTCTTGTTCAGTGGTGGTCGTCTTTCAGCCTTTCTTACCTTGGCCATGTCTCTGAGTATTGCACACCTTGTGCTTTTGGGCACTCCAGTGATGTTGCAGCTCTGAAATATGGCCAAACTGGTGGCAAGTGGCATCTTGGCAGCTGCACGCTTGACTTTTCTCAGTTCATGGGCAGTTATTTTGCGCCTTGGTTTTTCCACACGCTTCTTGCGACCCTGTTGACTATTTTGAATGAAACGCTTGATTGTTCGATGATCACGCTTCAGAAGCTTTGCAATTTTAAGAGTGCTGCATCCCTCTGCAAGATATCTCACTATTTTTGACTTTTCTGAGCCTGTCAAGTCCTTCTTTTGACCCATTTTGCCAAAGGAAAGGAAGTTGCCTAATAATTATGCACACCTGATAGAGGGTGTTGATGTCATTAGACCACACCCCTTCTCATTACAGAGATGCACATCACCTAATATGCTTAATTGGTAGTAGGCTTTCGAGCCTATACAGCTTGGAGTAAGACAACATGCATAAAGACGATGATGTGGTCAAAATACTAATTTGCCTAATAATTCTGCACTCCCTGTATATATATATATAACATATTCTAATTGTCGAACTACGAGACGTCGTCACGCTTTGCGTGGTGCGTACGACTTAACGATGAGCACTTAGGCAATGAGCCCATTTTCGGCGAGCCTCGTGAAGGGAGGTGAGCCGTTAAACCACTAAAACGCGAACCACTTAGGCGATGAGCTCCAAAGGCGCTCATTGCCTGCGAGCCGTCGAAAAAGCGAGATGAGCCGTAAAACCACTAAAACGTGCAACACACTGGACTTAGCCTCCAAGAACTTACAAAACGCGGGATCGCCTTAGGCTGCAAGTAGTTGACAAACTCGGGACTTAGAGAAAAAAAAATTAAGAGACGCGGAACTTAGAAAAAAAAAATATATATCATAGGAAAAATACGAAGTTAACGGAAAAACCACACAAACCAAAAAACAATAAAAACACACACACACACAAAAATAAAAAAAATAAACATCACACACAGCACAGGAGAAAAGCCAGGACATCTGGAAGTGAGGTGGAATGCAAGTTTACGTTGTATTTAAGCTGTTTCGGCACTTGAAAATCGGCGAAGCGAGAAAAAAAATGGCGGGCAAAAAAAATGAAAACGAGGCTACACAGCCCCGACACGCGCAAAACACAGCCAGTGACGTACGAGGTAGAAAAATACTAATAGGAAAAATGCGTAAAAGAGAGACTAACACCGACATCTTACAACACTAACTTACACATTTACACATTAGGATTCTGAAATGGAGGATTTCCCACCTAAACCAATGGTTTTGTCTCACTTACGCAGCCTATATATAGGGCACACTTGCCACAGAACTGACACTCTCTCCTCAGGTGATGACAGTCTGAGCGGACATTTTCTGCTTCCGGAAAATCCAAAGAGATTGTTAGCTCTTCAGGACACTGATTGCTGAATATTAACCATAAATAGGTACAGTATAGTAATTTATATTAATAATCATTAAATAATGAATACATTAATTATTCTTAAAAAAAAAGGTATATATTATTAGTTTAAAAAAATGAGCAACAACCTTATCATTTACACTTGCTTTAGTTTATCAATACTTTCAAGCTTAGCTGTTTGTAATATATCAATTAATTGAATACTTAATTACTAATGTACATTAATGTATTATTAATTAGTAATCATTATCAAAAAAAATAATAACATTTTAAAATGCCTAAAGTTTATTAATACATTAATGCTTACCTCTTTCTAATATATTTAGAGCTTGATTAATTAATTATTAACGTACATTATTGTATTAATTAATTATTAGTAATCATTCTGAACAACAAAGATTCTATATTTTACAATGCCTTTAGTTTATTAATATATTAATGCTTAGCTCTTTAGAATACATTTAGTAATTGATTAATTGATTATTAATGTACATTAATGTATTAATTATTAATTAATAATACCCCCCCCCCCCAAAAAAGGACCACAAACAATATGTTTATTTTACTATGCAATGATATATCCATATTGCTGCTGATTGCCTGATAGGGATGAATCCAAATATTACATATAAAAATTACTTATTTGACAGTTTCATCATCTCTGTAGTGAACTTTGCAGCCTTTGAACAGCATAAAGATCACTAATTATCAGGTCTTATAACAGTGCAATTTCCTTTGCTTCTATGGGTGCTACATTAGCAGAACATGTCCCAGGACATGGTCCATATTGTTTTATAGTACAATGACAAATTTACCCCCGCACTTCACATTTACACCCACAAGAAGGAGAGCAAAGGAAACTTGCACAGTTATGTATCTTAGATAATAATGGAAGCTGTTGAACAACGGATGACGCTTCCAGAAAATAAACACAGTGTTTGCGCATTGTCTTTGAATAGCTGGATAAAATTATGGCCAACAACCCATACAGTCAATCATACAAACAATTAGCACATTCTGAAAAAGAACAATAGCAACATGCTCAAATACATCAATTGCCAATGCCAAGAGTAAATATGGTTTTAAAAAAAGATCGCAATACTGATCAAAGACGGTATAATTTACCAACAGTAAATGAGGTTGCCATGGTTTTTAAAAATGAGGATGGTAAAACCACCTTTTCAGTGGGATATTAGAATATATCCACGCAATGAAGACCAACCTTTTATAAACATAAATATATTAAGTTGTAATTTGGATCAAATGACATATCCATTTCCTTTCCAAATGGTCAGCTAGGATGGGAACCAAAATTACAATTGCAAAGTTATCCCAATAGTAAAGTTTGTGTTAGAAGCAATATTTCTATGCTGGAATATAAACTGGCACAAACTGCTATTCGGGATCATTTTAATCCTATTTTATGTGGGGTCAAACTCACACAACAATGGACTATTGATTCCTATCTACAAGTCCTAGGAAATAATCTAAATTTTATCAAATTTCAACAAAACAAGCTTTGTATAGAACAATATTGTGGATTGATGTATTATTTCGCTGAATTGGCTACCAACAGAGACATTCCAGCTGGAAGAGCAATAATTTTGCCATCCACTTTCCAAGGATCTCCTCGCTATATGCGAGAAAGATATAATGATGCCATGGCTATTGTCACAAAATTTGGAATTCACATGTAATCCACAATGGCCAGAGATCAAGGAAAATTTGAATCTTGGCCAAAATTTAGTGGCAAGAGTATTCAAGATAAAACTCAATTAATACATGATATAACTAAAGCACAGTTATTTGGAAAATGTGTGGCTTTTGTTTATACCATTGAATTTCAAAAAAGAGGCCTGCCACATGCACACATACTTTTAATCCTGCAGGAAAGAGATACATTGAATACTGCAGAGAGAATGGATTCAGTAAGTACTGCTGAACTGCCACATCCAGAAAAATATTCAAAACAGGGTGAATCCAAATTCACCCTGTATGGAAAATAAAAAATGTACAAAAGAGTTCCCAAAACAATTTCAAATGCAAACCTATGTTAATTGTGATGGATACCCTTTGTATAAAAGAAGAGAAGAACAAACAGCTAGTATCTGTGGACAAAAGGTTGATAATAGATTTGTTGTTCCATACAATCAACATTTGCTGATGAAGTATAATGCACACATAAATGTGGAAGCTTGCACTTCTATTATTGATATCCATCAAATATGTGTATAAATAAATATACAAAGGATATGATGCAGCAACTGTTGTTGTGCAAGGTGCACAAAACGAAAAAGAAAATCCAATTTTACATGACGAACTTTCATGTTATTTAGATGCTCGCTATGTCTGTACTCCAGAAGCAATGTGGCGTCTTCTGAAACTTGAGATGCATGATCGGTCACATGCTGGGTATCGATTAGCTGTTCATTTGCCACACAGTTTGTTTGCTTTACTGCAGGCAATGAAAGAACTGCCTTAGCACAAAGTGAACATTGAGAAACAACACTTACTGCTTGGTTTCAATTTAACTGCCAGGACACTGAGGCCAGACATTTTTTATACATTGAGATTCCATATCACTATGTATTTGTAAATGGCCAATGGCGACAACGAAAAAGATAAATTCATAAAATTATACCACAAATTTATACCGTCAGTCCAAGAGACATTGAACGTTTCAGTTTAAGAATACTTCTTTTACATGTTCCTGGTGCACAAAGTTAGGAACATTTACAAACACAGTGAGTGACATAGTTTATGATACTTTCCTATTTGCTGCAAGACATCAAAACATCATAGTAGATGATACAGAATGGGAGAGGTGTCTGGAAGAAGAAGCAAATGAGAGAACAATTTTCATTCATTTGCATCTTTTGCAATGTACCTGATGCATTTGCTTTGTGGGAAACATTTAAATTAAATATGTGTGAAGACTTCTTGAAACGTTACAATGAGCCCATTGCACTCTCTCAGGCCTTATAGACATCAACTTTGATGATTATGACACTGAGCTTCAATAACAAAAAACACAAGAAAAACTGGCAACTTTAAATACTTTACAATTGCAAGCATTTAATGCCATCTCAAATGCTACAGATGATGAAATGGTCAAAGACTGTTATTTCTATCTAGATGGCCCTGGTGGATCAGGAAAATCTGTACAATTGTTTGAGGAGTTACATTTAAGCACATGGTCAAATAGCAATGCCATTTGCAACAACTGGAATTGCCGTACTTTTTGTTAGAAGGTGGCAGAACTGTGCACAGTGGATTTAAACTGCCAGTTCCCATTTTAGAAACATCAGTGTCAGATATTCGACTGAATTCTTTACAAGCAAAAAAAATAAAAAAATAAGTAAATGAATTATCATAGATGAGGCAACAATGATGTCATGTCATGCCTTGCAATGTGTTGATATATTATTAAAAGAAGTGATGGATAATACTTTGCCATTTGGTGGAAAGGTGATGTTGTTAGGAGGAGATTTTAGGCAAACATTACCTGTTGTGCCACATGGAAATAGGACTGACATCATTGAAACATGTATCAAGACAAGTAAACTGTGGAAAATATTTACACACCTCAAATTAGAATTAAATATGAGGGCCTGAAGGCCAAAACGATTTCAATGATTGGCTCATTCAAATTGGAGAAGGAAAACATCCACAAATACATGATTTACCCAATGAAATTCCATCACAAATGGTTTGCAAGGAATCACTCATATCAGCAATCTTTCTAAACACTCTTAAAAACGACGATTACTCCGACATTGCAAACAAAGTGATATTAACATCCCAAAATATTGATGCCTTAAATCTAAATAACGAAATTTAAAAATTCATCAACGTACCCCAAAAGAATTATTACAGTGCAGATTCAGTTCTGGCTGACGATAAAGACAGGGTCTCTAACTTTAGTATAGAACTTATTAATTCTTTAACACCATCTGGAATGCCACCACATGTTTTGCAATTGAAAAAAGGGGCAATGTTCATGCTACTGAGAAATATGAATCCAAAAAAGTAATTTGTAATGGGACCAGATTAAATGTGCACAATTTAAAAGATCATTTCATACATGCAGAAATTATGACTTGTACCCATAAAGGTGAACAAGTTTTTATACCAAGAATCGATAAGGCTCCAAGTGAGAGTGGTTTGCCTTTTGACCTTCAAAGGAGACAATTTCCAGTTATCATGGCATTTGCCATGACCATAAATAAATCCCAAGGACAAACTTTTAAGTCTGTGGGTATTTTTTTACAGAAACCTGTTTTTGCACATGGACAACTCTATGTTGCTTTTTCAAGGGGCACAAATCCAGATGATATTAACGTTTCAAATAGAAGACAACCCAAGTCAGGGTGATCAATTACACGATGGATGCATTTTTACAAAAAAACTGTGTACTATGAGGTTTTGTAAACATAGAGAATAGTGGTTTTATTTCCAGGACGAAATTTAATGTCACTTGAGCTCTTTTTAAAGGACCACTATTTCACATATGAAACTCTATGTACAATTTTACAAAACTACAACAATAACACCAAAAAAATGGAAAATACCCAACAACAATAAACAGTGGCTATATTCCATAGAAAAAAAATAAGGGATTAAGGGAACCACTTGGACATGCAAAAACAAAAAGTATTGGAATGTCTTGGAAGTGGCCCTTTGCCAGTATTGGCCCCACCAAACAGTTACGTTGCATTTTATCACTTCTACTGTTTCCATTTTAAGACATTTACTTTGTCATGATTTAATTGTTTAAGGACTCATATTGTCAGTGGTTTGTGAGTATGTCCAAGGGAGCATGACATCGTTACATTGGGATTATGTGTTATTGTGTGGTTATATGTTGCCTGAACATGGTTATTATGTATCCTAGGTATAATATATTAATGGGGAAATATGTTATGGGTTATAATATGTTAGTATTATATTGTATATTGTATTATGGAGTGATAGCTATGTTTTGATTAGTCAACCCTCCCCCATTGTATAAACTCTCAGTCAGGAGTTGCCCATATGGCCCTGAAGGTAAACACTTGAAATGATAGTAGTCAGGAACAAAGGGATCTCCACAGACATAGAGGCACCATAACCCCAGGGGGTCTACAGGGATTCTCACTCAGAGAATCAGGGCAAAGTCCAGAGGGCAGGGAGATGTTTCTCCCTTGAAAGTCATAGACCAAATGAATTAGGTAGCCACACCTAGTGGGCAGACCTGGGAGGAGTCTCATGGTTCACACGTAGGGACCCTGCCTGATTGGCCAGAGGCAGTTAGGGGCTGGCTAAAGGTAGCCCCTCCTGGTAATTTTGTATGCATGTTTAAAAGATGGTGTTTTCCAAAATAAAGTTGTTGAGATATAGTTTTCACATAAACAAGGTGTGAGACTATTTCTGTGTGTTGTATCCTGACTTGGGGAGTGGTCTTGCTATGGGCCACTAAGTAACCTGGATCCAGTATCCTCTGCCTGTAGCGGTTGGGCCTTGCCCTCTTCAGAGGCCATCTTTTGTGCCACAGAGAACAGGAACTACATGATTCTGCTGGGGTAGGTTTGAACTAGGTTCATATCAGGCCCCCAAGAAGAAGCAGATCGTGACATACTTCATATTTGTAATGTTAAAAAAGTTTTGTCAAAGGTCACAAAAGTTGTTATATTGTATGTAATTAAGGGTTCATGATAGTAGGAGGATGATCATTTGTTGTAAAAATTAAATGTATAATTAAATACAGAGTATTGATCCAGGGAGTATTCCGATCGCCACTTAATGGGGCCAGGAAGGAATTCATTTTTTCCATTCTTTGATACAATTGGCTAAGTTTTAATGTTTTTTTGTAACTGTTTGCCTTCCTCTGGATTCAATACCTATGTGGTTTAACAGTACTTTAAATAAAAGTTTCATGTTACAAACCATTATGTAATGGTTTAATATACTCATTGATATAAAGTTAACCTGATGTTATGTTACTCATCCATACCTCAGATTTAAAAATGTTAGTATTGTTAATAAAAATGGTTCCCTAATGTTTAAAATTTAAGTTGCATGTTGCAAAACATTATGTAATCGTTTACAACAATTTATTCATACAAACTTCATCCATTGTTACATTATTTCTGCATACATGACAAGTTGACTGATAAAAAATAAAAAAAGTTATTATAACTGTTGTACTTTTTTTCTACATAACAAAAAGTTTAAGAGTGTCAGAGAATCACATTGTGTCAAACAGCATTCCCAGCTTTAAAATTTTATTGACCGTCATTTTTCGAAGTCGCAAGTATATATGATAATATCTATGAATTGAAGAGAAAGGCATTTGTGGGCACATTTGCATATCCCAGCCCTGCTTCCCAGAATGCAGTGTAATAACTGTTTTTCTCGGAATTCGGAGCTGGAAGCAGGTTTTTTTTTATTTGTTTTAGACATTCAAATGTGAAAGCGGATGTACTATTTATTTAATATATACTGTATATATATATATATATATATATATATATATATATATACACGTTTTTATTTATATATATATATATATATATATATATACACACACAGACATATATATATATATACAGTGCCTTGCAAAAGTATTCACCCCCCTTGACTTTTTACCTATATTGTTACATTACAGCCTTAAGTTCAATGTTTTCCTAATCTGAATTTTATGCGATGGATCTGAACACAATAGTCTAAGTTGGTGAAGTGAAATGACAAAAATATATACATAAAACAACTTTTTATAAATAGAAAAGAGAAAATTGGCATGTGCGTATGTATTCACCCCCTTTGTTATGAAGCCCAAAAAAAGCTCTGGTGCAACCAATTACCTTCAGAAGTCACATAATTAGAAGTCACATAACCAGTGTGCAATCTAAGTGTCACATGATCTGTCATTACATATACACACCTTTTTTGAAAGGCCCCAGAGGTTGCAACACCTAAGCAAGAGGCACCACTAACTAAACACTGCCATGGAGACCAAGGAACTATCCAAACAAGTAAGGGACAATGTTGTTGAGAAGTACAAGCCAGGGTTAGGTTATAAAAAAAATGTCATAGACAGACTCCCACTAGAAATCTGATGAAGCGAGGAAAAAAATGTCGGACGAAAAATGTAAAAAAATCTGAAACAGGATAAAACGAGGCTCACCAATGCCAGGCACGCAGGACTTCGAAAATACACAACGGCAAAGACAGTAACACACACAGACAAAGCCAGACACGCAGGACTTAATGAAAATAAAACGGAATTCAGCGTGTAACACGCAAACATTCAGCACACACACAGAGTAGAAACACACAGGGAAGGGACAGGGGGGAGATGGTGGAAAGAGACACATTACAATCCCAAGAACAAAACTTGCAATGAGTGGCCCTGTACAGTAGGCAGGAGGAAAGGCTCGCAATGAGTGCCAAAGGCACTCATTGCGGTGCTCGCGGTGAGCACGGCGAGTGGGAGAGGCTTGCAATAAGCGCCGAAGGTGATCATTGCAAAGCAGGAAAGTTGAAGTACACGTGTGGAGAAGCTCACGGTGAGCGCCAAAGGTGCTCAGAGGAGCAAAAGCCTCACATTGTGTGGCAAACAGCATTGCTAGCCTTACAATTTTATTTCCGGCATTTTTGACGGGCAATTTTCTAGTATTTATTTGTTTGTATGTATCCCTGAGCAATTTCTAAACTATAAGTATTTTATTGTTTTTACACATTGAGACAAGCTATCCCTAGTTAGTATTATTGCTAGTAACATTTTATTTACTTAATCCAAATATTATTTTTAACCCAGGAATGCATTTTTATTATACAGTAGGTGTATTTTTCACTGAGATTTAAATATATTATTTGATTTGTGAAGATGTTCTTCAAACAAAAAAATTAATTCATTTTAAGGCATTAAATATGCTTGTATAAGTATTTACCAACCTGGCTGCTAAAGTTGATGATGTGGCAATACAATCTGAAATTGTGATCATCGCCATTTTACACAGGTCGGCAGCAGATCCTGGAAAATATATACAGTAAGATATAAATGTAGCACACAAGAAAGGATTGTTGTATTGTGCTGGAGAAAGTAAATAACCATTAGTAGCGGCTAGAACCCCAAAGGTTTTTTCTTTATCTCTATTAAGCAAAATATTTTAATAAACCAACCGACAATTAACTTTTCTAGCATAAGTGGTATAGACACACAATATATGTTTATATGTATTTAAAGCTTTAAATAATGTAATTTCTGTAATGCAATTTGTGGAACACACAAACCAGTGTAGTATGAAATATCGTCTCTCTAATATGGAGAAGAACTTAAAGAGCTATAAAAACAGGAGACGACATAAGAGCCACATTTGGTTTGAAAACAATTTAAATCTAAATTAGACTGTGATTTAATGTGAGAGTTATAATTGGGATACACGTTTGTTATATCTACAATAAATGCAATGAATCTCAACCATTGTCTATAAATCTGTTATGCAATGATACATCACAAAACCATCATCATTTCATACTCCCATTCATACAACATTAAGATATAGAGGGATTGATGGCTTACTGTTTTACTAGAAATGGGAACATTTTATATTAATCCTACCTACTTGAAAACAGTTGGAAATCAAGAGTACAGGAGCTTCCACTATTCTAAATGGGTGATCCATAAGAATCCTCTACTGTCAACGGACTTTGGGCATTTGTTAGTGGAAAGACATTATGTTATGTATTATATGTTTATATGTCTTACATATAAACATATAACACATATACGTGTGTTTATATATGTGTTTTATTCTTATCTATTTCTCAACATATTAGGAGGTCCTCAAAATCTTCATTTTTATTAAGGAATATGATTAGATGGTTAGTATGAGGAGCATAACTATTGGGCTCATGTGTTCTTAAACCTTTGCATTATATATGTTCATTGACTACGAGAAAATAGTCTTCTTACATGAGGAAATATTACCCAAATAAAGAATAAAAGATAGGTTTTATGTTGCTTTTTAGTCCCTTTTAATAATTGATAATAAAGGCTTATATGGAACCGAAATTAGAGATCATAATTGTCAGTAAAAGTTCTTCTTTTAAAATCTATAAGATATAGTGAATAATGAATACATCTATATAATTGAATGAAGTGCAAACACATAAACTGCCTAAAACACTTCTGATGGTCCAGCAACTAAATTACATATATTATTAAGAGGATTCAGTATTATTATTTGCTTAATATCTTCTGTCCTTTATAAAGATAATTATTAAATGCCTTATTTTAAATATGAATAACTCCTATGCTTTTACAGATATAATAACCCATATCAAGCTAAAACTTCTACCAACTTAAAATATAGTGGTAGGTGATTGTCAATTCCAATTTTTAATGCAAGCAGTTAGTAGCCTATCATTCTCAATCACTCAAAATGTTAGGGTTGTGCGAACTCACCGCAAAATAGGCTGATACGACCAGTGTTATCAAATTATGATCTGTGGTTCCATTGATTTTAACTGAAAGCCCATTCCAAACTAACTTTACGGTCCTCTTGCAAGTTACTTAAGCTGCGTAAGGTCTTATGGTAGCTTATATTTTTGTAAAAAGTTACATATGTGTGAGTCTGTATCTGTCATGAGAAATAAGTTGCCATGACCAAGTGCAGATATTTATCAATGATGTGTGACCTAACAATCAGTAGTCCAGGAGTACTATCAATATCTCTATATGATATTGTTTATCCATAATGATATAACATGTTAAAGGTATACAGGTGCTTTAACCCTCCTAGCGGTAATCCCGAGCGTGGCTCGGGGTTAATAAAAGCGGTAAACTCGAGCCACGCTCAGGGTTACTGCAGGGAGAATCTGGAGGTGGCCCAGTGCTGCCTAATTTGCCTGGGCCCCCTGAGCACACCATTCCTCCTCCTTATCCTCCCTCCTACCCATCCTCCTCCTCCCTCCTTCCCATCCTCCTCCTCCCTCCTTCCCCATTATCCTCCTTCTCCCACCTTTCCCCCTTATCCTCCTCCTCTACCCCCTTTCCCCATTATCCTCCTCATTATTCTCCTCCTCCCCCTCATCCTCTACATACTCCTCCTTTCTCCCACTCAGCCTCCTCCCTTTCCCCCCTCATCCTGATTTTCCCCCTCATCATCCTCATCCTCCTTTCCCCCCCTCATCCACCTCATCCTCCTTTCCCCCTAAGCCTCCTCATCCTCCTCCCCCCCCCCTCAGCCTTATTTCCCCCCTCATCCTCCTCCTCCCTCCTTTCCCCCTTATCCACCCTCCTCCCCCCTCTCCAATAACCTCCCTATCCCCTTTCCCCTCTCTTCTTACTAGCATCAGATGAGTTCCTGCTGCTGTTCCCTCCCCTGCAGCGCGTCATCTGTCTGCGACCGGAACGGCATATGCTAATTTATTTTATTAAGATCAGAAAAGCCTATCTGGTCTCATATTGTTGAAAAGGATGACATGCTTAGCTCACATATGTATAACTGCTGGGTTTGATTAACATACAACCACATTAAGTTGCTCCGATTTTAGAAATTGTAGCCCGAAAAAGGAGCCCGCAAGAGTTACGGCTAGTAAATTGGCCTCTATCAGCTACCCGCAAACAATCTGCGGGTTACAGGCAGAAAAACCCTATGGGCTGTGAAAATCTGAACTCCGTCCCAGCTAAGCCTTTGATCTGTCAAGCCCATACATTTTACAATTGGAAATTGCTATGAATCCAAAAGGACACACTGGTGTTCAAACCAGTAAACGGCAAATGGAGCTAAAATGTTTACGGCCTACAGATAGGCCCCACAAAGGGTTTACAGAATAAGTTCTTAACACTGTAAAAGACAATATAAACACACCCCATATAAAAAAATAGACATTTAAGACATGTTTTATACCATCATATGTTAGAATGGTCATACATATGCCAATATGAAAAGCCATGCTGCAACATGCATAAAGCAATTAAAGAAATAGTGGCCAAATTACACAGCCACATCACATATATCAAGTACCAAAGGAACATTTTATTATTTGTTGTTCAGTCCTTCAGTCTATGGACTGCAGCACATTAAGCTAGGTCTCTGCCTGTGCTGTTCCACAAGGTTTGCATGAGAAAGATACTGGAGTGTGCTGACAGTTCCTTCTCCAGAGGACTGCCATTTGTCTGACCTCACTGCTATGACCTGCCCCCGCTAGTGACCCTACATGGTATAGGTCACAGATTCAATGAAGTACACAAGCCCCTTCACCACCACATGGTAGCAATCCAGAAAGGGGGGTAGGGGAACATACACCACACTAATCTACTCTAAGCCATCAGGAAGGACCACAAACACACATGGAGACTGTGCAGAGGCACGTGGAGCAAAAACCAACTCACCTCCATCAGGGATAATCTCCGCTACGCCCATCCTGGAAAGTCCCACGCCATTGCTGGTGGCCATGTGCCAAGATGTATACCCATTATCATTTGGTGAAATCACATCAAGTGTTTTGCTATCCATCAATTCACATTATCACCTGTCATATTGTTATCAGGCCTTCAGGGGAAGGTTGATACTCCACAATATCACAAATTGGACCTGTCATGTGTATTAACCCTATATTATTATATATGATATATATTATTATATGATATCTTATGATATTATTACTATTGGGTGGATCCCGAGAAGGCAAGAGGCTCTTGGAAAAAAAGGGGATATCTACAGGGGGTAATGTCACAGTCTATAATAATCATGATGCATAGCACCTATCAGGATCACATGTGGTTACTACACCACTGCAACCGGAAGCCGATGAATAAAAGGATCATCAGAAATTACTCAATGTAATTAAAGAAAGCATTAATGTGCATAGCACTTACAACTTGTCTATATCTGCTCCATGAAACAGATGCTTAGACCTCTGGACTGTGTAACCCAATCCAGTTTCACACATACAGTGTGTTGACAAAACAAAAATCTGAAAAACAGTAGTCAAAAAGAAAAAGGCGGAGGAGAATAAAAAAAAAAAAACATGTAGTGCTAAATACTGTAACTGTAACAATATACCAACTTCCGTCTGCAAGCATTACTAACCAGTAGCTAGTTCTCTGGATAACTCACTGGCCATGACCATTAATAATGATGTTTCATCTAACAATATATGTTTAGCTGTGACCACCGTCAGTGGAGGACCCTCTTACTGTATCGTCTTTCCAAGAAACTATTCTGCAAGTCTTTAACTTGAAAGTCAAGAAATTCAAACTATACAGGGGAGAACAAGAAAATATACAATATGCAATATTAACTGCAGAAAATGGAGGGCCCTGTTTTGAGCTTCAAGTCTTGTAAGAAGTGCTTATTTCCCAAGGCACCCAATGAGACTAGAAACTCACCACTTACAATCTAAAGGTAATGGACCTGGGGAAGAGTGGATAAGGAGTAGCAAGGTTAAGGAGCAAGTATATTTAATAGTTTTTTGTTCTCACCCATTGCTGTACCTTGTAATTGATGGTAAATGTTTTCAGAAACAAAATAATTGTGTTTAAGGATAAATTCATGTAATGATATCATAAACTTATTACGAGCTGAACATTGGTTTCCTCTAATTGTAGAAAGTAGCTTACTGCTTGTATGATAAATGAGTGTTTGAATCTGTCGAGATCCATCTCTCCCTCCAAACGTTATCTTATGAACTACAACAGCCCCATGCTGATAGGCAGTAACCTTGAAACGGCTGTACGTGGGTGGGATTCCTAGCTTGTGTATAATCCAACCCTAGCTTTGCTCAAAGCTGTTTGATGAAGTGGTCATATGCTTAAGGGAAGCCATGTTTAATATGGTTATGGATTGCAAGACCAAAGCTTTTGTGGGCACATTTGCATGTTCCCAGAATGCAGTGTAATAACTGTATTTTTCGGAATTATGGGCATGAGACAAGTTTTTTAACTTGTTTTAGACTGTCAAATGTGAACACAAATGTACGCAATATTTACTATATATATATATATATATATATATATATATATATATATATATAAAAACACATACTATCTCTACATACCAGCCAGGCCCTCTCATCAGCCATCTTCACACAGACCCAATCCCTCTCAACATCCATCTATCCACACACAGGCACCCAAACCCTCTCTGCATCCACTTCACATAGCATGCATACCTATCTCTTTTGCTTCCCCTTCCCAGAGCTTATTCCCCTATGCTTTGCTGTAATTTAGGTCTTGCTCTCTCATATCTTCCCTTATACACATCCCAGATTGCTAAACTGCTTTACACTACCATCTATTGGAGCTTCAGCAGAAATGCTCTTTTTTAAACAGGCACGGACAAGGAGCATGTGCAGCCAAGCAGGCCCAGGGGCTGCAGCAGGTTGGGCCAGGGTGGGGGGCCCCAAGGAGGCCCCTACACTACAGAAAAATTTTCAAAAAATATAATATATATATATATATATATATATATATACTGCACTTGACCTCCCTCAGACAATGGCCATGGTGCATTGCATTGCCTGCACCACTGGTAGCTCCACCCCCATTTCTAAGTATTATTCTGCTCTTATTGTTCTGTTTTTACAGCAAAATTAAGTTCTGGTGGGTGTTTGATATCAATATTTGGCCATGCAGTTATCACTTTGGAAGAGCAGATTGTGCAGCATAGGAATTACTGTGGCCTTCTAGGACTGGAAAAGGACAGGATAATGATTCAGTGGTTTGGCAGAAATACTGAGGCTTGGAGTGAGAGAGGAAGCCTTGACATAGGCTAAATAACACCTAACACCTAGTCTCTTGCAGACAGCTACAGTTCTCTGGAAACCTTCTACAGCACAGTTTTGATTGGAGAGAATCCTGTCCTGAGTGAATGGCATTCATCACCAATTGGAATGTTTATCTTAGCTGTCATACTTGTCTATCAATGAGATCTAGAAAATGAAATACTTTTTGTGTACAGTGGCATCCTGTTAATTTCACTGACATTTAAAAAGGTTTTACTTGATATGTTGTCATGCAAAAAATAATTTTAGATTGTTCAAGACATGATCTTTTAAATACATTATAAAAATGTGTTCCATGTCCCTTCAAGTGCAACCCTCAGTGACCCACTTTAATGGCCACAAATGCTGTCCATGTACACTCAAAATAATTAAAATACTCTGTCTGCATGAACATAGTCTACATTACTTACTGAGGAGACATCTCATATGTGGGCTTGGATCATTATTACAGAACATCTTTATTCATGTACAATGCTGTGTGCATACATAACTAAATCTTGTAATGCAGGTATTGACCTTTCTGAAAATATAAATGCTTAAAATCTTCACTGTTAATGACAATTGCAAAAAAAATGCTCTAGGTTACATTTTTTTGGAGGAAATACATAGATATTATTGATTATCATTCTGATTGTTGTTTAACTATTGTAACAGATTATGCTTTATTATTATAACTAGACACATATGCACCTTTAGTTTATGCATTTTTCTTTCTTAATGCTATTTATTTTATTTTTTACTTGTTTGGTAATCCCAGTTGTAAGGGAGCTTAAAGATCACTATCGTCCACAGACCAAAGTTTGGGATTCTCCACTCTAGATGGTCCCATGGAACCCTTATGCACTGAAATTGTTATTAGGATATTTTTTTTAGTTACAACCCAAGTATAATAATGCTCCTTGTGATTTCTGCTAAGATTATAATAACAAAATATGTTTAAACAAGAATTATCATGGCTTTAGAACATCAATACAGTAAGTATAAAAACACTTCCCAAACAGCAAAGTTGCAGCCAATTTAGGTACAGATTGATGTAAGACACTCATAAAACAAAAGTATTATGAGAAATTAAACAAAGCAGATATATTACTGGCTAAAAGGGTGAGGGCTCAAAAAAGTTTGCTATCCCCTCTATTAAACAAACAGAAGACAGGGTGACCATGGATCCTGATGTGTTATTAGCTGCATTTCAAAACTATTATACTAAATTATACATTCATGATGACTAATAATTCAACCAAGCCGCATTTTATGCAAGTCCTTTCTAGATATCTTAAGGAGGTAAACCTAAAAACTATTACTAATGAAATGCAAAAACATATAAATAGACCATTCTCAATAGAACTAAAGTAACTTCTGACCTGAAAAATGGCAGATCACCAGAAGATCTGATAAAAAAAAAAAACTTTTAAGAAATCATTTGTCACCTTTTGAGGCTGGCAAATGCAACAAGACTGGGCCATAAGTTACAACCCACACTATTCAATACCAAAGGACTCTAGTAGATGCAGAAGTTAGAAGTCAAAATAATTGCCAAGATTATTTCTAACAGACTAAATGATATCCTTCCGCAGTTGGATATATCAGACAAGGTGGACTTTGTTGCAGAAAGACAGGCTGCTGACAATACCAGAAGATACATAGAACTTATTGTCACGACCCGGATTTGGGGGCTCTGTACACCCCTAATTATCCTACTGTAGCTTATAAGAGAAATCTGCAGGTTGTGACTTTTATATGAATCCTGGCACCCAGAATTTCAGATCAGACCATCATTCATGTAGAAAAAGGACCAACAACACCTTTAGTTAGTGTAAATGCTGAGCATTTATTCTTGCTTCAGATATATATTTTAAACCAAAACAGTACAGATGCCGCACACTTTTCCCCCAACCCTTTAACAACGTTTACCAACCTCCCACTGAGCTTAGGACCCCGAACGTCTAAGAGATAATTAACATGTCCCTGTTAAAATATTTATACTTTCCCAGGAGGTGATTTAGTACCTAGTGTCATCTCTGCCCCCCCCCCCCCCAGGCCTCAGCTCCCCCCCACCAGGCCTCATATTTCCTACTGCTGTCAAACTCAGGTCACCCCATAACTCTGAACCTGTCCCCAGAGGATTGAGGAAATATACATTATTATATTCCCCTGGGGAAACCTGTGATTTTAATACTACACATTGCTGGATACCATCCATACATCACATATAGAAAAGTATAATTTGTCTCACACACAGGATGGCTGATAGCAAAACAACTCCCATTGTTGTGTGGCCAATAGTAAACATCTCATGCCAACAGGGCAATACCAGTCCATGTTAATCCAGGCCCTCCCCAATAGTCCAACCATCCCCAAGAGTTCAGTGCGCCCTCCTGAACATGACACTTATCTGTTATGCAAATGCCAAAATAAACCCCTGGCCTTGGTATCCATCAATGTGGAATAAGCATTCGATAGTGTGTTATGGCCCCACATATTTCAGACACTATAGGCCTTTTATTTAGGCAATGCACTATTAAATTCATGTACGAGTCTCTATATCTGCCCATAAGTATTGTTGTTACTGCCCAGTACATCCCCAGCCAACATTTCAATTTAGAATGGAACAAGGCAGGGTTGCTCCCTGTCTCCCATACTCTTTACATTAAAGTTAGAACCATTCCTGCATTACACCCGACAAAACATAATTATCCATAGATTAGTAATAAAGCCGATGAAATACAGATAGCATCCTAGTTGCACTGAAGGGGTAACTGACTTTTCTCCCATTTTTAATGGTTGAGATGGAAAAGCTCCCCTCTTTCTTGATTTAAGGCAAACTAGGAAAAAGTGACACCATCTTCAATTAACATACGCAGGCAACACATAAAATGTATTAAATTGAACCTCACATTGTCTATTGCTCAAAACCAGGTTTAATATTTAGGCATTCAGCTTACCAACTCATATGACACACAAGATAATGCCACCTTCAAATCATCCTTACAAACAATAATATTAGACCAGAAAAATTAGCATTCTCACTTATTTTCCTGGCTAGGCAGGATAACAACTATAAAGAGAAGTATACTTCCTAGCATTCTTTAGCTCTATCAGACAATGCCCATACCAGGTAGAACTCAAAATCTTAACAAAACCATAAATTAATTTGGGAGCATAAAAGACATAGACTAGAAAGCGCAAGTATGTATTTATCTAAACCTTTGGTATTGTTTTTCTTTCATGTAAGATAAACATAAAAGTATGCACCAACTATGTAAAAAGGATTGTTAACTCACATAATAATTAATTGCTTAAAATCAATGTAGTGGAAAAAGGAAGTATGAACTAAAATAGGGTTAATGTCACATAAATACATTATAGTTTTTTCTTTCAGAATTGCTAAATTTGCTGGATAAGCAAAATTGTGATTACTGACTAATTGTGATTACTGACTGATTAATTTAGGGTTATTAGGTTGTAAAAAGTACTTAATTTTTGCTTCCAATGTAAAAAGATGGTAACCACATTTATAATATAGCTTATAGAGTGCTAAACTTCAACATTATGACTTTCATAAGTGTATTTTATAAAAAATAAGTCTAATTGTATAAATCTATTAGTAATTAATTACTACAGTACAGTGGTGTAATAGTTGTAAACATTATGATCTTAAATCATTTCAGAACTTTTTCGACCTTTAATATGACCTATAAACTGTACAACTCAATTGAAAAACAAACTGAAATCTTTTAGGTAGTGGGAAGAAAAAATATAAAAATAAAATAATATGGTTGCATAAGTATGCACACCCTTAAACTAATACTTTGTTGAAGCACCTTTTGATTTTATTACAGCACTCAGTCTTTTTGGGTATGAGTGTATCAGCATGGCACATTTTGACTTGGCAAGACTTGCCCACTCTTCTTTGCAAAAACACTCCAAATCTGTCAGATTGATTTGGATGTATGCTTTGGGTCGTTGTCATGCTGAAAGATGAAGTTCCTCTTCATGTTCAGCTTTCTAGCAGAAGCCTGAAGGTTTTGTGCCAATATTGACTGGTATTTGGAACTGTTCATAATTCCCTCTATCTTAACTAAGGCCCCAGTTCCAGCTGAAGAAAAACAGCCCCAAAGCATGATGCTGCCACCACCATGCTTCACTGTGGGTATGGTGTTCTTTTGGTGATGTGCAGTGTTGTTTTTGCGCCAAACATATCTTTTGGAATTATGGCCAAAACGTTCAACCTTGGTTTCATCAGACCATAACACCTTTTCCCACATGCTTTTGGGAGACTTCAGATGTGTTTTTGCAAAATGTAGCCTGGCTTGGATGTTTTTCTTCGTAAGAAAAGGCTTTTGTCTTGCCACTCTACCCCATAGCCCAGACATATGAAGAATACGGGAGATTGTTGTCACATGTACCACACAGCCAGTACTTGCCAGATATTCCTGCAGCTCCTTTAATGTTGCTGTAGGCCTCTTGGTAGCCTCCTAGACCAGTTTTCTTCTCGTCTTTTCATCAATTTTGGAGGGAGCTCCAGTTCTTGGTAATGTCACTGTTGTGCCATATTTTCTCCAGTTGATGATGACTGTCTTCACTGTGTCCCATGGTATATCTAATGCCTTGGAAATTCTTTTGTACCCTTCTCTTGACTGATACATTTTAACAATGAGATCCCTCTGATGCTTTGGAAGCTCTCTGTGGACCATGGCTTTTGCTGTGGGATGCGACTAAGAAAATTTCAGGAAAGACCAACTAGAGCAGCTGAACTTTATTTGGGGTTAATCAGAGGCACTTTAAATGATGGCAGGTGTATGCTGACTCCTATTTAACACGATTTGGAATGTGATTGCTTAATTCTGAACACAGCTACATCCCCAGTTATAAGAGGGTGTGCAGACTTATGCAACCACATTATTTTTATTTTTTATTTTTCTTCCCTCCACCTAAAAGATTTCAGTTTGTTTTTCAATTGAGTTGTACAGTTTATAGGTTACATTAAAGGTGGAAAAAGTTCTGAAATTATTTATCTTTGTCTCATTTTTTTACAGCACAGAAATCTGACATTTTAACAGGGGTGTGTAGACTTTTTATATCCACTGTATATATATATATATTTCTAGTCTACATCAATGTTGTAACAGGAAACAGCTGGTCAGACAAAATATTGTCTAACAAAGACCTATTGTTTTCTAAGGGAAGAATGAAGCTAGAATCAGATGATGTACTGATTAGATTAACTCAGAAGGAAGTTAGGAAAAATGATCAAGCAAAATTATATTGTGTAGGGTTGCATGTTAGTCAGCATATGGCGGAGTGGAAATAGCCCAAATTTAACATAAAAAAAGTATGTAAAATCTATGCAGACAGTCCAAGACAAGGAGTGTCAGAGACCAAGCAGAATTGCTAAGTAGCTCAGCGGCTGATCAGTGGAGTGAAGTTCAGTCTTGACTAGCAGAACCTAATGAGATGGACCTTGAAGCAGATACTGACTTTTGGTGTAGTATTTAATAATATATGAAAATGTATCTTTATATAGCAATGTAAATATTCATATGTTTCCTTTTTGTAAATATTGTTTTTAAAGGCGATCATTGTCCTGCGAGCCTTGCAAGGCGAGGCGAGCAGTTGAGGCATGGAAACACGCAGGACTTAGGCTGAAGTGAGCACGAAGTCACTCCTGCAAGCCTCGCAAAGTGAGGCAAGCAGTTGGGGCATTGAAGCACACTCACACATAGCACAGAGAAAAAAAAATGGCAAATGAAAAACTAAAAAAAATCTGAAAACGGAATGAAAATGAGGCTAAGCACATGCTGACCTTGGAAAAATACCGAACTCTGAAAAATACGTGGGACTAAGAAAATACACAACTGCAAAGACACTAACACTTGCACGAACAATGCCAGACACGCAGGACTTTGAAAATAAAAGCAACAGAAAGATTCAGCAGAAACAGAGAGGAGAAACACACAGGCAAGGGACAGGGGGGAGATACTGGAAAAACACACATGGCATTCCCAAGCACAAAACTTGCAAGCTAACGTACCCTGCAATGAGCGGCCCGTACAGTAGGCAGGAGGAAAGGTTTGCAATGATTGCTTCTGCGGACAGGTGTCTTTTATAGAGGTACCAAGTTGAGATTAGGAACACACCCTAACACACTAATCTGAGCTTGTTACCTGTGTAAAAGACACCCGGGAGCCAGAAATCTTGCTGATTGATAGGGGATCAAATACTTATTTCACTCATTGGCCTGAAAATCAATTTATAACCTTTTTGACATGCATTTTTCTTGGGTATTTTTGTTATTCTGTCTCTCGCTGTCAAAATACACCTACCATTAAAATTATAGACTGATTATTTATTTGTCAGTTGACAAACGTCCAAAATCAGCAGGGGATCAAATACTTTTTTTCCTCACTGTATGATTACATTTCAATCCTAAATATGAATTTTCATCATTTTAAATGTTTTATCACAAAAATAGAAATGACAAATACAAATGCTTGTGACTAAATATAATGAAATGTGTTGTTTGAGATCAGTAAAATATGTTAACAATCTACACATTCTCTATTTAAAAAGTGTTAATTTCTTAGATAATCTATCCTCATATATTTGTCCGTACAAGCCCTGTATGTGAAGTTCACATCAATCTCTACAATACACAGCCGCCTATATCATCTAAAATATATTTCCATTAGTTCTTTATCAGCTACACACATTTATTTACCTTGTATAACAAAATTCACAGCCTGCCTCTCTGCTTGTGTTCTTAAGCTGTAGTTGTGTGAATTGATCTGTGGAAGTGGCCTTTTACGTCCCATGAGTGAAACTACATATCCTACATGATAGGGTGAAAGTACAAAAAAATTATATCAACAAACTCTGTATTTTAAAGAACAGTTTGTTATAATTCGGATCATAAACAGCATGCAAATGTTCCATATATATTTCAAAAGTTCACCAATAGTTGTACAATTTTATATTCAGAACCAAAGTCGGTTATTTAGTATGTACAGACTGTCAAGAGACATATTTAGATACGCAACAAACAAAAATAAAGTCGCTCAATAAGAGAATGAACTAACCTTAATAGGTTAGTTCTATGGACATGATAATCCACTCTGAGAGCAACCTCTTTTTAGCTCACTTGTGCCCTTCACAAGGAGAGCTATCCTGCAGTATATCAGACTGGTCTCGCTCAAAAGAAATACCTGAACAGGGGAAACAGCAAACCCCAGACATATGTTTCAGCCTTAATTTGGACCTAAGGCACAGTGAGCAAGGAGTTCACATCTGGAACCACTATCATTATCATGTATTTAGATATGGAGCGGCAGCCACTTACACAGACACATTGCTCTCACTAGTGTTAATGTTCTTATTTAATTCCAATTGTTTGCTACATCGCATGTTAAACATCAAAATACTGGTGTGGCTACAGCAGAAGCACAACAGTAAACACAGATGGGACATTGTATGCATCAACTGACAAAGTTCTTTCCTGATTGACTGATGTTGTTTGAAATTTGCATGTCAAATAGTATAATCTTCTTTCCTGACACCACTTATCTGTCTTTCCTTTGTTTCCAGTAAACTAGCAATGTTTATAAGTTCATTTGCTCTGTGGGCTTTATTTTATTCCAAAAGAATAGCTTTCACTGCCATCTGCCCAAAATATCTCCACTGTGAAGTGATATTATATGCAACAAAAAGAAGAGGGGTGGGGAGAGATAGCGCACCAATTCCTAGTGCAAAATAACTAAGATATTGTAATCCCAAACCCTTGTTCACAGAGATCAGTAGGTAAAGCTCTCACCTTTTCTAAACTCAGTTTATGAAGTATTTTATAGACTTCCCAACACGCGATGGCTTGTAGTTACTTCTTTCCTCGGTGATCGTCTTATCTCATATTCTTCCAATAGAGTGTGGGTATTAGGCTAACATATATGTGTACTTTTCAGAGCATGGGGAATATTAGTTTTAAAGATAGCTATTGCAATGAAAGTAAATCAGGGAACCTCAGATTAGACATATGTGATCAGAGTAACCCATTAGGTCACCTCATGATCCCAGTGCTATGCACACCATGGAATTCACCATTTTAGAAAAAGACTTCAGCTCCTCTGGCTATCGGGATTCTCCATTTTAACCTCACTTACCTAAAATGTAATATTGAATGTTGCAACTCTAGAAACCTAGGCTGATTCCTACACTCCCTAACATTAATACATGCAAGAAATCATACAACATTCCTGTTATAAAATATGTAATTGCTTATGTGTAGGAACCGTATTTAGGGATGTAATGGCGAGCCTTTGTGTGTGTGTGCTACTGTGTGGTGCTTTGTAACATTAATGTCAGGTTGTATTTATCTCTGAATTTCTATTATTTGTGAAGCTCTTTATGTATATATATAATCAACTTTAGCTAGAAAGTCTCTCTCAGATAAAAAATAAAGATTGTGAATAGCATCGCACAAAAAAAGAGAATTTTGTTACTTACCAGTATATTGTAATTCCTTGTAGTTTTTGATAACTGCACAGTACAGAGAGAGTGGCCAGGCATGCCCAGTAGGTGAAAAACAACCAGATTAATAAAATCCGAACTCCTTAACCAAGACACCAAATAACTAGCAGTTTAATGGGAGAGAAGAAGTCAAGAGCTACAACAAAATATAATTTACGGGTAGGTAATAAAATTCTCTACTTACTTTGCATCTTCTAGGCAGCACAATACAGAGAGAGATAACTGAGCAAAACACGGGTTTGGGTGGGCCTTAGGAAAACACTGCTAGTAAAACTCCAGACTGAAACCACAAAACAAACGTATGAATTGTCTTCCACGTACCTACTTTGAAAATCTACTCTGGATGAACATTTGCTTGATCAAACCAAGATGCTGCTACCGACCTCATAGAATGTGCATTTCATTCTTGACAAAGATGTGGTAAGCTTTCTTTATTACATTTATCTATCTAGCAATTGTTGTTCTTGACATTGTCTGACCTTTTCTACTTCCATTCAAAGCAATAAACAACTATGAGGATTTTTGAATTTGCATTCTTTGATGAAGATACCGAATATTGTATCTTCTGACAAACAGAGTACAATTTTTATTATTATCTTTATTTGTATTTCTCCAACATATTCTATAGAGCTATACAGGGGTTAAGTACAAGGTAAAAACAATTTTAACATATTGTAAAAGAATGAAGGGCACGGTCTTTGATCTTAGAATCTAATGTACATAGTGCATTCCCCAAAGTGGAGTATGATACAGGAGGTTGATAGATGTGTTGTCCATATTAAGGCTGAATGGGATAGAATGCATTTCTATTGAGATTTGAGGCAGGAAGTTTATCTAGTAGAGTGAGGCAAGGAGTTCCAAAGGGAAAGTCCTAAAGGCAGGAGTGAGAGGAGGTGATAAAAGAGGAAGAAAGAAGAAGGTCATTAGCAGAGCAAAGAGGGCAACTGAGGAAGTATTTTGAGACAAGAGCAGAGATATAAGGGTTTTATATGTTGGGGTCATAATTTTATATTTTAATATGGAGGCTGTGGGAAGCCAGTGGAGCGACTGACAAAGAGCTGCTGCAGACATTGAGCGTTGAGTTTGGTAGATGAATTTAGCGAAGGAGTTCATTATGGATTGCAGTAGAGGCGTAAGTTGCAGTAGTCTAGACAAGATATGATGAGAGATTGGATTGCAATTTTAGTTGTGTCTTGTGTAAGATAATCACATATTCTGGAGATGTTTTTAGGTGAAAATTACATGATTTTCTAATTGATTGTATGTGAGGAGTGAAAGAGAGGACAGGGTTTTGTACAATTCCAAGGCAACAGGCCTGGGAGGTGGGAGTGATGATGGTATTGAGCGTATGCAATCTCCTTTCTTTGTCAGTCAAGGGATTAGAGACAACATTGTTTAACACAATTTGTTGACTCTTATGGAGATCTGAAAACACTTTTGATCTGATTTCCGGAGGCAGCATTAACTTAATATGGTCATCATGAATCACCAGAAATGGTTCCGGTATAAGCAAGGATTTGTTTCCATTGCTTCACATCCTTGAAGAAACTTCTTCCATATCCGAATATATGTTATGGAAGATATTGGCTTTCTGCTTTGCAGTAACATATCTATAACGTTCAACTTCCAGTCTGTCTTGACTCAAAAGATCTTCCCTGTGTAGCCAAAATTGCTGGTCTATCTATCTGAAGTCACACAGCAACTCTGAAAAACATATTCTTTGAGGCCAGTAAGGAGCTATCAGATTTAATTAAATACTTTCTTTCCTCAGCTTCTGTAACACTCTTGGAATCAGAGGAAAAGAGCCATTCCAGAATTCCAGAACTGGAATAGGGCATCTATTGCTATAGCTCGACCTTCTAGTTGCAAAGACAAACCGGGATATCTTCTTGTTGAGGTCTGAGGCCAACAGGGTTGCCTCCTGCCATCCCTATCTCTGACTATCTGTACACTTGTAAACTTCATGATTCAACTCCCACCTTCCAGGATCTACACTCTTTCTGCTGAGAATGTCTGCAAAATGTTTTGGTCACTTGCATATGCAATGAAGACAATGCTTCCAAATCGGTTTCTGTTCAAGCCATAGTACCTCTCATTTGTTGTGGAACGTCACTACTGTTGCATTATCCACCTGAATCCTGACACCTTGATGTTATATGGGATTCACAAATGCTATTATAGCTAACCTTACCACTTGAAGCATCCATGCATTTGCTGACAATCTTGCTTCTCTGAGCATCTTTTATTTTTGCACATAATGCCCAACTTTTTCCACTTGCATCATTGGAAAATATTTTAGACCTTGGAGAATGCCAGGTGTGATCTTGATTCAGATGCCTTTGCATCGTTCACCACATTAAGGTCCCCTTAGCTTTTTGTATCCTTTGATCCAGAAACTGAACTCCCCGAAATAAAAATATTTTATTTTATAGAGGAAGAAATGTTTTCCCTACATTGGAGTCAATCTGCAGATCCAAGAAAAGTATATTGTGTGCTGTCTGGGTCTTGTTCTGTTTGATAGTCCACCCTGTTCATGTCAAGAGTTGAATAGTGTTGTAAATAATTACAACAAGGCAGAACAGGATTATAAATGTCTAAATTGTCTTCCAGAAAGAAAACTCTTTCCTCTGTGTCTGTCTCCTCAGATTCTGTTAATGCTACCACTTCTTATTTGGAGGAAGAAACTTCTGCTCCATTTGCCCTGGGTCAGGAAATCCGATGACAACAAACAGTCTGACCGCTGTGGTTCTGATAAAATTAACTTGCATGTACAGATGTTTCATTATCGCCAATGTATTCTACAGAGTGGACTGAAACCAGTCTGTTTATATAAGTAGCCATAACAATATATATTTGTGTATAGTCCTAATAACTATGCTATGTGCTCAGGTAATTCTCCATACACACTATCTTACAGTCTTCTTCTGCTGCAGCCCTCTGAATCACTTTTACAGGCAACTCACACGAATGAACTATGCATACTACAGTCTCCGTTGTGCCCCTGTATCTTGTGCTCACTGAATGTAGCACAATAGGGAAGTCACTGAAGCTACTACTCATGGATTGGCTGGACCTGGCAAGGCATAGAACTAATAATCACTTTGGGGAATCGTGGTCTCTCTCTCTGTACTGTGCTGCCAAGAAAAGGACATTCTTCTTTATGCCTGTAACAGCATTGCATCTTTAAGTCATAAGGCATGTCTTGCTAATGTTATTAATATTGTTAAGGCTGGAGTGTTTCCCATGGGATCTCTCACAATTAGTCTGCTGCAATCCTGTTGATACCTTAGAGAGAGCTGCTTCTTCTGTGTGTAGAAGCCAGTACCTCATGGCTCAAGACACAGTTTGTTACCACAGTCATCTTCATAGTCAGATTGGCTGCCTGACATTTTTTGCATATAGAGCATTCAGCACTCTTGACCATTTTCACTTACAGATTTCTTCACTAGATTGGCAACAAAAATATCTATTTTAGGTGGATCTTCCCATTTAGACATCTCAGCTTTTTTAAATGCTTATGTATGTTTCAATTTTATTGTTATTAAATCATGTGCCCTATTTGCTTCCATTCTTCAATAATTAGTGTCTTCGCAGCATCAAGTAAAAAAAATATTGTTTCTTCAAACCCTAACACAGATTTGTCCTTTTATTTTCATCTACTTACAGTTTCATATTTAGAGCTCAAGAGATTACACAAGAGTCTCATAATGAAAAGATCTAATGGGGATATTTCATGCTTGCCTTTTCTCATATTTAAACTGTCAGATGTGAGCTCAAAGAGAGCTGTTCTATATATTTATTACTCGCAAATAAGCTTTTAGTCTAGTGAATTTATTGTTATTTTCTGTCTATGGAGTATCATATGATTAGGGTACGAGAACATAATAGCGAGTATACCACTGTTGATGGGTAGCTGATGATCATGTGACTATACCAGTTGAAAGCAGGTTGTAAATACCGTCTGGTCTTAGTGTGGCTGTTGATGCAAGCTTAAAGAGGCATGCCTCACCATGGCTATATTTCAAAGTGGTGCTATAACAATTGGCTGTCATAGTGAGGAGCTTCTTTTGAGCTATTGTGGGCTCATTTGTTTTCTCCTGGGGTTTCAGACTGTTTTACACATGGAAATATAGAATCAAGTGTATTATTTGTTTATGGTTCTTCGTATTGGGGAAGTTTTCTTAAGCCTTTTTGCCCACCTAATAGATTCCAATCAGGTTTAAACAGACAGGCAACAAAAGTTGTATATGAGGCAGCTGGCTCCCTAGGTAGATCACAACTAATATGGAGTAAATGGCTTGGCCTCTGCTGGCATGGGATTGTATCTGACAACTCAAAGAAAATCCACACAGTGTTAACATGTATATTAACATTTTAATGCAACAAAACAGTAATATCTACCAACATTTTTTACCTTGTTTATGGCATTGCTCAATTATTTTCTGAGTAAAATCTGCCATTTTGTATTTCTGAAGAAAACTTTCTATAAAATGATTGGCTTCTGCTGGTGTAACACCCAGGCACTCCGATAGACGCTCTTTTCCTGTAATAAAGGTTCAATCATATAAATATCAAGAAAAAATGCCTGTAGCAGTGACAGTGAGGAGAGTATAAGGATACACTAAAGAACTCGTAACTCCGACCCATCAAAGCATTTGATCTTTCAAGCTTGCAAATTTTACAATAGCTAAAATCTCTATGGCCCTCATTCAATTGCAATTTGGCCAATTGAATAGTGCTCTAAATAAGCACATAACATATTTTTTTTAAATAAGTTTTTAGTTAGTGAAAACCTTGCTTTTGGATAAATGTTTACTAACTAAAAACTTATTTCAAAAAATATGTTATGTGCTTATTTAGACCTCTATTCAATTGGGCAAATTGCAATTGAATAAGGGCCTATGTAATTGCTACAATTCCTCAAGCCTGAAATTGCTTTCAAACCCGTAAATAGCAAATGTATAAAAAAACTTCTATAAAGTACTAGAGGGAACTCGCAACGGGGTTAAACACCTGTTCTTAACACTATAAAAGCCAATAAAAACACAATACTGGACTTTCCAATACAGGAAAAGTAATGAAAGACATTAGAATTAATAGCACAACAGTCTCAAGCTTGCAAATCTGCAATACATTTTTTTTTTTTTACTTTTATATTCTGTGTTATATCAATCTTGAGAATCAAGGAGTTAATACATATCAGGCTACCCACATGGACTATAACAGTTTATTCATTCATTTTTTATTGATTTTTAAATAGCTGGATTGCGAGCCTGATCGAATATCGGACATCTAAACAATAATTGAATGACATTTAAATGCCATGTTTTACTGATGTCGTGATGACATTCTCATTTACTATTCTAAGAGTCCGATTCAATTGCAAGCTTGCATCCGGCTGTATCCTGTCCGTATGTCTGCGGGCGTGCTGCGGGCTTCCGTTTGTCTCCGAATCTGGTGCTATTCGTTTAAAAGAGCCGACTCCGTAAACCATGCACTCGTTCGTAGCAGTTCAGGGAGATCAATTAAGCAAGACAACCTCCCATTTCGAAACAGCCAATAGAAAATGAGACCATTATCATTAAGGCAGTAAAACATGGAGGTTACATGTCAATCAATTAGGTTCGGGGGTCCGATATGCGATGGGACTGGCAAACCCTCAAAATACAAAATAATGAAAATGAATGCCAACACTGTTCTAGTCCATGTGGGTGGCCTCATATGTATTAACTCATTGATTCCCTAGATCGATATGACCCCGAAATGAAACATAAAAATACAAATTTTTTACTGACAATTTGCGAGTTTGAGACTGTTGTGCAATTAATTCTAATGGGCCCTAACTGCAATTTTCAACAGTTACAGGTCGATTTAATTGAACAAGCCTTTCATCGCTTTCCCCGTATTTTAAAGTACAGTATTGTGTTTGTATTGTCTTTTATAGTGTTAATAACAGGTGTTTACCCCCCTTGTCAGTCCTCTCTAGTACTCGTAGATGTTTTTGCTACATTTGCCATTTACGGGTTTGAGGAATTGTAGCAATTAGATAGCGATTTGTGATTTTAGCGATTGTAACATTTGCGGGCTTGAAAGATCAAAGGCTTAGATGGATCAGAGTTATAATTTTGACAACAGGCTAGTAGTACAACAGACAACAGTAGGCTTAGATTACCCTTAGATTGTAAGTTTGCGAGTTTTCAAGTGTGTGTTCGTGTCTTGGAAACAAGCACTATGTGCATTTGATTATATGCTCCAAAACAGGGCCCTCCATTCTTTATAAGGTGTTAAGTTTGTTTTTTGCCATGTACTAAACCCCTATACAGCGCTACGGAATATGTTGGAGCGATATAAATAAAGATAATAATAATGATAATGTACAAGACTGTGCATTAATATCATGGATGTGGTGTGGGCGGTCCCGGAAAGGCAAAAGGCTTTTGGGGAAAAAGGGGATACCTAAAGGGGGTAATGTCATAGTCTAGAATAATCATTGGACATGACCGTTAATAATTATGTGTCATCTCACAATAAATGCTTGGCTGTGATCACAGTTATTGGTGCAGATGAACTAACACCTTCTCCATCTGATATTGTTTATCAACATATCACATCCATCAGCTATACTAATATTAAAGGATACTCATGCTATCAGCAATACCGGACAAATACTCATTAGTATGGAGAGGACACAAAGGTCAGCAGCCAGACTCACTGTTACTTTCATCAGACACAAGGATCTGTTCTCATACTGATATTGAGTAGAGGATAACTCCTAGCTTCACTAGTGCATGTATTAATGCTGGCTTTCATTAACATGTCATTGTGAGACTTTGCAAGTCCTCCACAATACCAGTATTAGTCTACATTTAAGCTAACAACAACCATGTCTTAGATATCTGGATAAATGTTTAAGCTAACAACAACCATGTCTTAGATATCTGGATATATGATAGCTTTAATATTGTGGGAGCTACATGTTAAGGGGTGGTTGTTAATTTCTTTGACAATGCTTGCAGATGCCTAAAATAACTTCATGGACCTGAATTGTGCCTAAAACAAAAACTGCAAAAAAACAGCAAAAAAGAAAAAGATTGGGATTGCAGCATCTCTTCTCAACAGCATTCCTCAGTGACCATCAATTGGTGAAATGTTATACAGAACCCTACGTGTCCACAGAGAAGAGGGACATGGACCAAGTGATGGGAGGTAGCCAATTACATACAAAATATCACCATCACATAGGCCATGATCCTATACTCCATAGCCAGGCTAAATTAAATTAACATTTGACCCAATAGATGGTCACTGAGGGGTGCTGTTGAGAAGGCAAACAAATATGTGCAGCGCCTACATTGTCCTCCACCTTACATAAGGGCCCCAATCTCCTGTGGCCGGCTGCCGTCTCCCTGGTGCACATACAGTGTCAAAGGGGGAGGATTGCATGGCATCTGCAGTCACTTGCTGGATTGTGCTCTGCACCGCCCGGCAAGGTATGATTCTGTCATTAGATGGTGCCTCCTCTCCTCCCTATTTCACATGGACAGGCTGCTGGGAGCCAGTCCCATGCACTGCTGGGGGAGGAGGAGTTGGTGGCAAGCCTCAGTCGTCCCTCCAGTATAACGATCCTTGTGATAGATTCAGTCTTTGTAGGAGGGGGATGCCACCAGTGTGGCTGACGGTCCTGCAGGTAACCCCACTGCTCAGATGATTTTCTCCTGCTCAGAACCAGGGACCTTGGCTCCTCTCAGTTCCTTCTCCCCCTGCGCCGGTTCCTGCTGGGCAGAGGCTTGGTCCCCTAGGTCCTGCTCCGATGGACCCAGACCTCCTGGAAGCAGGAAAAGAGAAAATAAATATGTGTTAAGTATGATTAATAATACATTGGTTTGTGTTCATTCCTAACAATCTGACATCTAGGATTGGACTTGGGATGATTCTATTAATTGCAACTATGAGTAGCCATCATTTTCTATATGTGATCTACTCATTGTTTCTTGATCTTGTTGTTCTTGGCTCCTAATGCTATCTTGACTCTGGCTGCAGTTTGTAACTGTATATGCTGCATGCAGTGAGAACAACTATAGATGGACTCTCTATTGGTTGGTTACTGTTGTTGTGCATGAATGATCCATCTATCCCTTGTTAATTCCATAGAGCTGTCCTTGTTGGTCATCATGTACATGTGTAGTATGTGATGTACATGTGGTGGCATATTGGTGTATGTGATATTCACCTGACATGGAGGGTGGATCCTGCTGGTCCACAAGGAAGCTCCAGCGGCAGACAACTGGCTCAGAAGATCTTTGGCCACCCTCTCCCACTCATTGTATGACAGTCACTTGGGGATCACAGCTTGGTGTGGCTGCTTGCCTGGCCGCCTTGGCCATAATCCTCCTCACCTTGGCCCGGACGTCATCAAACCGGTGCTTCACAGACCTTACATCCCTTTCTGCTGTGTCCACTGTTGTTACTGCGGCCGCTACCTCCATCAAGGCCTGGGTCCTAGGCCTGGGCCTAACTTCCCTCCCCCCCGCTATCCGAAGGATAGCGCTGCACTTACGGATCGCACAAAGGAGGACCACATTCTCCCTGTGTGTGTACTTTGGGGCCCTTTGCCTGCCCCCAGCCTCTTGCCCTTCCAACTGTGGACGGGGATCCTTCTCTCCCTTGTCTGCCCGAGGCCTGTCCCTCCACCACACTACCCCCCCTAGGATGAGGCTCCTTCCGCTCTGACCCTGAGCTTGGAGTGCCTATTACTATGGGCCACCACCCACCTCATCTACTCTCCACCTCCTAAAGTCCTCTCCTCTTCCTCTACTCCACTCCTTATCGCCTCATTCACTCCTCAGCTCCTCCGCCACTCCTCACCTCTGCCTCCTCCTCTTCACCACTCCCCAGGCCACCTCACTCTCCTCCTCCCCACCTCTCCAGTCCTCTCCCCTCCCTCCATGACAATCCCAAACCGAAAATAAGGATAACAAAAAAATATTTATTTATAAAAAACGTGTGTTTTATGAGTAATTACTCTTGGCGGATGGGCTGTAGGGTATAGGGTGGGGGTGTATTTATGTAGTGACCTAGCTCTATGTGTATCGATGTGTGTTATTTACTATATGTGTATTTGTATTATGTGTAATCAGTAAATATGTGTTATCAAAATGTAAGTGTAAAATTGTTGTTAGAATAATATGAATGAATAAAACCGTAACTCCCTGCTTTGATAATTTGCCTGCTCTCTCTCTCTCTCTCTCTCTCTCTCTTTCTCAACAACCAACCACCAACTCTTGGACCTGAATGCTACTTTGTGAGAATCTACAAAAAAAGTCAACGCATGGGTGTGTGGAACGCAAATTTATAATCTCTCTCTGTAAATATTTTTCTGCTAGCCCGCTTTCTATTGTCTCTGAGGCCTGTGTCGCACTTTATAATTACGATTGGATTGTAACTGTGGACCGCTTCTATTCTAGCCCACTAACAGATTGCGGGCACCGGAAGGGTTTGCAGGCTTGAGGCTTCGGGCCTATAGTTGCGGCCTTGCTGAATTGAATCATTCTGTAACTGTTGCAATTGAATAGGGGCCTGACTCTTGTAAGTATTTGGCTTACATTTCTAATTCTTACTTTAACCAATGCTAATAAGTGGTTAGACTATAAAATACCTTTGCAGCTAGCAGTGTAATCTTACAATTGCATTTTAAAGGACTACTAAATCAATATGAATCTCTTGTGTACTTTTCATAAACATTTTAGTGAAAATCATGAAACATTTTAGGAATACTTTATTTTGCAACTCATATTACTCTGCATAGGGCCTCTCATTTTGCCCCTTACATTCTTCCTCACAAATATTCACCTCCATCTTGTTTAGGTAGTGCTTGCAACTGTATATGCATAGATGGTGTCATCCAGTTGGCAGATCCATAGGCAGAGCTATCCACAATAACAAAATCAACAACAAAAAACGAACAAAATAAAGCAAGTATTTGCTTAAATGTTTATAAGAAGTTGCTGTATATGTGGTTAGGCTTCTTAAACACATAGAATAAAGTCAGTTCAAAAAGTCTTTGAAAATGAATGTAAATATTGAGTGAGCTAAGTAGTAATTACCTGCACCATAAATGACTGAGTAAGCTACACGTTTGGCTTGTTCTCTGTCTGCATGCGTTACATGCTCAGAAACTTTACCTTTCCTGCAAATGAAGATAGGAAACACAATTACATTATACACGTAAAACCTCTTCTACATTGAAATACTAAAACAATGGAATGAATGCAATATAGGGTAAGAAACTGTTAGAATGTTTTGTATTTAAATGTATACCATAGCAAGACATACTCTAGCTTGGAGGTATACATTAAACATGGGTGGCTGGTGCATAGGGGCAATGGGGCAACCACCCCCAAGTGCTACAACAGCATTTTTTTTTATTTTTTATTATTGAAAAGTGAAAAGTTAGTTGCAAAGGAGAGTAAGGCTAACCCTAAAATATTTTTTAAATATATTAATGGGAAGAAGGCCAGGAAGAAAGCTATAGGAACATTACAATGGGACACAGGCCGTGACCAGGAAAAGGCAGATGGCTAAATAGGTTATTTTCTTCTGTATACACAAGGGACGTACCAGTGGTTGGGTCACTGCAACATAATGGGGCTACACTTCATCAAATAACTGGTTAACACAGGAAGAAATCCAAAAGAGGTTGCAAAAATAAATGTTAATAAAGCCCCGGGTCCTAATGGAATACATCCAAGGGTACTGAGGGAACTGGGCTCTGTAATAGCAAAAACATTATATCTAATTTTTCAAGATTCACTCAACACAGGGTCTGTGGTAAATGGAACATACTCGGATTGGACTAATGTGGTAAGTGGGGTTCCTCAGGTTTCAGTATTAGGTCCCCTCCTTTTTAACATATTTATTAATGACTTGGAAGTGGGATTGGAGTGTGGTGTCTCAATTTTTGCTGATGACACAAAGTTGTGCAATTTATAATCTTAATGGAGCAAAACTAGGGGTATCAGGTATTGAAAGGGATTTTGGAGTACTTGTGGACAACTGCCTTGGTAACAGTGCTCAATGCCAAGCAGCTTTTGCAAAGGCAAGTAAAATATTAGCATGCATTAAGAAGGGTATAGAAGCAAGGGAAGCAAATATAATTCTCCCACTATACAAATCCCTAGTACGCCCTCATTTGGAATATAGAGTACAATTTTGGGCACCACTACATAAAAATAAAATTTTAGAGCTGGAAAAAGTACAGAGAAGGGCAACAAAGCTAATAAAGTGAATGTAGGGGCTAAGTTATGAAGAAACCAAATTAAACTTATTTACGCTAAAAAAAATGGTGTCTAAGAGGGGATATGATTACTTTACATAAATATATCCAGGGTCAATACAAAGCTTTGTCAAGGGAACTTTTTGTGCCAGAGGTTTTCAACTGACAAGGGGACATCCTTCGAGATTAGAAGTAAGAAATAAATAAAAAGGTTCTTCACAGTAAGGGTGGTTAATCTGTGGAATTCTCTACCAAAGGAGGTGGTGTCAGTGGATTCGATAACTTTAAAGATAACTTTAAAAAGGGATTGGATATATTTTTAAATAATAAGGGCATTAAGGGCTATCCTAGAAAAATAGAGAGGGAGTATTGATACAGGGATAAATCGGATTGCCAGTAACTGGGGTCAGAAAGGAATTTTAGATTTTTTTCACTGTTGAGAAAAGGTTGAATTTGATGGACTAAAGTGAATTGAGACTGCTGTGGGAGCTGACAAGTCCTGAGAGGGAGCTGTGCACGTCATCTGAGCCCTGCACATTACCCTATAGGATTGGGTAAGTACACACTCTCTCTCTCTCCTAGAAGGTGCTCATCGTGGGAGGTCGCAATGCGCGCTGAAGGGGGTCATTGAAAAGCAGGAAAGGTGCGGCTTGGCACAAACGGCAATGAGTGGCCAAATGTGCTCATCGCGGGGCCTGTAAAGTAGAGGAAAGCTACTACTGAAGTGTTTTCTATTCTGAATTTAAGTCATTACAGACTTATTAAACAGGAACACTACATGTTCTCTATCTACCCTGCTTAAACATGTATCAATGTTGCTACAAGATACTTGACAGAATTTATGTTATTTTGAATAGTCGCTTTCTATTTTCTTGAATATTTGTTCTGTTCAAGATTTAAATTATGTTATAAATAAAGCTATATATAATTGTATGATGTATGATATATTTCCAATTCTTCCTGAAAAATAGTAAAACTGTTGCATCCTTGCTGACATAAATTTAGTACCCAGATATGTATGGCACAGTCAGTCTTAAGAATATCAAACATCATTATTTTGTTTGTTGTAGCTGATTTTTTTGCTTATACAGTGATGAACAATGTTACGCTTGTTATTTCAGGCTGATTCAGTTGCAAGATACTGTACAAATCCTAGCATTGTAGTTCTTTGATCGGTGCTGAACTGTAATGTTAAACTTTGCAGTAAATTATTTAGTGAAAGAGCAAAAACACCAAATACAATCAAAAGTAAAATAATTAGTTTCTAGTGAAGAAAGCCAGAATAGATCCCAGGGGCAGCCATAGGGTAGGTCTCGCAGTTCTTCTGGCACTTTAGAAATAAAAGCTGATAATAATATTTTACATTTTAGGAATTTCCTTGAAAATCATAAGCCAACATGTCATTATTGTGTGATACATTATAAATCTACCTTAACAGCAGTTAAAATACATATTTGATTGCTACCCTGTAAGTAGAAATTATACCTAAAAGCACCAGTGAGTCGAAGAACAAAGATTGAACAAATCGGTTGTGCAGGAAGTTAAAGTGCAAGTTGCATTGTAACTTAGTAACCTACATATCTCAATCACTCAAATTGTAAGCAATGTACAAAACCACCTCTAAATAGGCTAAGATCTATCAAGTTGCAGTGACCTGTCCCATTTAACAGTGCTACACGCAACCCTTGCCGCGGGGGGCCTGATCAGATCCCCTGTGATTTAGGGTTTCTGTGATTTTTTTTTGCATTTGTTTTTATTTTTAGTAATTAGATTTTTTATTTTAGTTATGTTAGATTTAACTTTGTTAGTTTATGGGAGGTTATTTTTATTAGGTTAGTGTATTATTTAAATGATAGTGTCATGGGGGTCCACCAGGACTTTTATGTTAACCATTGTTACCATTGAGGTCCGATTAACCCTTGCCAGAGGCGTCCCAATCATTTATGTCCCTGGTGGTCCTACAATTAACCCCTTGCAAGGGTTAACATTTTAGGATTCGGAGTAAGTTGTTTGGGAGCAGAGTACTGTCGCTTTAAGAGGTGCGCCTGCACTCGGCAAAGGTTTTAATACCTTTGAATTTTTCCATCTAAAGTGGGAGGTAGGAATTTAAAGGTTGAGGACCCCTGGTCTAGGGTATTGATTGACTTCACGGGATATTTGAATGCCTTAGATCTGTCTTGAAGGACAGGGCTTGCCAGGACCAAACTACAGCTTTTAAAAAAAAAGAAGACTACAACTATTTAGTGAATAGGTAATCCTCTGGCATCCAATGGACATAAGGGCACGCCTCAAATCCCTACTCCATTATTCCTACAGGCTTCCTTCTAATCGACAACTCTGGCACCTTCCTTTCCATTGAAACAATAGTAATTTTTGTAATCCTCTGTACTGACTGAGATAGTAGATGGTTATGTACTTTTCTGTATTTTTACCTGCAAGTGTTCTTCAAGTCTTTATGTTGTAATAATGCCATTTTAGACCAACTAAAAACAAGTTCAGCAACATGGAACATCTGTAATACATTACACTCTTTGAAATGACACCCATTGCTACATCACTGATGCCTTTAAAAAGACTGATCCAAAACCTCCAAGGATAAATAAATTGATATATTATTTAGCTGAGAAACTCCTACTCTGATGCACATATCATGTTTTTAGTAGATTCAAAAATGTGACCTTTCACTTATTGAACCATACAAACCTTTTCACATTAAGGGGTTCTTAATACCTGGGGAGAGAACCACCACTTTGAGATAAATCTGTAGCATGTTCTTCAATACCACAACCATGTATTTTTTTTGTTATAATATATTTAAACTCCCTCCTACTTTCCATAAACATACTTGCTTGACCCATGGGGAGAGAGAAAGCAATGGAGGCAAGTTTACAATATTATAAACTACTGCACCTTGTTACTTACTAATCACCTGAGCTTGTTTTCCGCAACTGTCCACAGATTCACTTTTTCTGGATAGACATTGTTGAAATCACCTTACTACCACATAATGAGCCTCACTTTCCTAAACACTGATACAGATTTGTGCCCTTTACCACTGATAAAAAATATGGTATCTTTTCACAATTATATTAATTAAATATATAAATATATAACTAAAAAGGATAAACTCAATTAAAGCATAATAATAATACATTTAACAGAATTGTAACACTCCATACTTACCACTGAGATGCTAACAATGCAAAGATATCTGTAGATTTAGTTTCCTGAAATAATTTCATGAGTTCTGGATCAGACGAAAAATGGCATAATATTCGTAGTTCAATTTGGGAATAATCTAGAATATAAAGATATTTTTAGCAATTTTGATGTGAATTATTTTGCAATTTATTTCATTACAATAGCATGAAACACACCAAACTGCTATTCATCAGACTGAGCCTTGAAGATACCTTAAAGGACCATGGTTGGCAGTAAATTGTAGTTAGATTGCTAGTACATGGGGTAATTAATGAAATAATCATCATCAACTTCCTGTTTCCGTGCTGTGTTGTGGGAGACAAGCTTACAAAATAAAACTTAAATGTTATTTCGAAAGAGCTTGTATCTCACAAAAGAGCACAGAAACAGATAACTGACAATGATTACTTCAATATTAACCATTTGCATTAAAAATCTATGCAATACTTTTGTTGGTTAAACAGCTGCCTTTTAAGTCAGCTATTTAAATCTTTAAAACTGATCAAGAATGGACTAGCTTAAATATATTTTAGTCATTTCTTGGATAGCCTTTGAATCCCTCTCTCAAGCATCTGAATATATAATGAGAAGGTATAACTACATAGTCAATGAGCTGCCTCATATGGCCAGTCAATTGAGTGTAGGGAGCTTTGTTTTTACCCTTTAGTAGTTTCAGGATATAGCAGTCGGAGCTTGCTTTGTGTCTGTCTACGTTCAGAGTTTAACTGATAGACACTTCATAGACTATCAGCCCTATTAAATTAGTACAACGTGTAAAACCTTAACCTGCAACTTAGCCCGCAAGATTTACAGCTATTAAATTAGACCCGTAAAGCAACCCGTCAACGACTTGCGGGGTAAGGGTGAGAAAAGGTTATGAGCTGTGGAAATTTGAACTGTGGGGTGGCAAATCCTATGATCTGTTCAATCCGTAGCACTTTAAATGCAAATATACACACTACTGTACTTATATTAAAAGGGAAAGTGATGTTAAGTATTAAAATAAATAGCACACCATTCTGAAGCTCGCAAATCGTCAATATAAAATAATTTATTTAATGTTTAAATTCTGTGTTATATCGATCCTGGCAATCAATGTGTTAATACATATAATGGAACTCGCATGACTAAAATATCATATTTACAGCTTTAACAATATTGCATTATTTCTGGAATGTGGGTCCAATCGTAACTCGTAATTGAACCCCGTAAGACTTTGAAATGTAACCTTCTTTTTTCTATTGGCACCATCTAAACCCGTAACTAGTGGTTTGACTGATTTGTCATGTTAACGGCTGCGCATCCAACTTTCGAAAAATGGTTTACGGGTATGCATCTCAGGCCTGTAACCCGCGGCCTGTTCTAATTTAATAGCTATGTAACACAGCCGATTTTAGAGCCACCAGCCCTTGTGGGCTTGCTGATGCCGATATAGACGTCTAATTTAACAGGGCTGAAAGAGTTATACTCTGAAGGTGTGTAACAGATCAGTAATTGACTCAAATGACTCAAAATTAGCTTAAAAAGCAATATAGCAACAACTGACACTTCCATCATATACTGTATACATAGAATTTCAGGATGGAATTTAGACACTTAGCAAACTCTACCTAAAATGCTACCAACTCCATCAATTCAAAGAAAACTTTAAAAAGGATAAACATATTTATACATGCATTTCAACAATCTGTCTTATGCAGACTACAACTAAGGAATTTGGTGGTTCTTTTTTCTAAAAGGATAACATTTATAGATTCAAAAGACAAGTGAGATTTTAATTAACATAGAAACAGATTAGACAGAAGATGAGAACCAAAAGTTCTATTCTCACAATCAGCTCTTCGTTGGGATTGAAAAGGCCAAGAAGACTAATCCTACCCACAGGTTGTATAGGTTATATATCCCCTCACACAGGATGGCATAGCTGGAATACAGGACAAGTTGCCGATTCTTAGGCCAAGTTACCAGGTCCCAGGATAAGTTGCATATGTGTCTGAAACAGACCTTTATTGGTCAGTTCAACTTTTTTATACCATTTTTTACATGCCAAAAATCAAAGATCAGTTACCCTTACCCAATCTTAAAGGACCTCTGTGTCACAAAAAATTAGCCCCTGTCACGGAGGTAATTATGGAAACCTTGTGTCAGGAACATTTTACACCTGAAGCAAAATTGAGCCCATACCATGGGGTCCTTAAAAGAGGAGCTCCTCTACTGCAAGTGACCATTGCCCGTTATTGTTGATGGACCTAATCAATCTGAGCAATCTAATAGGTCCAATTACATTTTGCAGTAGCAACTAGCAGGGAGACATCTCACAAACCATTCTGATTGACTGAAAAAAAATGAATGATTTTGGACATCTATTTCAGCCAATCAGAAAGTGTAGTCCATCAATGACTAAAACCCATTTGCGGTGGCGGAGCTTAGTTAGTAAATGTTTTTTTAGAGCGTTTTCTTTTTTTATGGATTGATTATTTTCAGGCCTGAAGCTGAGGACATGGGCTTCAATCAAGATGGATAGCCCAACAATTCCAGCGCAGAAGAGTGAGGACAAGGGCATTGTTGATCATCGCTGAATGATCATATAGGTATGTGGTATTACATTTTTTTTTATTTAAAATGTATTTTTTATTTGAATGTATTATTTATTTTATTGTAATGATTGTTTTTCTTTTACATGTAATTCTTTGTTTATTTTGATGTAAATCTTATATTTTGTAATGTAGCTTTCTCAATTTTTGTAGTGTATAGGTTTTTATTTTATGTAATTTCAAGTTTTTTTTTTCCATTTATGTGTATTTTTTTTTATTTTTCTTAGTGTTGTTATTGTGTAACTTAGAGTACTATGGAGGTTATTGAAGGCCCCCATGGCACATCAAGTGGTGTGAGCAGTGAAGGGGGCAATCGTGTGTGAAAGGGGAAGGGGATTGGTTTTTTTGCATTTATAGGTGCTCTTCATTAAATATATTAATATTTTCCCTTATATTAAGAGATACAAGTCATACTTATTTGTTCAGTACATTTTGAATGGAACAGCACAGTGGTTTAAAAAAATAAATAAAAAGGTAACTCGTAATATAACGGATGTTAGAAAATATATGGGAAAGCTTGACATGATTTGTGTGTATGCTTTGTTTTCATGCATTGTGAGTAGCTAAGTAAAATAACAAAATAGGGAATCAAATAGGGCCCTGTGAAGACTCCAGGAGAGGGTGCAATACAGCTCCAGAAAGTCCTGCCTTTGGCTACAGGAATCCCTCGGCAGTCAGATCAGGATCATCTGCATCAGCTCAGGAGCCCAAAGTTACAGGATCCGCCTAACCGGTCTCATCTGCTTCTTCCAGGGAGCTTGAAAAGGCCAAGGAGACCAATCCTATCCCAGCAGATTCCAATCCGGTGTCCAAGCCCTTATCCCAAGACAGAAGTAGAAGTTCAGGGCAGCAAAGTGATTTCAGCTCAGTAGTCTTCCCTCTAAATGAAACACATGATTGTCTATGTGTACCAAGAAGAGCTTGTTTTAGTTTGGTGTCAGTCACAGTATTTATGCAGTTTCAGAACAAAGGATTTACATCACAGTGGGCTGAACATATGCAAACTCTCTGCCCAGATTAGAAGTAACCAATCACAGAAATAAGATAGCCAATCAGGAGGCAGGGAAAACAGTGGGCTTGGCTGGCCCGCCTTGGGGGTGTAAAAAAAAAATACACTTCTTTTATTTTTACTTTTAGATACAATTATTCTTTACTGAAATCTTCTATTTTCTACTTGGCTGCTTCTTGGTTCTTCAGTTTGAGGCGAATGTGTTCTAGTAAATTAATGAGCTTTCCATTAATCATAATCAAAGAACTGTCTTTTTCAGATGCCACATTTGACTGCAACAATCCACACAATTTAAAGTCTCCTCCCACATAAAGAGTTAAATTGATAGAATCTAAAAAGGCAGCATTGTCTGTAGCAAAAATTTGAATATTGTATTATTAGAGTACATTTTAAATATATGACTACAGAGATCTTGTTATAATCTCAGAAACAATGAAATTAGCTGTAGTACTAATATTGCATAAGTACTATTTGTTATTGGAATGACAATACAGATTTTAGTAATATACCCAAAGCATTTATATTGCAGATAAAGCTGTCTCTCTAATGTCTCGGTTGTAAACAACATAATTTATGTGCTGTTAATCCATGAAATTATACCAACAACAATTGTATAATATATTTCTATTTTAGCAACAGCTTTAACTTCAGTACATAGTTACATAGGGCCCTATTCGATTGCCCAAATCATAAATTTAACACACTTAAAATCACTCTTAATATTGCTAAAGAAGTGAGGCTTACAGGTCTACAGTTCCCAGATTAACATTTATTTTATTCCAGTCTGTTTTGGATTTCTTCCTGCACTAAACAATTATTGGGTGCAGGTAGTGTATCCCCATTTTCCAATCAATGGTACCTCCCTTGTGTATACCTTAGGCCTCCATGTAAATCAGGTACTCCAATTTAGAGCACTGCCGTAAATCGGCGACATGAACTTTATTCCTTAAGTTCTACACTAATGTAAATATTTTGCTCCCCCACATAGGGCACTAAGTCCACAGCCATAAATCTTGCCTGAGCTGCAACAGAATTCTGTGCAGGTAATAGCCAAACCAAGCTTTACATATGAGACACGGTTCTAGGAGCCAATAGAAAATGCGAACATCAAGTATTAAAATGAGTGGGAAGTGCTGTAATTCCTGCAGTAAGGAAACATTAGAGAGATATATAGTAATTATTAAGTAATTGTTTTTATTTATTAATATATTTTGCTATTAAAAAGATGTGACAATTGTATTTATAGCTTCAATTATAATGATGTGTTTATTTTGTGTTAAAATATGATATATTTATTGACAATGCATTAAAGCATTTGTTCCTAGGCAACATGGTTTGTGATGTGTATTAACCCTTTGAGTACTGGGAACATGGTTTGTGATGTGTATTAATCCTTTGAGTACTGGGTTGTAAATTACTTTGGATTTTGTATCATAGAACTAATCCCAACATATATTCTTAAGTGTCAAATAATGATGAAAAGTCATAATTTTGTAGTTTTTTTGTGCTATACTGTCACTTTAAATGCTTCTTGGGGGACTCAACAAGGGTTTGAAGCTCATACTATCCGCCTCTTCTCTCCTATCTCTCTAGGTGTTGCTGTAATCTATCGCCCCCCAGGTACTCCCTCTCAATTTCTCGATCACTTTTCCGCATGGCTCCTACACTTCCTCCAAAATTCCCACACTGATACTTGGCGACTTCAACATTGCCATTGACACCCCCACCTCCCCAGCAGCAGCCAAACTACTTGCACTCACCTCTTCCCTCGGCCTCTCACAACTTACAGATTCTTCAACTCACCATGCTGGACACCCTTGCCCCCATAACCACACGCAGACGCACTGCTGAATGACTATGGAGGAAATTACTCATATTCCTACTCCTCCGCCTGCAACCTGGCCAAACAGCACTACTTCACATCACTAATGTCAACTCTGTCCTCCAACCCCAAACGTCTGTTTGCCACTTTCAATACTCTCCTCCGCTCACCACCTTCCCCCATCCCTTCCTGTCTCACGGCTGAAGACTTTGCCAACCATTTTACACATAAAATTAAATCTATCCACAATTAACTCTCCTCTCATCGTGGCTCACATACTCCTCCCTCTTAACTAACCAACAATACAGAGTCTACTCCCCTCCCCATAGCCACCTTAAACTACTTTACCCCTGCAACAGAGGATGAAGTCTCCATCCTAACATAATCATCTAACCTCACTACCTGTCCTTTGGATCCTATTCCATCTCAGCTCATCCCTCTCCTCCCTACTACACTAATCCCAGCTCTCACACACATCTTCAACCTTTCCCTAAACACTGGCAAGTTTCCATCATCCCTTAAACATGCCATAATTACACCCACTCTCAAGAAACCCTCATCCCATTCTGACATTGCATCTAACTATCGCCCTAGCTCTCTACTTCCCTGGCTTCCAAACTGCTGGAGCGGCTCGTCTATAACCACCTCACCAGTTTCATCCCTTCTAACTCTCTTATAGACACATTCCAATTCGCCTTTCGGCCCCAACACTCCACTGAGACAGCCCTCATAAAAATCACCAATGACCTGCTCACCGCCAAGTCTAAAGGCCACTTTTCCATTCTGCTTCTTCTGGACCTCTCTGCCGCCTTTTACATAGTTGACCATCTGCTTTTACTCCACATTCTCACCTCCCTCGGCATTCGAGACACTGGTTACTCGTGGTTACTCATCATACCTCCAAGAACGATCATTTAGCGCCTCCTTCTCTGGCACCTTTTTTTTTTTCCTCCTCACCCCCTGTCTATTGGCGTACTCCAAGGATCAGTCCTAGGCCCCCTCTTCTTCTCCATCTACACATCCTCACTCGGTACCCAAATAAACTCTTCAGTACCATCTCTATGCAGATGACACTCAAATCTACCTCTCAGCACCAGATCTATCCACCTCTCTTCTAGCACACTCACTGAACTCTTAATCTTCCCACCCTACTACAGCTTCAATTCCTCACATCTCTTTCTCTGTCAACAATGCGATTATCACTCCCACCTCCCAAGCCCATTGTCTCGGGGTTCTACTGAATCCTGCCCTCTCTTTCATCCCTCACGTACAGTCTCTAACCAAATCTTGTCTTCTCCATCTAAAAAACATATGCGAAATACGCCATTACCTTACACAAGACACTACTAAGATTCTAATTCACTATCTCATCATTTCTCGTCTCGACTATTGCAACTCCCTCCTTGTTGGCCTGCCCACCACTCGCTTCTCCCCACTTCAATCGATAATGAATGCCTCTGCCAGACTCATCTTCCGTACATATCGTTCAGTGTCGCAGCTCCTCTTTGTCAATCACTCCACTGGCTTCCCTTAGCCTCCAGAATAAAATTTAAAATCTTGACCCTAACTTATAAATCCCTCAACAACAACGCACCCCCATACATCTCTGCTCTCATCTCCAAATACTCCCCCACACGCCATCTGCGTTCTGACCTTCTTCTTTCTACCACTCTTGTCACCTCCTCTCACTCCCGCCTCCAGGACTTTTCTTGCGCTGCCCTTATTCTTTGGAACTCCTTGCCTCACTTCACCAGACTATCCTCCTGCCTTAAATCCTTCAAAACTTCAATAAAAATGCACCTCTTTAAAGAAGCCTATAACCTTCCACCCTAAAATGCTCAACACTACTCTCTCCCTACTGTACCATACACAAACTTCAACCTTTAGATTGTAAGTCTGCGAGTTTCAATCCTGCTTGTGCTTTAGGGAAAGCGCTATGGACACCGGATTCCAAGCTCAAAGAGAAGGCCCTCCATTCTTTGCAATGTGTGAATCTTGAACTTGTCATTGCCTGTAACTTAACTTATTTATAGCGCTAGGGAATATGTTAGCACGTTACAAATAAACGATAATAATAATACTTGAGAGTGGTCTTTGGTACCCATAAATCTTTCTTCTGCTTTTTGCAGTTACAGCACTGGCCCTTATTTGCGAGTGATACGTGAAATCTAATTAGCATAGGTTTTGGATTTCAAAGTGTAAGGGAGTAACCCGTAATTTATTGTCAGTGCAAAAATATATGGAGATGTTTGCCTTGATTTTCGGCTTTGTTGTGAAGTTCACTCGTAGAAGTGACTTGTAGCAGTTCGCTTGCAGTGTTTTAAGGGTACGGGATTAACATAGCTAGGTATGATTTACTGTGCTGCTAAGGCAATCCTAATTGATTTTGCCAGGATTAGCATACAGGCTTTATTTTGCTCATCTGCCTGTTCCTGGTTACTATTTATCAGTCACAGGTGTCACATGTCCCTATAGCTTCTTTCATAGCCTTCTTCCCATTAATATATTTAAAGACTTATTTAGGGTTAGTCTTATTCTATTTTGCAATGAATTAAATAAAACAAATTACATTTATATGTATATGGTTTAAACAACAGAGTTTAGTTACTAAAGTCTATGCTTCCTAATGCAAGACTTTGAAGATTGAAGAGGTTCTAGTACTATGCTATGGGAGTAGGGGGCTATTGAGCAGTGAACTGGGAAGAGGCTCCACTGGGATTCCCTATACCACATGTTTAAATGGAGGAAATTCCCAGGGATTTTCATTAAATTGCTTCGGGCTCAATAATTTACTGAGCACAGCCTTTCTAGCAAAACGTGAGCCTTCTAACTTACTGCAAAGGCTTGGGTTAATGAGATATTGTTGTGCTCAGTAGAGTACTGGTGTGGAATTTCGAATACACATGTAAGGTAGGGAAAAGAAAGCTCCTGCAGCCGATTCTATATTAGCAAATCATACAGCTGAATAGAATAGGACTCCATTAGCCTTATTCAATTTAGTGTTTTTTTTTTTAACAAATGTTTATATGCATTCTATTGACTTAAGAATTAATTAGTAATACCAATAAGTTATATTTGCTGAATATGTAGCAAGTTTAAGAGGGATTTTAAGTGTGTATAAATGTATGAATTGGACAATTGAATCAGGCCCCATATTCTTTAGTGTTTAGCTGCAGGGCTAAACCTTGCCTATCTTTAAAAATAGAACTCCATTTACCTATTAGACAAAATAAAAACAGGTAATAAAAATAAAGTTAACTTCCAGATAATTACATAAACACAAAATCAGTCTACATCATACAAATTCGGTTATTGAATTCCATTTACATATCTTTAATTTTACATTTGTATAAGCAACTCAGTTCTGTGATAACTTGTTGGCCTCTTGAATGCTCTAAAATCCAGTGAACCAAAAAAATTAACAAGTATCAAGTCAGCAAAATAAGTATAACAGAATATTAGTCTTAAACATTCTGGAACATTTACTCCTATTTCTTACTTTTAATGTATAACCATTTATACCTAGTGACTGAAAAAAACATTAAGATAGAACTTATAACAAAAATAGTTACAGTCAAAATTTATAATTTGTTACCTGCAGCTAAGAATGTGTAGCCTTTAGCAGATATAAACATGGACCTTGGGTTAATGGTAATTAATTCTTTGTCTCTGTCTACAAAACAAAGCAAACGTAACAATAATTATCAACCAATCCCTAATCATTTAACAAATCAACACTTAAAGCAGTATCTATGTTATTACTATTATTAACATCTTTATTTTAGTTCCACATGAAGGGTGTAAAATGCTTTATTAATGAACTTAATTTTTGTATGGCTTTCCACCAATGTCTTAGTATTGGGAAATAATGATTCTTTCTCTTGGTGCATGACACCTATTTCACATATATTCAATAAAGAACTAGAGAAAACAAAAATAATAAAATTGTATTTATATTATTAGGAGAGAACGTCGATTACAAACTTTTTAAAACCAAGGGAATTGGAAATGATTCCTTAAAAACATTTAATATTGAATCCCTTATTCTTAGCACCTAAGATAAGTTCTTATTTTATCTTAATCAGTGCTTGAATTATATTAGGTTTAGCTTCCAGACGTTCATACATATATATCTATCAATATTTTAGAGATATTGTATTTATATCCTAGGATCCTGACTCCTTAAGTTTATTACAAACTCACACTTTAAGTTGTAGTCAGATTATTTATATATCTAACATACTTGGTGCTGTTGTTTTATATATTGTAATGTCCTCTTACAGTCAATGCATCCTTAAGTACATATATGGGTTATTTAACATATTCAGACTGAATGTCTTTTAGCTGATATAACAATTCCACAAAGGATGTTATTTAATATAAAGGTCTATAGGGAGAAACTCTTTGACCAGATTGTCCCCATATCCACTTACATTCTTATGTCCTGCTTATGGCAGATTGTAAAGAGGCAGCGCTTCCAGCACAGCTCCGTAATTTAGAAGGTTCCTGTCACCTTACTGTGTCCTAACTTTAGTACATGGGAGAGCCTGGTACTATAGGAGGGTTTTGCCTATTGGTAACGCATTTAATGATTCTATAATCCCCGAATTACAAATTAGAAATCAAAAGGTCACATAAGTGTGATAACTTGAAATGGGGGATATAAGAAACGCCATAAGCAGGACATAAGAATTGAAGTGGATATGGGGACAATCTGGTCAAAGAGTTTCTCCCTATAGACCTTTATATTAAATAACCTCCTTTGTGGAATTGTTATACCAGCTAAAAGACATTCAGTCTGTATATGTTAAATAACCCATATATGTACTTTAAGGATACATTGACTGTAAGAGGACATTAGAATATATAAAACAACAGCACCAAGTTTGTTAGATATATAAATAATCTGACTACAACTTAAAGTGTGAGTTTGTAATAAACTTTAACGGAGTCAGGATCCTAGGATATAAATACAATATCTCTAAAAAATTGATAGATAGATATACAGTTGCAAGCAAAAGTATGTGAACCCTTTGGAATGATATGGATTTCTGCACAAATTGGTCATAAAATGTGATCTGATCTTCATCTAAGTCACAACAATAGACAATCACACTCTGCTTAAACTAATAACACACAAAGAATTAAATGTTACCATGTTGTTATAGAAAACACCATGTAAACATTCACAGTGCACGTGGAAAAAGTATGTGAACCCCTAGACTAATGACATCTCCAAAAGCTAATTGGAGTGAGGTGTCAGACAACTGGAGTCCAATCAATGAGATGAGATTGGAGGTGTTGGTTACAGCTGCCCTGTCCTATAAAAAACACACACCAGTTCTGTGTTTGCTTTTCACAAGAAGCATTGCCTGATGTAAATGATGCCTCATACAAAAGAGCTCTCAGAAGACCTACGATTAAGAATTGTTGACTTGCATAAAGCTGGAAAGGGTTATAAAAGTATCTCCAAAAGCCTTACTATTCATCAGTCCACGGTAAGACAAATTGTCTATAAATGGAGAAAGTTCAGCACTGCTGCTACTCTCCCTAGGAGTGGCCGTCCTGTAAAGATGACTGCAAGAGCACAGCGCAGACTGCTCAATGAGGTGAAGAGGAATCCTAGAGTGTCAGCTAAAGACTTACAAAAGTCTCTGGCATATGATAACATCCCTGTTAGCGAATCTATGAAATGTAAAACACTAAACAAGAATGGATTTCATGGGAGGATACCACAGAGGAAGCCACTGCTATCCAAGCAAAACATTGCTACACGTTTACAGTTTGCACAAGAGCACCTGGATGTTCCACAGCAGTACTGGCAAAATATTCTGTGGACAGATGAAACTAAAGTTGAGTTGTTTGGAAGAAACACACAACACTATGTGTGGAGAAAAAGAGGCACAGCACACCAACATCAAAACCTCATCCCAACTGTGAAGTACGGTGGTGGGGGCATCATGGTTTGGGGCTGCTTTGCTGCGTCAGGGCCTGGACGGATTGCTATCATCGAAGGAAAAATGAATTCCCAAGTTTATGAAGACATTTTGCAGGAGAACTTAAGGCCATCTGTCCACCAGCTGAAGCTCAACAGAAGATGGGTGTTACAACAGGACAACGACCCAAAGCATAGAAGTAAATCAACAACAGAATGGGTTAAACAGAAGAAAATACGCCTTCTGAAGTGGCCCAGTCAGAGTCCTGACCTCAACCCGATTGAGATGTTGTGGCATGACCTCAAGAAAGCGATTCACACCAGACATCCCAAGAATATTGCTGAACTGAAACAGTTCTGTAAAGAGAAATGGACAAGAATTACTCCTGACCGTTATGCACATCTGATCTGCAACTACAGGAAACATTTGGTTGTAGTTATTGCTGCCAAAGGAGGTTCAACCAGTTATTAAATCCAAGGGTTCACATACTTTTTCCACCTGCACTGTGAATGTTTACATGGTGTGTTGAATAAAAACATGGCAACATTTAATACTTTGTGTGTTATTTGTTTAAGCAGACTGTGATTGTCTATTGTTGTGACTTAGATGAAGATCAGATCACATTTTTTGACCAATTTGTGCAGAAATCCATATCATTCCAAAGGGTTCACATACTTTTGCTTGCAACTGTATATGTATGAAAGTCTGGAAGCGAAACCTAATATAATTCAAGCACTGATTAAGATAAGATAAGAGATGTCCCGGTTTGGGAACTTGTCAGGCCTCAAAGTTAACGCAGATAAATCTGAAATAATATGCATGAGAGTGCCCTCAGACCAGGTACAAGCCCTAAAAGAGGGACACTCGTTCTCATGGCCAAAGGGAAGTATCAAATATCTAGGAGTTAACCTCACACCAGAGTTGTCAGCTTTATACAAAGAAAATTATATCCCCCTTTACAAAAAATTACAAACAGATCTACTTAGGTGGAATAGATACAACCTGTCATGGACAGGAAGAATAAACGCTTTTAAAATGAACATGTTACCCAAAATCTTATACTATTTTAGAACACTCCCGATTAGAATACATAGAGGAGATCTAGATGGCTTCCAAAAAGCGGTATTCCGATTCATCTGGCAACATAAACACCCGAGAATCAACAAGTCCCTAATGTATAGAGACAGAGAAGCAGGGGGTTTGGCGTGCCCAAATTTGATACACTACTTTAAAGCAGCCCAGATTTCCTTCCTACCACAAGCCCATTCCAGTGAACACCAACCAATGTGGGTATCCCTAGAGAACTATCAAATGAAACCCTACAAATAGCATAATATCATTTGGTCCCCGACACTCCCCCCAATAGCAAAATCAGGCTACAATAATCCAATGATTAAATTATCCCTGCAGGAGTGGAGAGGGGCGAACTCCAAGCGGCAGTTAACACACTCCCTTTCATCTCTCACGCCAGTCCTTTCGGGGTCCCAGATTATGAAGAAATTAGGGGGGTCTCAAAAGCGTGGTGGCTCTCGCGGAAACTAGACCTGCTAGGGGCATGGTTCCAAGACGGCAACCTTTTAACCTCTATACAATTCATAAATAAGTACAATCTACCAGACAGGGAGATATTTAACTATAACAAGATATGCCACAGGGTCCAAGAACTGGTCAAATCCTCGGGTCCCCTACAGGACACCTGGTTTGCGAAAGTATGTGCGCAGAATCCCCTAGCCAGAGGCATAATTGGTACCTTTTACTCGCTTGCCAACAAGCCACTTAAAGACCAAAAGCCTAAACATGTCCTACAATGGGAACAGGAAATGGGAGTAGAATGGGACACCCAGAGATGGGGAAAAATACACAAGGCAATGACTAAAGGCTCCCTCTTCTTTAGCTATTTAGAAACAGCAACTAAAGTACTACACAGGGTATACATGACACCTGACAGGCTAAATAAGATCAATCCGCTTTCCCCTCCTGAGTGCTTTAGGAACTGCTCAGATAGAGGAACCTTTGGCCACATCTGGTGGGACTGCCCAAAAGTACAGGCCCTGTGGCGAAGGGTAACTGCAATGATCTCTGAGGTATTAGACAGGGAAATACACCCCTCTAGGGAGACATGCTTACTGGGAATGCCAGTACTGAACGTTAATAAGAACCATAACAAGTGGATACAAATGGTCATGCTGGCAACCAAAAGCCACATTGCAAAGAATTGGAAATCACCCCATTTAGACGCCCAAGAGGTTATAAAAAAATTAAACCACATCATGATTTATGAAAAAATGACGCATTCAATAAACAACTCCCTCTCCACTTTTAGTCAAATTTGGGACAGATGGGTGGAGTCGGACAAAGCTATTTTAATTTAACAAAAACTTGATTTAGAGTGGAAATTAGTACACTAGGAAGGGAAGGCGTAATTGGATGAGGCGGAGACTCCAGGCCGGGGTGACGGGTGTCTTGGGCGTTGACAACTACTGGCGAATTGAGTAAACTGAAGAAGATAGACAAGAAGAAAGAGGAAAAAAAAAAAAAAGCAAGGAAGATACAGGTAATAAGTTCATTGACTTGTTTATTCATTGTTTGTTCGATGTTATACTTCCCATATACTAGGTGAATAATGTAATTCTCGAGCTATGCAAAATTGAACATCTATATATATCTACATGGAAAGACAAGAAGTTAGCTCACATGTAAGAATTTGACAAGTTTAGTATTGAGAAGTCAATTGCTAGGGAAGGAATAGCTAGCAGGCGTTTCCTGCAAAGTTGAGAAAACGGAAAAAGGTTATGGTGGACACATAAAGCAGACACCCAAAATTGTCAGGACAGGATAATCATTATTGACAACAAAGTTGTACAAGATATCTAAAACGTTGTTAAAAAATCCTGTTTATGCAAAATTGTGTTGGACCTGCGAGTCCAACAATATTGTGTTATTGAGCACTGCTTATGTGTCAATAAAAAGATTTTGAAAAAAAAAAAAAAAAGATAAGATAAGAGGAAATAAGATCATTTGGATTGATCCCTCAAGAATTAATGATTTACTTATCTTAGGCGCTAAGAATAAGGGATTCAATATTAAATGTTTTTAAGGAATAATTTCCAATTTACTTGGTTTTAAAGAGTTTTTAATCGACGTTGTCTCCTAATAATATAAATAAAATGTTATTATTTTTGTTTTATTTCCACCAATGTCCCATAGAAAAAAGTGTACTTGACAGAATTTCCCAATTCTTAGTCTCTCTAATCCTAGAATTAATATCAATTTCAGATAAAACTATTTATATGTATAATGTTCAGACCTTGCATATACTGATGTTTTGAAATCTTTACTGGCAGCTTTGGAACACCTTGTATGTTCTGCAAAAATGATTAAAAAAAAGTTATAACAGATTACTTATAAACTCAGTATGACATTTCTGTAATCTGCATACATATCAACTTTAGTGCATATAAATCCAAATTACTAGATATATACGACCTGATTTTGAAAACAACATATTCAATCCAAATTCATAAAAATAAGTGTTATGCAAATATTTCTCATTTTTTAAATTAGCCTAGCAAATTAGGTATCTGTGATTAACATTGAACTACAAAGAGTTTCACTTATTTGAGTTCTATTACTATTTATAGGAAGTCTTCCTACTCCAAAATATGTGCATTTGAATTAATCCCTTAATTTGTCCTGTAGAGCCATGCAGTGCAACCAAAATAGTAGAAATAGGCCTCTCTAACTCTTGAACCTGAGGGCATTCGTGCCAAGACAGAGGCATACTGCACATATCCCACATAGCTTACATTGCAACTCTTTCTACAGGAATACTGTAGCACAGCACACTATGCCATTTTACAACAACCACTTACCTAAATATAAAGTAAGTTGAGAAAACTAGGGTAATAGCAGTGGGGTGGGGGGACCATGGCAAGACACCTATGGAATGGTGCTCACACCTACCTAGAATAACCACAGCTCTTATCCCCAAAGCTGATTTTCACCAACATCAGTTATATTACAGTTATTACTGTACTATCTCCTGATGCAGAAACATATTTGTATTGCTAGTGTATTGAACAGCCTTCAGAGAACATACAATCATAGACAGAGATATATTAATGCAGAGATAAATGTATCATACACCTTGTTCTTTAAATTTTCCAGATTTGCCTTCTTCTCCATACGTTTTCCAAAACTCCTAAAAGACCACAGACATTTTAAAACAGGATTCTAAAATTGTCCTTAACAAGCTCACAGGGCATTCCATAAGCCTCTCATGTCTTGGTAAATGGATGACTGGGATTTCTATTCCACTGGCCACACAAACCTTGAACATTGTGTTGTAAGAAATTCACTCTCCAACCATACAGGCTGTTATCTAGTTCAGTTCTCCAACCTCTATCTTTTAGCCACCTTCTCAATAACAAATGTGGCTTTGTGGAGACACTGGTATGCAGTAGTCTTATGTCCATACAGTTTTTTACCATTTTGACAGTATTTGTCTTTGCAGGGGTTGCATATGGGTCTTTGCTCATGGAATTGCAGATATAGCTGCCACTATTAGTCCTAGCACAGACATTTCAGATCTTATCATAATCTGGTTGGTTTATTGATTGTTTTAAATGCTACAATCTTGTCTTCTAACAGAAACATTTATGTAATCCAAGGTTAAACCATGGAATCTGATTTAGAATGACCGGAATGTCCTCTTCTCTGTATCCCCTACAGCATAACCCTTGTGAAAATGCATCAAAATGGCCATATTCTCAAAATAATGATTAGTGTCAGTCACGGGACGTGAGTAATGACCTGTGTATTGAACTAGAACTTGTCCTTGCATTTGACCCTTAACCACCTGTAGACTGGCAGCATTGAAGTAATGTATCTCAAGCAGCGGAATTAATTCAGCTCAGAAAAAAGCCTAACTCCATAGCAGAACTGTACTGGTTACAATTGAAATCTGAAGGTAACTGAGTGCTCTACTGTTGTTGAATTGTGGTTGTACCCTCCTGGCATGTACTTTGTAGAGGTAGGAATACATTTTTTTCACATAGAGCACACCTGGATGAGTTGGCTAATGATTTTCCAGATTTAACAAAAGTTTTGAATTTTGAAATGTGTTGAAATTAAAATCATTGTTGTTCAGGTAAGATTCGGCCATACATGAAATCAAAACAGAACAAAAAAACATAAAATGTAGATTAAAATATAAAAGTAGGTTATCAATATTACCTCCTAATATAACAACATAATCATACTGATGCCTTTTCCTTTGAGTATAGGATAGCAGCAGCTGTAGAGAACCAGCTTGTCATAGAAAAGAACACAGACAGCTGCCAGAGGTGGTTTCCCTATCTGTTGTCATAAATTCAAATTCTGCAGACTTGCAGTCATTATAAGTTAGAATACTTTATATGAGCTAAGGCTGGCAATCTGGCAAATCTATGCAGTAGTCTTACCGGCAAAAAATTAAGATTCTGAAAACAGTCTTGCAGTAATTATAAATTAGCCTTAGCTCAAAGAAGGTTGACAAGCCTCTCCATTAATATATAATATACATAATATATGCATATGTAGTTTTCCTACCTGATGCCATAAATTGAAATACAGCAGTCTTGCCATCATTATAAGTACTCTTTAGCTCATATAATGTAGGCTGACAATCTGGCAACTCTGTGCAGTAGTCCTGAAGCCATAAATAGAGAACTGTGTTACTTATGTGTAAATTCTATTTCCCTGAAGTTTTCGACAGCAGCACTGAACATTAGAGAGGAGAGAGGTCCTCCAAAGAACTACAGCTAGATACCCATAAGAAAAAAAATTCCCTCTTACTAGAGCCTCCCTGGTTGTAATTACAAAGCTAGCTAATGAAAACAAACACTATAGAACTATAACTTGTACTAATGGGAGGGAACTCCACATGCTGCCGTTGATGACTTCAATTAACTAAAATTGACTGGTATCTAACAAAATTCTCTATTTCCTTAACATCTTCTAGGTACCATAGGAAATTAGATACATCTAAGCAAGCACACAAACTATGGAGCGTCATGCGAATACTACCTCTAGGATCCTATGCCCTACTGTGCTTCCTCACTTATGCTCAAACTGTAATATTTGCCCAAAGTGTGCATACTAGTCCAAGTAGCTCCACAACATTTCTGCTCAGCTGAGGCTGCAGCCATTTCAGCCCAAGATGCTGCCACTCCCACCTTTCTTCTTCCTTAAAAAGTTATAAATAGTTTGTTGGATCTTCTAAATGCCAAAACATCTAATGTATAAAAACGTATCTCCGTATGATTCTCTGGTTGTGAAAAAGACTGGTAATATGATGTCCTAATATCTATAAAAATCTGTCATTGTCTAAATCCCGGAAGAAGTCTTGATATTACTTGAATCTTTTCTACTGATTAGTACCAAGAACATCATCTTGAGAGATAACCATTTAAGTGTGCACTACTCTAGAGGTTCAAACTTTCAGCACCCAATTCATATTCCACGTTACAACTTCTACTCTATTTATACTCTCATATTCCATACTTTCACTATCAAAGTAGTTGGATATAGTCCCTTATCAAAATCTGTTTGTAGGAAATCTAACATCTCTGGAATCCCAACTGCTGTACACTGTTTATTATTTTCATTGCACCACTGCAGAAAATGTCTTCATACCTTCACATATATTAATGCGGATGCCAGCTTTCTACTCTTTAGCAGCATTTCTGCCACTTTCGGTGATAACTATCTACTGATCAACTTCAACTTCCAAGCCAACAGCTTTAGTCCATTAACCTCCTGATAAAGGCAAGGATCCTGCACCAAGATATCTGCCCTGAATGGTAATAAAATTGGTCCTGCTATGGACATTTGCATTAATCACTGAAACCAATCTTGTGGGCCGGTATGACACTATTAAAATGACTAAATGACTCCTCCTTATGAACCTTTTACAGTACTCTTGCAAATACGGAAATTGGAGGGAACACATAACTGAGCTAAAAAAAGTACAATGTCAGTGAGCTGCCCCGCACTTGCAATGAAATGAAATCAATCACCTTCCAGTTCCTTCCAGTGCTAACCACACTGCTTGCAGCTCCCACAGGTTTGTGGACCATGTTGCTTCTTGGTGAGACCATTGACCTTACACATATCTTTCCTGTCAGTGAGTTCCACAGCCTGATCAACTGGGCAGTGGTGGAGCTACAGAATGGAGATAAAAAAATCTGTTCGTGATGGGCCCCGTGGTAATAACTTACTCAGTGCCTCTCCCCAAGATTTTCTCCCTTGCCATCACTCAGTTGCTCCTTCAACATCACCAGATGGGGCTTGGTGTCTGTCGTAGATTGACGTTAACTGTATGCTGCCAATCCTTGTAACTCTTGTTCAAACTCTGTGACACTTTGCGCTTGTCGGGCTCCCTTCCTTGGCCATTTTTGCAGGGTCTGCAACTCTCCCTCCTTAGGTTCATCATCATCATCTTCACTATAGGACAGCAACTTCCCAAGCGGTTTCTCTTCCCACATTTCATCACTATTTACTTCAGAATACTGAAGCTGTTGTGAGGCTCTTTCTCCTACTGGTGCCACAATAGGCTGGCTGATAAGTCTCACAAAACTGTAGCCGTTTCATATGCCCAAACCGATTGAGCTCTGGTAACTTATGCCTCACAGCTCCACAAACATAACCTTTCCCAGGACTGCTTTGGACTCTTCACAACAGTTACCCTGGATACCACAGTGCTTCCCCTCCTACAAAGTCTGCGACTAGTGATGTCGCGAACCTAAAATTTTCGGTTCGCGAACCGCGAACGCGGACCTCCGCAAATGTTCGCGAACCGGCGAACATCGGCGAACCGCCATAGACTTCAATGGGCAGGCAAATTTTAAAACCCACAGGGACTCTTTCTGGCCACAAGAGTGATGGGAAAGTTGTTTCAAGGGGTCTAACAACTGGACTGTGGCATGCCGGAGGGGGATCCATAGCAAAACTCCCACGGAAAATTAAATAGTTGATACAGAGTCTGGTTTTAAGCCATAAAGGGCATAAATTACCTAACATTCCTAAATTGTTTGGAATAACATGCTTTAAAACATCAGGTATGATGTTGTATCGATCAGGTAGTGTAAGGGTTACACCTTACATGACTGGGGGTCTATAGGTGACATTAGTACTGACCTTTATCTGACTGGGTGTCTATAGAGGGTCATTAGTAATGACCTTTATATGACTGGGGGTCTATAGAGGGACATTAGTACTGACCTTTATCTGACTGGGTGTCTATAGAGGGACATTAGTAATGACCTTTATCTGACTGGGGGTCTATAGAGGGACATTAGTACTGACCTTTATCTGACTGGGTGTCTATAGAGGGACATTAGTACTGACCTTTAGCTGACTGGGTGTCTATAGAGGGACATTAGTAATGACCTTTATCTGACTGGGGGTCTATAGAGTGACATTAGTACTGACCTTTATCTGACTGGGTGTCTATAGAGGGACATTAGTAATGACCTTTATCTGACTGGGTGTCTATAGAGGGACATTAGTACTGACCTTTAGCTGACTGGGTGTCTATAGAGGGACATTAGTACTGACCTTTATATGACTGGGGGTCTATAGGTGACATTAGTACTGACCTTTATCTGACTGGGTGTCTATAGAGGGACATTAGTAATGACCTTTATCTGACTGGGGGTCAATAGGTGACATTAGTACTGACCTTTAGCTGACTGGGTATCTATAGAGGGACATTAGTAATGACCTTTATCTGACTGGGGGTCTATAGAGTGACATTAGCACTGACCTTTAGCTGACTGGGTGTCTATAGAGGGACATTAGTAATGACCTTTATCTGACTGGGTGTCTATAGAGGGACATTAGTACTGACCTTTAGCTGACTGGGTGTCTATAGAGGGACATTAGTAATGACCTTTATCTGACTGGGGGTCTATAGAGGGACATTAGTACTGACCTTTATCTGACTGGGTGTCTATAGAGGGACATTAGTAATGACCTTTATCTGACTGGGTGTCTATAGAGGGACATTAGTACTGACCTTTAGCTGACTGGGTGTCTATAGAGGGACATTAGTACTGACCTTTATCTGACTGGGTGTCTATAGAGGGACATTAGTACTGACCTTTAGCTGACTGGGTGTCTATAGAGGGACATTAGTACTGACCTTTATATGACTGGGAGTCTATAGGTGACATTAGTACTGACCTTTATCTGACTGGGTGTCTATAGAGGGACATTAGTAATGACCTTTATATGACTGGGGGTCTATAGAGGGACATTAGTACTGACCTTTATCTGACTGGGTGTCTATAGAGGGACATTAGTAATGACCTTTATCTGACTGGGTGTCTATAGAGGGACATTAGTACTGACCTTTATCTGACTGGGTGTCTATAGAGGGACATTAGTAATGACCTTTATCTGACTGGGTGTCTATAGAGGGACATTAGTAATGACCTTTATATGACTGGGGGTCTATAGGTGACATTAGTACTGACCTTTATATGACTGGTGGTCTATAGGTGACATTAGTACTGACCTTTATCTGACTGGAGGTCTATAGGTGACATTAGTACTGACCTTTATCTGACTGGGGGTCTATAGAGGGACATTAGTACTGACCTTTATCTGTCTGGGGGTCTATAGGTGACATTAGTCCTGACCTCCTGCTGCAGTATTATTACTCCCAGTACTCCCAGGCTTGCTACTATTAGATATAATAACCTCAGTTTCGTTTCCTTATCTGTTGGTAACATCAAAATATGATTATTATATATTTCATATTTGTTTGGTTTTTCTCCCAAAGTGAACCCATTTGTGTGTGTCCCACAGATGTGGCGTTTCCACTCTGCGTATGTTGGATTTGCACCGCTCAAAAAGTATGAAAAGAGATTCCCCCCCCCTTGAAGCCCATTAATGACATCATCAGTAAATTGTATGTAACAGATTCCAGTGTTTAGGGTTTATGACCCAATACTGCGATCATATCACTTATGCCAAAAATCCGTATTTGTCGTATTATTCAGACGCGCGTGCATCTTTGTGTTACATTTCCTGATACCTTTATTATCTTGATCTTTATATATTTACTAGCGACTTGCCCATCAAAAAATGGCGGCAATAAGATTGTAAGGCAGGTAATGGTTTGGACGAGACATTCATTCTGTTGGCGGTCGGAGATCCTTCGGCGCTCATTGCGAGGCTGTTGGTTGTATTTTTTTTCTGATAGGCGCTTTTGCTGTTATTCTTTGGTCGGCGGTGATATGTTTTTTGCGCGTATTGCAAGTCTTTGTATGCTATGAGCAGCGTTGGCGCTCGTTGTGAGGCGCGCAGTGAATGGCTTTTATGTTTAATGTGATAATGTTTTTTTTGTGTATATGTATTTTTGTATGCTAATGAAATAATTACTAAATGAATATACTTTACCTATTTGTAAGTAATATATGCAGGAAGCATTGTGCTGAAGAGCTGACAATCTGTTTTCATGTTCCTGCAGCATACAATGTAGGTTTTCAGTGCTGTGGAGCTGCTGTGTAAGTGTCAGCAATGTGTGCAGTGTGTAGTGTAAATAGGCTGCGTGCGCGAGGGGAAGCCGTTAGGGTAGCTGGGTACTTCCGCATTGTGTAAGTTAGTGTTGTAAAATGGCGGGGAATGTGTATGTGGTACGCGGGTGTGGATGATTTAGCGTCCTTGTTAATAGTGTATCTTTACCTCGCTTTTTAGGAAAATCCGTATGTGTTTTGCGTGTTTAGGGTCCTGTAGCCTCGTTTCCTTTTTTTAAGGGCCATTTTTTCTCTCACTTAGGTGATTTTCGGGTGTCTAAACTCATGAATTTGGACTTAAATGGAGGTGTAACTTCACTTGCAGAGGTCCTCGGTGCCCGCCTTGCTGTGGGTAAGCTTTTTATGTGTTTGTTGTGTGTATTTATTGTGTTTTTAATGTTTTTAAGTGCGTGCGGTTCGGGCGTTAAGGTCGTATTTTTGTGAGCTCGTAATGTTTTTTTTTCTAAGTCCCGTATTTTTGGATGGTAAGTCCGTAAATTTGATGGTGTAAGTCCCGCCTGCGACTCATTGCAGCCGACGTGGGAGCCTTCGGCGCTCCTTGCCAGCAACTCTGGCCCTCGCTTCGCAAGCCCGCAGCGTTAGCAACAACCCGCCTGCTCACAACTATATATGTGATATCTGTAACGTCTTCCCCAGTTGGCACTTGTAAATCGGCTAAGCGACAAAAAAAATGGCGTCCGGAAAAAATGAAAACGAGGCTACACGACCCCAAACCGCGCAAAACATCGCCAGCCATGTACGACTTTTACCTAGGAACAGACGAGGTACAAAATACACTATTATAAATAATGGAAACTGCTGGCGAGCCGCATAACACATACACAATCGCCGCCATTTTACAACACTAACTTGCAACTAATAACATTACAAATCTAAAATGGCGCGTTACACGACTATACAAGCGGTTTCCCCTCGTACACTGCGCACATTGCTGACACTTACACCTCGGGTCACCAACAGTCCAAATGTACACTGTAAGCTGCAGGAAAATCAAAACTGATTGTTAGCTCTTCAGGTTATTGATCACTGGATATATTAATTACAAATAGGTAAAGTATTTTAGTAATTAATTAATTCATTATTGTTAAAAAAAATATATATAAAAAAAATACGCTTAATAGCATATTTTACACTGAGGTTACTTTACATACATTAACGCTTCGCACTTCCTAATACATTTGTTCATTCACAATAGTTATTATCGTGCATTCATTTAATAAGTATTAATTAGTAATGGAAAATAAAAATGTAGACTTTACACTACACTAAAATGTTTTACTTTTTACTCTGCAGTTATATATCTGGATTACTGCTCATTGGCTGCCAGCGATAGCACTCTCAAAGCAGTTACAAATCTAAATCACTTTATTATGCTCTGAGACCAGAATAAATTTTTTAATTTACACTGCACAAAAAAAATTATATATTTAACACTGTACTTATATATCTGTCTTTGCGATGAGTGCCGAAGATTGATCGTTGCAAAGCATGAAACATGAAGGACACGAGGGAAGAGACTCACAATGAGCGCTGAAGGTCCTCAGAGTTCAAAAAGCATCACATTGTGTGGCAAACAGCATTGCCATGGCTTCAAACTGTTTTGCCCCTTCATTTGTGCCAGGCAAGTCGCTAGTGATATAATATAACATAATGCAATACAATATTATACAGTACACATGGGTGTTGGAACTGGGGGGGGGGGGGGTAAGGGGTAACCCCCCCCCCCAGATTTCTTATCGTATGTATGTATGCGTATAGAAGCTAACAGGGGAGGAGAGAGGGGGAGGAAACACAGGGGAGAGGGAGACACAGGAGAGGGGAGAGGGGAAGGAAGACACAGTGGAGAGGGGGAGGAAGACACAGGGCAGAGGGGGGAAGAGAAACAGGGTAAGGGAGAGGTGAGGGGAAGAGACACATGGGAGGGGGGAGAGACACAGGAGAGAGTGGGGGGTAGAGACACAGGGGAGAGGGGGGAAGAGACTAATGGGAGGGAGTGGTGAGGAGACACCGGGGAGAGAAAAGGGGGTAAAGACACAGAGGAGGGGGGAAGAAACACAGGGGAAGGGAGAGGGGGTAGAGACACAGGGGAGAGGGGGTAGAGACACAGGGAAGAAGGGGGAAGAGACACAGATGAGGGGGGAGAGACACAGGGGAGAGGGAAGGGGGGAAAGAAACACGGGAAGGGAGAGGGGGGTAGAGACACAGGGGAGGGGGGAGTGACACCGGGAAGAGGGAAAAGACACAGGAGAGGGAGCAAAGAAACACTGGGGAAGGGAGAGGGGGTAGAGACACAGGCAAGGGTGGGAGAGAATTTTCAGTCCAATAGAGAAGGAACTGACAACCCACTCATATCACCTGTCATATTCTTTTAGCACCTCAGGGGAATGTTCATACTACACAGTATCACTGATTGGACTTGGCCTGTGTCTTAACCCTTTATTATTATTATTATTATATTTGATATTTAGTATTATATGATATCTAATGTTATTCTGATTATGATTCTTTGTATATGTATTGATCTATTGCACGTTAACTAGGGCTCATTAGTTTACATATATAGGAATGTGACACTAATGTGGTGCATGTGGATGTCCCATAACCCCAATTATTAAAAAAACACTTACACGGTTGGAACGGTATAACAAAGCTTATTTATAGACAGACCACAATCAATGATTGTGCATTAATATCATGGGTGTTGTGTGGGCTGTTTTGGTAATATACAAATATTCATACATTTTTAGTGTATATACAGTGCTTTGCAAAAGTATTCACCCCCCCCCCCCCCTTGGCATTTTTTGTGTTTTGTTGTCTCACAACCTGGAATTAACGTGGATTGTTTGAGGATTTGCATCAGTTAATTTACAGAACATGCCGACAACTTTGAAGATGTTTTTTTTAAAAAAAATATTATTACTGTAAGGTAAACAACAAATAGGACAAAATAACAAAAAAAGTTAATGTGCATAACTTTTCACCCCCCTAAAGTCAATACTTTGTAGAGCCACCTTTTGCAGCAATCACAGCTCCGAGTCGCTTTGGATAAGTCTCTATGACCTCGACACATCTTACCACTGGGATTTTTGCCCATTCCTCCTTGTAAAACTGCTCTAACTCCTTCAAGCTGGATGATTCGTGCTTGTGAACAGCAATCTTTAAGTCTGACAACAGATTTTCTATTGGATTGAGGTCTGGGCTCTGACTAGGCCATTCCAACACATTTACATGTTTCCCCTTAAACCACTCAAGTGTTGCTTTAGCAATGTGTTTGGGGTCATTGTCCTGCTGGAAGGTGAACCTATGTTCTAGCCTCAAATCACGCGAAGAGTGGTACAGGTTTTGCTCAAGAATATCCCACCTCCATGTTTCACTGTGGCGATGGTCTTCTTTGGGTGATGGGATGTGTTGGGTTTGCACCAGACATAGTTTCTTTGATGGCTGAAAAGTTCAATTTTAGTCTCATCAGACCAGAGCACCTTCCTCCATACATTTTGGGAGTCTCCCACATGCCTTTTCGCAAACTCAAAACGTGCCATTTTGTTTTTTGCTGAAAGTAATGACTTTCTTCTGGCCACTCTGCTACAAAGCCCAACTCTATGGAGCGTATGGCTTATTTTCGTCTTATTGTGCCCATGTATGTACTGAGTGTGAGTACTGAGTGTCAGTACCATGTGCAGTGGAACCTGTGTGAGAAATTGAGAGAGAAATGAGGGCTTGTCCCTCTGTTTTGTTTGTTACCTAGTGTGCTGAATTTCCAGTGTTTGGAAGTGTGTGAGCTAGATTAAAGATCTGTCTATGTTTGAGGATGTCATGAATGTTCTGATTGTCATGTGAATTTGTAATGCTTGAAAGGGAGATCTGCTGTTGATCTCCTGGAATGGTGTAGACTGAATATTGGTGTTCATATAGGAAACCAATGCACAGATTATATCATTGCATTTTTTGTGTTAAGATTGTCCATTATATCTGACTGACATTGTAATAAAATTGCTTATATAAAATACAATCTGAAATCTGATCAATTTTGGATTAATATTTGTGTTTATATGGCGTTGGCCATTTTGGATAATCAAATAGGGGTTTTATTTGGATCTGGATCCCAATCATGTTAATTCTTTTTTAAAAAGGTTGTTATTTGAGAAAATTATTTACAAGTAAATACTGTATTTTGCACAAAAAAAACAAAAAAAAACTGAGTTATTGAAAAAAAAAGATAAAAAAAAAGATTTTAAAAGAATATAATGGGTAAAAATATTAAATTCATTGCTGCTGCATGCTATAATTGTTCTTAAAACATTTTTTTTGTCATATTTAGGTGCAAAAAGTACCTGTTCCAGAGACACAATAATTATTATTAAGGTTTAACAAGGTGAAATAATTTTATGGGTTATGATAAGCATACAGGATAGTCAGAAATGTCAACTGACTAAGAATATATATATATTTTAGTTATTCTTTCTAGATGTTGTGTCTCCTTTTTAATTTTCCTTTAGATTTTGCTGGTCTGTTTTCTTCTTAATTATGGAAAATTTAGGGTAGGTGCATATGATGGGAAGATATCTAGTTAAAAGGTGTATGGAAGTTTCTTGTATGATAAATTTTGTATGTTTGGATTTTTGTCACTTGCCTACCCCAGAAGAAGATGACAGCGAGTGCATGCCTGTAAAGACAAAGAAAAGAAAAGCGTGCCCTGATATATGATGAGAGAAAGTCTCTACCAAGTACCTATCCTGATGACAACAGATAATAACAGATGAAGAAACAGATACAGAGTTTGCTGACTAAAGACAAAGCCCAGATAGAAATCTTGTCTGCACCCAAGAAAAAGGGAAATGTCAAACTCTTGCTCATTGACATCACCATACGCTAATACATGTATTCGCTGCCAAAGAGAAACTGTGTAAAGATCTGTCAGACAGCCACATACTCCTTGTCTTCAGCCTGAAGATCTGCACATGATAGCTTAAATGCTTTGACCAGAGGATCTCACCATCCAGAAGCAAGTGATCCACCTGTTTACTGTATGGATAGACGGCCTACCTAAGTGTGAAATGTAAGATTAGGCTTGTATGAAGTTTGTTTGAGCATATGTTTTCATTGTTTTGTCATTTTTCCTTTTTCTGCTCTTTCCTATACCTTCCTTCCTTCTTCCTTTTTACTGTTACATAGTTACATAGTATTTAAGGTTGAAAAAAGACTTTCAGTCCATCAAGTTCAACCTTTTAAGATCTCCTTTGATCTGCAATATGCGGATTAACTATTAATTCATTATTTTTTAATTAATTATTAATCAATTATTTAATGTTTTTTTTTATTTATTTTTTATTATTATTAATTAGTCCAGAGGAAGGCAAATAAAAAATAAATAAAAAAAAACACAAGCGAGACTTAGCCAATTGTCTAAAGGGGAAATGTTAAAAATTTGGATCATTACTGTCTCTCTAATTATCCTTTATAACCCTGAATTCCCTTTTTAATTAGAAATAAATCTAGTCCCCTTTTAAAGTTATCTATCGAATCCGCTATCACCACCTCCTCTGGTAGAGAATTCCACAGATTAACCACCCTTACTGTGAAGAACCCTTTTCTTTCTTTGAGGTGGAAGCTTTTTACTTCTAACCTCAAGGGATGTCCTCTTGTCAGTTGAAAACCTCTTGGCACAAAAAGCTCCCCTGACAAATCTTTATACTGACCCTGGATGTATTTATATAAGGTAATCATATCTCCTCTTAGACGCCTTTTTTCTAGAGAAAATAAGTTTAATTTGGTTAGTCTTCCTTCATAACTTAGCCCCTCCATTCCCCTTATTAGTTTGGTTGCCCTTCTCTGTACCTTTTCCAGCTCTAAAATGTCCTTTTTATGAAGTGGTGCCCAAAATTGTACTCCATATTCCAAATGAGGGCGCACTAGAGATTTGTATAGTGGCAGAATTTTATTTGCTTCCCTGGCTTCTATACCCTTCTTAATACATGCTAATATTTTATTTGCCTTTGCAGCTGCTGCTTGGCTTTGAGCACTGTTACCTAGGTGGTTGTCCACAAGCACTCCCAAATCCCTTTCAATATCTGATACACCTAGATTTGCTCCATTAAGATTATAAATTGCATGGCTATTTTTCCTTCCCAGATGCATAACCTTACATTTATTCGTATTAAATCTCATCTGCCATTTAGATGCCCATTCCTCAATTTTATGTAAATCCCCTTGGAGGGAAAGCACATCATTTTCTGATTTAATTACCTTGCACAACTTTGTGTCATCAGCGAAAATGGAGACCCCACACTCCAATCCTACCTCTAAGTCATTAATAAATATGTTAAAAAGGAGAGGACTTAATACTGAACCCTGAGGAACCCCACTTACCACATTAGTCCAATCGGAGTATGTTCCATTTACAACAACCCTTTGCTTCCTGTCTTTTAGCCAGCTCTCAATCCATGAGCAGATATTTACTGCAATTCCTGTATCCCTTAGTTTGCCCAATAGTCTCCCATGTGGCACTGTATCAAAAGCCTTTGCAAAATCCAAAAAGACTACATCCACTGAGTTGCCTTGATCCAGGTTCCTACTAACCTACTCATAGAAACTAATTAGATTTGTTTGACATGACCTATCCCTCATAAACCCATGTTGACTCCTACTTATAATCCTGTTCAAATAGACATATTCTTGTATATTATCCCTTATTAACCCTTCTAAAAGCTTCCCCACTACAGAAGTGAGGCTCACTGGTCTATAATTCCCCAGATTTGCTCTTGCTCCCTTTTTAAATATAGGTATCACATCAGCTTTTCTCCAGTCATCTGGTAGAGACCCTGTGTTGAGTGAATCTTGAAAAATTAAATATAATGGTTTGGCTATTACAGAACCCAGTTCCCTTAGTACCCTTGGATGTATTCCATCAGGACCCGGGGCTTTATTAACATTTATTTTTTCCAACCTCTTTTGGATTACTTCTTCTGTTAACCAATTATTTGGCAAAGGTAGTGTAGCACCATTATGTCGCAGTGTCCCAACCACTGGTACCTCCCTTGTGTATACCGAAGAAAAGAACCTATTTAGCTCATCTGTCTTTTCCTGGTCACTAATTTTCAGACAGCCTGTTTCACATTGTAATGTTCCTATAGCTTCCTTTCTCGCCTTCTTTCCATTAATATACTTAAAAAATATTTTAGGGTTAGTCTTACTCTCTTTTGCAATTAATTTTTCATTTTCGATTTTAGCCAGTATAATCGCGCTTTTGCAAGCCTTGTTGATTTCCATGTATTCCCGTAAAGCAGTATCTGTCCCTTCTTGTTTGTATAATTTAAATGCCTGTTTTTTACTCCGTATCTTGATCTTTAAATCATTGTTAAGCCACATGGGTTGTGATTTACTCCTTTTACTTTTATTCCCACACGGTATATGCTGATGTGTATGTATATTTAGTAAGGATTTAAATGTTGTCCATTTATGTTCAGTGTTTTTACCTATCAGTTCTCTGTCCCAGTCTATACTTTGTATTGCTGCCCTTAGACCGTTAAAATCTGCCCTTTTAAAATAAAGAGTTTTTGTTGGCCCCTTCAAATGTTGTTTTTTTAATTCAATCTCAAATGAGACTGTGTTGTGATCACTGTTTCCCAAAGGTTGCCCTATTTCAACATTTGATACAATATCAATATTATTTGTAATGAGTAAATCTAAGATAGCTTCATTTCTAGTAGGCTCCTGTATAACCTGGGCCAGATAATGATCCCTGAGTGTACTCAAGAACCTGCTCCCCTTAGCTGAACTGCTGGTCTCATTTATCCAGTTTATTTCAGGGTAATTAAAATCTCCCATTATTAGAACTTGCCCGTGCTTAGCTGCATTTCCAATCTGTAACAATAATTGTATTTCCTCACTTTCAGCTATATTTGGGGGTTTATACCATACTCCTACTAATATTCTTTTGGAATTTGCTGTTATTTGGCTTCTAACATTTCTGCACATTATTCTATCACTTGCTAGGATCTAGTATGTACTAACATCTGATAAGGAATAGTAATTAGAGAAAGAAGAAGTTATCATACTTACACTCTGGGAGTCATATCAGTGCAAGCTTTATTGGTTATTAAATAACATCTATCTAAATGCCCCATAATACAATAATTATAAAGGGAAATTAGTTCTATGGCCTAGTCATTGGTAATTGGTTGAGAATTAAGTAAAGCCATTTTGCATTAACCATTGTATTTTATTTTACATATCTGGACTTTTATATCTATGGCACGGCTATCTGGACTATCTCATGCTAACATATAACAGCATATGTGGATGTTTTCATCCACCCCATTGGACTCTTTCCATGTTATATGGATTTTGAACAGGTGCACACTTATTTTCGTGGATTTATTGTTTTACCATCAATATTTGATTTTTCTTGCTTGTGCTTTATAACCATTAATTGTAAAGCTTTCATTCAACAGCCTTTAATAACTGGACTGTGAACTTTGTGCTATGGATTCCATTTTTTAAAGACTTTTTATATTATACCACGGATCATATCAGATTATTAAACTTGCGTTTTTTTATGTATTTTTTTTTTATTGTTTCTATGTATTATTTTGTTTTCTTTTGCAATGTTCTTGTTAGGAAGGTATTAAGATAAAAGGTACAAAGGACTCCGTGAGATAAGATCTAATATCTCCATGTTGTACGAAACTTATCTGACTGAATTTTTTAGGGACCTTGAGTCTCTTTACATGCCAGTCTGAAAATCTTACCTCACCTTCCTAATAATAAGTTTATCATTTTATATTGTTTAGCTATATCTGTATATATCTATATCTCTATACAAATATGCATACATTCTTAGTGTATATATATAGCATGTATTACTTTTTTCAGCAAGTGTGATATTTGGCTAAGATGTAAGCTGTGAACCAGTCATTTTGTCCATTGTAGACTAAAATATAGGAAACAGTTGATTATGTAGTCTTATAAATTCATTGTTTTATTTTATAAGTGTAAACAAGTCCCTATTTCTCATAATAAAACTGTTCTAGAGACAGTAAACAACTTTTTGCATAAACAAAATATGTATTTTAGTCATATACAAGGTCAACTATTGCCCTTTGCCGAGAAGATAAGAAATAAGTATTTTTTGCGCATATAGCGTGTCGTACCAAGCCATTCTAAACTTTCATTGGTTGTTGGTAGGTTATACCATGTTTCTGGGGGGTCGGAATGGATTGTCCCATTGTCTTTATGTAAACAATTATAAAAGCTGTGCTTGGATATATTTAAGTCAGTGCAAAGCAACAGCCATTTTTGGATGTTTTTTGTTGCTGATTCACGTCTTTGTCTAAATAAACTCAAAAAAATTACTCGATGTAACAAGTGGATTGTGAGTATGTTTTTTTCCTAAACAGGGCGGATCATGAGAGAGCAAGAGGCTATTATTGGGAAAAAGGGGATACCTACAGGGGGTAGTCTAGAATAGGCATGATGCATAGCTCCTACCAGGGTCACATGTGGTCACTACAGCACTGCAACGGAATCTGATCAAAAAATGAATCATCAGAAATCACTCCATTTAATTGAAGAAACCATTAAGGTGCATTGCACTTACAAATTGTCTAGCTCTGCTCAATGAAACAGATGATTCAACCTCTGGACTGTGTAATCCAATCCAGTTTGACACATACAGTGTGGTGCCCCCCCCCCAAAAAAAAGTGGTCAACTAAAAAAAAGCAAAGGAGAATAAAAAAACAAAAAAACAATCAACATGCATGTTCACTACATTGCTAAATACTGTAACAATATACCAACTCACCTGATTCCCAACTGCAAGCATTACTATTAGCTAGGTCTCTGGATAATCAGAAATATTGGAAAATACCCATTAATACAGAGAGGAAAGGTCAGCAGACAGATTCAATGACACTTATATCAGACCCAAGGATCTGTTCTCAGACCGATATTGAAGTCAGGATCACATGCTTCACTGGTGCATATATTAATGCTGGCTGTCATTAACATGCCATTGTGAGACCTTGCAGGTCCACCGCCATAGCATGTTAATGGCACAATGGCATGTTAATGACAGCCAGTATTAGTCTAAATGTAAGCTAACAACAATCTGGCTATATGATGGCTTTAAGATTGTGGGAACTACATGTTAAGTCGGAGGGGGGGGGGCTGTCATTAAAGGTATGTCTACCTGAGAGGCACTTTGTGTAACTAATTCTATGTCCTGCTGGAAGTCCATTCTGATAGATATAGGATAATGACATCACTAGCCTTGACTGGTTTTTACTGGCCCTCTGTGTACATGCAAAAAACACACACTTGTAAGACACGCCTATGTTCTCACTAATTCTTATTGGAGTTATGTTATGCTATTTAAGAGATGTATCTTATTTTTCTGGCAGACTGCACGTTTGAATCTTCTAGCATAAGATTTACACGCTGCATTCTCCAGGGTGGTCTGTTTAAACAACTGGAATATTGATTGTTTTTCTTGACAACCCTGGATTGAATAAGAGAGAATCTAAGTTGCTGTTAATGGGGAGAGTTTAGCTGTGAGTTGAGACTTGGAGTTGTCCATGACTAGCAAGATAGAGATAATTTAATCATTGGGTTGGGGTGATTAGTAGATGGGAAATAGGGCTTAGAAAGACAGATGATCTTGTCCAGGAGTGGGGGCACATTTGGTAAATTTCAATAAACACCCAGGCGGGTTGATGACTAACCTAGTGGGCTAAAGTTATAATTGATATCTGAGCCGATTTAAAATAAAGCTTTAAAAATTAGAGCATGAGAGCCTGCCTTTAGTTTTAAGTCTAAACATTATAGATTTTGCTATCCTTGGGGGTTTGTTGAGTCAGATTAATCAGAAGATCTGGATCTGGAAGTTGTCTAAATCTTTAGAAACCATCTAAATTGGTAGAGATCTAAAATTGGTAGAGATCTAGTTAAGATGTTCATTTCTATTGTGTTAATGCAACCCGTCCAGGATATTTGATACTTGGCCCAATTGCTAAGGACTGTTATAATTTCCTTTGAAGAGAGAAAGATAGTTGACTTTGTAAAGGTTAGAGCATTTATGGGTAATGTTTATCCCAAGGTATTTTATATGGGACTTAGGCCAAGCAAAGTTATAGGTGTTTTTAGGAATTCTGACTGGGATAATCGGGATCCAAGTGCTTCATTTTTTTTTAGGTTAACTTTAAAGCCAGAGAACTGTCCAAATCTGTTTATGATATTCATTAAAGCTGGGACTGAGTTGATGGAATCGGTCAATGCACACAATAAGTCATCTGCAAATTAGCAGCACTTAAAATATTGGAGGCCTACATCAATTCCATGTCTGAATTGGACCTATTGGCTTGGGCAAGTGGCTCTATCACCAGGACAAAAAGAACACCCCTGTCTAGTTCCTTTCTGAATGTTTTAATTAAGCTTTGCTGTTACCTGGTAGGTTCAGAGAGGCTTTAGAGGAAGTAATAATAGGTATTGATGAGATTAATAAAGTGGCCATTGAAACCAAACTTGGACAGTACTGCGTGTAGGTATGGCCAATCAAAATTAACTGAAAGCTTTTTCGATGTCCACGGCTAAGATGCATATTGGGGTGTTAGAGCTCTGTGCCAAATGAATGATGTTCAGGACATACATATATATTATATTATTATATTATCTCCTGCCTGTCTGAATGGAATTAAGCCTACCTGGTCCTTGTGGATGAGCCCTGGTAGAAACTTGGAAATCCTTATTGCCATTTTTTTAACAAAAATTTTCACATCCCCATTCAGTAATGAGATTGGACGGTAGTTCTTGACCTCCGATGGGTCGCTTCCATCTTTAGGGAAGAACACTAGGGGCCCTATTCAATTCCAGGAGTTACCGAGCGATCAAATTGAACAACGCCGCAACCACAGGACCGAAGCCTCAAGTCTGCAAACCCTTCCTGTGGCCGTAAGCTGTTAGTGGGCTGGACTAGTTGCGGGTCGCAGTTCCAATCCAAACCCGTAGTCACAGAGTGCGATGCAGGCCACAGAGCCAAAAGAAAGTGGGAACACCAATTAACGCCACGGAAATGGGCTTAAAAGGGTGCGAAAACCGTAAGTCCTTGACTGTGCTGTAGCTGAGAAAGTCAACACACAGGTCTAGGCGTCGGCGGATTTCTGAACTTTGGAGAGAGAGAGGAGCTGTTTTTTGTTTTCTGCTATTTTGACCACAAAGATATATTAACCCTTAATATACAACACACATAACTACTGATATCACATACTTCACACATATAGATTAATACGGACACATAGCTATACATAGCGGTAAGCCACAGCACATATACACCCCCCACACCCCCACCTACCCCCTAATACTCATACTTTAATACACACACATTCTTGTTTTACCTCATACACCTATATATTATATTGATTTATCCTTATACTAATGTCAGAATTTCCAGAAGGATAGAGGAGAGTGAGGAGCATTAGTGGGACGCCAGAGGAGGAGAGGAGGAAAGGTGATGGAGAGAGGGAGAGGAAGCAGGTCAGGGAGGGGAGGTAGAGGTGTAGGAGAGCAGATGTAGGCACACAAGGAGTAAGGGCAGAGGGTCATGGGCCTGATCCCAGGGGGATGAGGGACCGGCCCCAGGGAGAGAACAAGGAAGGCCAGGAACCCCAGGCACATTTGGGAGGGCAAGAGACTGTGGTAAAGTACAGGGCCCCCAATTATAACCCAGAGGAGATGACAAGCCTCCTCAGGGAAATCCGTGACCGCTATAGCTTCATACATGGTGGGAGGGATGTGAGGCCTAGCCACAAGATACATGCCTTGAGTGAAGTAGCCCAAGCTGTTTCTGCAATGGGGTATGCCCACAGCGATGTGAAGTCTGTCAAACACAAGTATTATGACAGCTGGTGGAAGGTGAAGAGGAAAATGGCAGAGGAGGCCAGAGCAGACCGTGCAACTGGTGGTGGACCAGCATACTACGCATGGGAGCGGACCCTGAAGGAGTAGATAGAGCCATCGGCAGTAGTGGACCGGTGGACAGGTGGACCATCCAATGTGAGTATCAAATACACCATCACACAGTCATATGCACAACATGAAACCCACACACACAGATAACTGACAAACAATAGCACTTTAAGCTCTCTGGTTATGAATAAAGATATATGGGGCAGCAATAACCTTGTAGATCCAGGAAGCAAACATATCATTATCATAAGATGCAAACATATCATTATCATAATTGTTATCAATGTAATGTCTGTACAATACCTGCAGTTAAAACGGATTCTGAGTAGCAGTCACCAAATAGATCAAGATTGATTTGACATCTAAAACAGAGTACATGTATGGGTGTGTACACTGCGACATATGTGGATACAGGCTCTGTAGGACTGCATGTGCATGTCATGTACTGGCCTAATCTGGATCATTTCTCATCTGCTTTTTTTACAACCATTGCTGGAAATATGTTAAAGATTGGTCAGTCTCACACACTGCACAGCAGATCCAGCAGAGCCCATGTCCGAATGACATGCAGATGGCCAACCGCAGCAGGATTACATAGATTCATATGAGCCCTGATTCACAATGCTCACGATGCAGACCATGATGGCAATGATATGCTAACACATAGCTGTCAATTGTGTAGAGAACCCAAACCAAATACTTTTGTTCTTTAATTTCAGTACCCAGGAGGTCAAGGCTGACCACAGGGGAACCAAATCCACCCCTGGAAGTGGTGGATGAAGAAGGCCCAAACATTCAAGAGGGCCCGGGCCCATCAGAAACAAGACACTTGTCCTCATCTCCGGAGTGGGATTCAGCCGCTGGGCCCTCACACGCATTACCTGGCCGTGTACAGCCGTTTCAGCCGCCTCCACCGGGCATGTCATGGAGCCAGCAAACAATGACACCTAAACGGATGCTGTGGTCCTGGGCCCAGCCTTCATCAAGCCCACCACTACCACCTACTCATAGCCGTGTAAGGTCCAAACCACTCCTTAATCCCCAACATGGCCTCTGACATCATGGGGTCCCCCAACATGGCATACCAAACCATGCGGTCCCCCAACATGGCCTATCACACCCTGGGGTCCTCCAACATGGCCTACCACACTGGCCCATCTGCCGTTAATATTGGCCCCTCTGCCGTCAACACCACCCCTGACTTTGAGGGAAATTATGGCCCGGTTTCATGAGGATGACAGGAGACATAACACCCAAAGGACTCAGAAGCTGCTATTACTCAGAAGGAAGGTTCAGCTCACTAACTCGCTCCTCGCTCCATTCAGAGGTGAGGAGGCACAACCGAAGGAGATATGAGATATGACGAACAGGCGAATAGGGACAGGTAGCAACTAATACAAATAACGGAACGCCAGCTCATATCTATCCAGCCTTCAGTTTCACAGCTGCAACCAGAGAAGGAGGCCTCCTCATGTCAGACCTCGCCACCAGCGCAAGGTGATCCCCAGCCACCCAACGTAGTGGCAGCCCTCGCTCAAACACCACCTCCCAAGGTAGTGGCAGCCCTGATTCACAATGCTCACGATGCAGACCATGATGGCAATGATATGCTAACACATAGCTGTCAATTGTGTAGAGAACCCAAACCAAATACTTTTGTTCTTTAATTTCAGTACCCAGGAGGTCAAGGCCGACCACAGGGGCACAGGTGTTGGCTCCACTGGAGGTGGAACCAAATCCACCCCTGGAAGTGGTGGATGAAGAAGGCACAAACATTCAAGAGGGCCCGGGCCCATCAGAAACAAGACACTTGTCCTCATCTCCGGAGTGGAATTCAGCCGCTGGGCCCTCACACGCATTACCTGGCCGTGTACAGCCGTTTCAGCCGCCTCCACCGGGCATGTCATGGAGCCAGCAAACAATGACACCAAGGTAGTGGCAGCCCTCGCTCAAACACCACCTATACGTGGAAGAGGGAGAACACGCGTGGGCACGGAAGGTGGGGCCCAGTGCTGAGTAGGAGGAGGTGCTAAGCCCTCCTCATCATCACTCCTCACTGAATACTAATTGGTATAAATGTTGACATACTATTGCCTGGCTACAGACTGTGTACATGTCTGGTTATGTTTAACATTTCAACAATTGATGTTCAATGTGGATTGCCGTTGAGATGAGGTGTTAATAGCCCAATCTCACGACCATGAAAGCGTGTTCTTCATGTCTGAGCACTGCAAGACTATCATGTGAGTAAACACTCAACCCAGTGCCTATCAGGTATTCGATCAGTGACATTCACCCCAGCAGATAGATCTGAAATGCAATATATGACTACATATCTCTTCACTAATAAACATGACTGTTATGAGTTTCAGTTACAATGAACAGAGTCCAGTCCCATTAGGATCTGCTAATCATTATGAAAGCAAATTCATGTATTTGATTTAATCCACAAACAAAATGGATAATTACTTTTAGTTTGACATCAGGATCAATGAGTATGTGTTTAGAGTTAATGTGATCAGTGTATTCTGTCTGGCCTTGGTACCACCCACATACCAGTGAGATACGATATCAGCATGGCACAACAATTCCATGTAGATAGTGCTAGTACTCTTTGCTAAAAGATTGTGGTTACAGTGAAGCATGCCCTGTCATATTACACATGCTCAACATATTTTGGGAACGCCGATTGTACAGGACAGAACCTGTTGATGACGTTCATGTTAATTGGTTTATTTTAGTGTTCGGAAAAAGAAACGCTGTACTATAATAACAGCTTTTGCTTGTTCCTCAACCTTCTCTTTTTGTTTTCCAGAAATGTTCATAATCTATTTTGGATTAATCATTAATATATGAAAACACACTGTGTGTTGAATTGATTTGTATCACATGATCCATGATTTATTGCATCTGTTTAATTGAGCAGATGGAGACGATATTAAAGCTCGATGTGCATTAATGGTTACTTCTATGAAATGGAGTTATATATGATGTTCCTATTTGTCATCTGATTATGGTTACTGTGGTGTCATAATCACAAGTGACCCTAGTAGATGCTATGCATTATCCTTATTATGCAGTATAACATTTAATCCTTTAGGTGTCACTTGTTGCCAAAAAGCCTCTTGCCCTTTTGGGATCTGCCCACACCACACCCATGATGTTAATGCACAGTCTGGTACATTTCTGTGTGTGCTTTGTGTATGAAATAAAGCTTTGTTATATTGTTATCACTGTGTCAGTATGTTTTCAATGGTTGGGATTTTGGGACATCCACATACATCACATTACTATATCAGTAAAGTAATGAGCCCTAGTTAGCATACAATATATTAATACATATCAAAAGAATCATAGTCAGAATAGCATTAGATATCATATAATACTAAATATCGAATCACATATATAATTGTGAGCGTACGGGCCGTTGCTCACGCTTGAGGGATCGCGTAGCGAGGGCTGCGGCCAAGGGCCTCAGTTGTTGGGATGGAGCAGCCACCTCCTCCCCACAATGCCCCGGTTCGGGTTCCGGAGGGGGAGCCAGACGCCGCCACTGCCACTAGCCGAACCCGCCAGACGCAGCCACTGCCAGTAGCCGCACCATCCCGGGGCCCGGCAATCCAGTTGTTGGGATGGAGCAGCCACCTCCTCCCCACAATGCCGCCACTGCCACTAGCCGATCCCGCCAGACGCCGCCACTGCCAGTAGCCGCACCATCCCGGGGCCCGGCAATCCAGTTGTTGGGATGGAGCAGCCACCTCCTCCCCACAATGCCCCGCGCAGGGCCGACGCCGCCACTGCCAGTAGCCGCACCATCCCGGGGTCCGGCAATCCAGTTGTTGGGATGGAGCAGCCACCTCCTCCCCACAATGCCCCGCGCAGGGCCGGCCTGGGGAACAGGAAACACCGTGGATCCGCGGACTGGAGCAGGCCTCAGAGCTGGAGGAGCCGGGCCTGGGTAGCTGACTGTGAGTGACAGGGAGATAATGGGGTCTGAGGAACATGTGCAATCACTGAGACCTGCCATATAAACTAATTATACACTGATCATTAACACCATGTGTATGTATATAATGTGTGTGTGTATTGTGTGTGTGTGTGTATAGATATTATGTGTGTGTGTATTGTGTGTATATATTGTGTGTGTGTATGTATAATGTGTGTGTGTGTATATATATATATATATATAATGTGTGTGTATATATATATATATATAATGTGTGTGTATATTGTGTGTGTATCAACTGCGGCCCTCGCGAAGCAACTGCAACCCTCGCAAACTTTACGGCGCAACGCAAACAACATACGAGACACGTTAACACACATTACGGACTCGCAAAAATCGTCCGCAACCGCGGACATGAAAAAATGAAAAACACAATAAATAAATACACACAACACATACATAAAAAGCTTACCTACAGCAAGAGGGAGCATCCAGGACCTCAAAAAATGAAGTTACACCTTCATTTAATAAAAGAGTTTAGACACTAAAAAATTCTCTAAGCGAGAGAAAAAATGGCAGACGAACAAAACGAAAACGAGGCTACAGCACTCTAAACACGCAAAACACCACAAAACACCTACGGATATTCCACTACAGACGCATACCACACATTAGCCAGCATTTTAGAACAATGCGGAACTACACATCTTCGCTAATGGTTTCGTCTCGCGCACGCACACTATTACACTGCACAAATTCACCACGCTTACACAGCAGCTCCACACTACTAATGCTGCAGCAACATCAAAACAGATTGCAGCTCTTCAACAATGCTTTAAAATAGGTAAAGTATATTCATTTATTCATTTGTATTATATATTTCAGTAGTACACACAAAACAACATTAGCTACCTTACAATTCCATTGCCGTCATTTTTTGACGGGCAATTCGCTAGTATAATAATAAAGAAGGGTTAATACACAGGCCAAGTCCAATTAGTGATCCTGTGGAATATGAACATTCCCCTTCTGGATTGCTACCTTGTGGTGGTGAAAAGGCTTGTGGACTTCAATGAAGCTGTGAGCTATACCATGTAGGGTCAGACAAATCGTGGTCCACTGGAAAAGGAACTGGCAACTCACTCCAGTATCTTTGGCATGCAAACCTTATGGAACAGCACAGATAGAGACAAAGCTAAATGTGCTGCAGTCCATAGGGTCACAGAGAGTCGGACACGACTGAAGGACTGAACAACCAAATATAAAATGTTCCCCTGGTACTTGATATATGTCATGTGGCGGTGTAATTTGGCCACTATTTCTTTTACCAATGTTTACAGGTTTGAACGCCTTTGTGTCTTTGAGGAATTGTAGCAATTTAATAGTGATTGTAACATTTACTGGCTTGAAAGATCAAAGCTTAGCTGGGTTGGAGTCATGATTTTGGCAGCCACTGTTGTTTTTCAGCCTGTAACCCGCAGATCGTTTGCGGGTAGCTAAAAGTGGCCAAAATAATAGCCGTAACTTTTGCAGGCTCCTTTATGGGCTTCAGGAACTTCATTTTGGCTAATTTTATAGGGCCCTACGTCTGCCTGGTTTAGTTCTGGTGGCATTTGTTCACCATTCAGAATTGCATTAAATAGCTCTAGTGATGCGGGATAAGATCAGGTCTTTTAAAGTATATCAGAATTAAGAAGATCTAGATCTTGTTCGGTGAGAGTTGAGAGGTCGTAGGCGAGGACAATTAATAAAATAGGGAAGAGTCAGTTAGGATTTCAGCAGTTTTATTAGGACCTTGTAAAGGAGTAGTTGTGGGTAAATAGGCTATGACAGACCCAAGACTCCAAAGATCGATGGAACTTTTTTGCGTTGGATAGAATTGACACAGGGGAAGGAAAGGTAGAGGGATGTTAGAATGAAGGAGAGGAGGAGGCGAACAATGAAAATATAAATAATATTAACTGTATAATATTTCCTCCTGTAGTTATATTGAGCACTTAGGTGCCTGGGGTGAGGAGTTGAGGCCATGACCTTAAAATTTCAGTGCAGTGCTGTGTATTAAAGGGGTTAGAGGGCAGGTATTTTGCGCCCCAGAAGGGGTGAGATAAACCAGCTGAGGTATTGTTGTATTTATGCACTATGCTTGGCCTATGAAGATTGCTAGTGGTCAAAACAAGTTAACAGAGCTTTGATTATCAGTGCTGTGGAATTTTGGGTCAAGAAATTGTAAATTAAATATAAGGAAGGAACAACTTATCAAGTAAACTAGCTTCAGGTTAAAAGTCTTGGATTTGTTAATATCCAAGGGTAGGAAGGTTGTCGGATAAGAAGAGTGATTCTTGGAATGCAATATTTTCTTGTATGAAATTGTCTGCTCTTTCCACTAATCAATGAACGATTAAAAATGTACTGCCATAAATTGTGAAATTTGAGGTGGAAAAAGGGAGCGTAAGAGTTAATTTTTTTATTACTTCATATTGCTCTAGCACTCTTGTCACCTCCTCTCACTCCCGCCTCCAGGACTTTTCTCGCGCTGCCCCTATTCTCTGGAACTCCTTGCCTCGCTTCACCAGACTATCCTCCTGCCTAAAATCCTTCAAAACATCAATAAAAAACGCACCTCTTTAAAGAAGCCTATAACCTTCCTCCATAACATGCTCAGCACTACTCTCTCCATACTGTACCACATACAAACTTTAACCTTTAGATTGTAAGTCTGCGAGTTTCAATCCTGCACAGTGCTTTAGGGAAAGCGCTATGGACACTGGATTCCAAGCTCAAAAACAGGGCCATCCACTCTTTGCAATGTATTAATCTTTAACTTGTCATTGCCTGTAACTTAACTTATGTATAGAGCTACGGAATATGTTGGCGCGTTACAAATAAACCATAATAATAATAATTGCTCCTGCTTGCCCATGTTTTGCTAAATAGTTAGAGTTATCTAAAAAAAAACTGATTTTCATTAGGAACTCATAGAATGTGTAATAGTTTAGCAGTGTCTAAATGAATTACTTAGAGGCACACAGAAAAAGCCTGGAAAAAAAGTGCCCCTCTTTTTATATTTTTTGTAAATTAGATGTTTATTGTGAAATCAGAGAATTTGTATTTATTCCTAATTATTAACTTTGTTTTATATTTTTTCTTAATAGTCCAGTAAAAGGAATTATGACCTGTATTGTTGTCGTTTGCCGTTTAGATCCAAGGAGACTGTTTTCTTGTACTTCAAGTAGGTAGGTAAATGGAATTTGCTGATGTTGGAGAATATTGAGTCTGCTATGATTATGAAAGGAGGAGAAATAAAAAAAAAAGATTATGATGTGATGGAGTGTCGTAGCAGCAGGGTTTCAGGTTTAGAGTGAAAGCATCCAAATACTATGACTTCCACACCAAGGAAGGAAATTAAACCTGAGAGAAAGAACATAGGAAGTATTGATGAGAGAGAGCAGCTTAAGGACGGGCCATTCAATGTTAAAGGGTATGTCCATCTAACTAGGCAAAAAATCAAGGAGCACAGGGAGAGACAAAAAGGCGCTATTGGTGGGAAAGAGGGGCGGATGAAATGGAGCATCTTATGACCAGGTCAAAATAGCTACTTCAGTGACCCATAAGGGAGGAAGATAATAAGCATACCACCAGGGAAATAGTGGCTCCAGATCATGAATATTATTATTTCTGTTATAATATTGCAGGGTGGACTAAGGAGTAACATGGTGACATAGAGATATGGAAGAGTTGACACAGAGCCTCCCCCCACCTTCTCAAAGGGTTAACAAATGGTTTGCTTAATTTTGAAGGATTAACAGCAGATTAATTACTCACCATGCGAGAGCTGTATTTCATACAGCAAGGATAAGGAAGCTTGTGCATTTCATTTTCACAGGGCTGATCTATGGAAGGCTATGCATAGACATTATCCTGACCAAAAAATCTTACTTCTCTCTCCAAGTTCCTCTTAGAGAATTATATTTATTTAATATTATAATGTCTTGCTAATACATTTTTTTGTGAGCTTTTGTGACATTTGTTTCATGAGGAACCTGTTTTTAGTTTTCCATAAGTGTATTTTAACACAGGTACAGTTAACTGAAAGTTATATGCATAGTGTTTCCACTTTTACTGACAGACAGTTTGATAAACTAAATAATCTGGTTCAGCGACTGATCACGGCTGGACACACGTTATAAAGTTACACTTATGTGCTGTCAGTCATTTTGTATACATGATAATTTTGTTTCTTCCTACTTGTGTTGAATATTATTGATTCATACAGTACTTCAAGGTCAGCATTTTAAGGAATTTGGTTACAATTAAACACAAAGATAAAAAAAATGGTTCTAAAAAAGAAACTATTGCAGTTAGTATGGAGTCAGAGGTTTTCTTTTTAGACTATTTAGGACTTGTAAAAAGTAACACATATATAGTTGTCATAACTGCTAGTTTGTCCGTCACGCTATGTTAAAATGTACAGGCTTGCGCATGAGCAATGGGCATCGAAGGTTACAGGTTTTCATAACCTGAAAGTTACAGGGTTTTGTAACCCGAAAGTAACGGGTTTGGCGAGGGCTGCAAAGAGCGCCGAAGTCGCTCATCGCAAGGCCCGAAAGTTACGGTTTTGGCAAGGTCTACAATGAGCGCCGACAGTGCTCATCGTGAGGCCCATAAGGTAGAGTGGGGAGATGCCAAAGGCTCACAAGAGAGGTTTCAAACGGCTTACGAGTTGCGGGCTTGAAAAAAAAAAACGCAGCCATTTTTTTGTCTTGCTAATAAAAATTTTTGTGAGCTTACCATTATTTGATCAAATGTTCTTTGTCAGTATTGTGACATTTGTTTTATAAAGAACTTGTTTTGTGTATTTTGTACCTGTGTTAAAATTAGTGTATTTTAACACAGGTACAGTTAAGTGGAGGCAAAAGCAAAGGCGCTCATTGTGAGGCCGAAAGTTACAGTTTGGCAAGGGCTACAATGAGCAAATTTGTAATTTTGATACAATTCTAAATAAGATAATTACGTGTTATACTAAAAGAAGAGTATTGAATCGTGGAGATATTGATCCATATGTGTAAATCAACATTCCCTTTTTCATAACATTAACATTAAATTACCAATTTTTGTAATTGGCTTATTTTACCCAAAAGGTATTAATAATTTAGTAACAAATAGTGATTGATTTAAAAATGTTTTATGAATTACTCCAGAATTATAGAAGGAGAAAATTACACTTCAATCACACTAACATGTAGAAACACAGGTACTTGTTCCGAAGACATGATCATTTTTAAAGGTTTAAATGATAGCAACCAACCAGGTCCAATCTAAAATAAATATTGTGTTCCTTTTTTTCTTTTTCAGTTCTTATTTTTTGCTGGCCTTGACCAAGGTTATTTTTTTTTATCCTCATGTTACTAAACCTAAAGGATAAGGGATAGAAGTTAGTACGTGAAATAATTAGTTTAATATATAGCATCAGTAACTTCTTCATTGGTATACTTTCTGTGAGAGGATATATAGTGCTTTAATCACTTTAGAGATAATAGTATTAGTAGTATTGAAACTGTTCTAGTGAGAACCTTCTGCTGAAGCAGGAGTAAAAGACGGATTGCTGCTTTATATATCCATATATTTTACTAGCCATGATATACATAATATTATTAAATTGATTTGATTATGCTTTGGAGTATATTACCATAAATCCTACTTCGTGTTAATTACAGAGTTGTGCATATGTGAGGTTTAAGTTTAAGTGCCCAGAAGACAACAAGTGGAGATTACCATGCCATGGTATCCGGCAAAGAGGAAGAAAAGACAAATAAAGTAACAACTAGGCTAAAAGCCTGCCCTGATATATGACGGGAAAAAGTCTCTACCAAGTGTATCCTGGTGTCAAATGATAATGTCAGATGAAAGATCTGATACAGCGTATGCAAAATGAAGACAAAGCACAGACAGAAGTCTTGCTGTGATTTTGCACCCAAAAAAGGGTGGCGGGGGCAGACATTAGTCACTTTTATATCATAATCTTGCTCCAGGGGCAGGGACACTTTAACTGCTTCAGTCATCTCTTTAGCAACTTCAGTCGGTTTCTTATTATTCTCAGCATTGAGCCTGTTTACTTCCAGACCTTTCTCTGCTATCATACACTAACTTCTGATTATCTTTTTCATCAGGTTCCTTCCTCAGGCCATTGACAGGGAATTTGCTTTCTAAACTTGTGTAGAGAAGCATGCCCCTTGGGTAGAGATAAGCATGTCACTTCTCAAGATCCCAAACACTATCACAGTCATACTTATCCAGGGTCATTGTCGAATATGAATGCTCCTTTATGTCCAATAGCTCTTCCTTGCAATAACAATACAGGTTCATCTTTTCAAATTCCATTAGTTGAATCTATGTATTCTGTAACATCTAGTAACTCCAACTCTAATAATATCTACCTCTACTTTCAGATTAACATCATTTGTTGCTTTTCTTTATCCAAAACAACCAAGGGGCAAAGACTGTGACTGTTTCTACATCATCTTTACTTGTCATTTTCCATAAGAAGAGATTCAATTTCATGCTTCCTCTTGTCTCTGTATTCACAGTAGTATTTGTAGACCACAGCTGCTGCAGCTGAGCCCTTTGTGCTCCCAAAGCTTGGTTTATAAAGGCTCTGTCCTCATATACTTGTCTAAGCCATTGCTCTGTAATCTGTCTCTGGCTTGCATTGGCCGGGCTCTGCCCACTGCTGTTTAGCCTTTTGAGTTACTAGGTACTGAGCAAATTCAGTAGCCAGTCATTTGTTAAATTTCTCCTGTTGCCCAATAGTTTATTGCTGTGCTCCTGAAGCTTGAGTGGTCTTTAACTCATCGGCCTGGCCCTGCACTTCTGACACCAGTTGTGGTATACTGCCATTCTCTTTTTTAATTATGACTGTAATTCTATCCTCCGGTACACAAAAAACATAGAAGGCTTTAATTACTTTTTCAAACTTTACTGTGTCTTCTGCCAGTTTTACAATACATATAAAGAAAAACAAATGAAATAAATAAATAGGCCTAACTTCCTTTGAAGCACTACCTTTACTTAACCAAGACAGTTCTATCACATACCAGAGCTTTAATCCAGCTAAATGTGGATAGGTAAAAAACAAAATAACAAGTCCAATACTTTATATACTGAACTGTATGTTCCATAAGTCCAGACTTTCTCTCTTCCTCAGCGGCTTGCTTAACGGCTCCACACTGCAGTCTCTCTGCGTCTTCAGCTCCAAATCCTCAGTCTGCAAATATCCTCTGTTCTGCAAATTCTTCTGCCTTTAATTCAGCAGCTTCACACAGAACACTGCTTGTATCCAACCTAATGTCTGTAGGATCTCTCTGTCTGCAGTTTTTTTCTCTCACTTTCAGGCTGCAACATAAACAGGCCTGCCTCACTGCTAGCTGCCTACAAGCTTTCCAGGCAGATTGCTCTGCAGTCCACAAAAACAGCCTATTTCACTTGTAAACTGCAGTATACATATATATATATATATATATATATATATATATATATATATATATATATATATATATATATATATATATATATATATATATATATATATATATATATATATATATATATATATATATATATATATATAGTCAGGTCCATAAATATTGGGACATCGACATAATTCTAATCTTTTTGGCTCTATACACCACCACAATGGATTGGAAATGAAATGAACAAGATGTGCTTTAACTGCAGACTTTCCGCTTTAATTTGAGGGTATTTACATCCAAATCAGGTGAACGGTGTAGGAATTACAACAGTTTGTATATGTGCCTCCCACTTTTTAAGGGACCAAAAGTAATGGGACAGATTAACAGTCATAAAACAAACTTTCACTTTTTAATATTTGGTTGCAAATCCTTTGCAGTCAATTACAGCCTGAAGTCTGGAACGCATAGACATCACCAGACGCTGGGTTTCATCCCTGGTGATTGTCTGCCAGACCTCTATTGCAACTGTCTTCAGTTCCTGCTTGTTCTTGGGGCATTTTCCCTTTAGTTTTGTCTTCAGCAAGTGAAATGCATGCTCAATCGGATTCAGATCAGGTGATTGACTTGGCCATTGCATAACATTCCACTTCTTTCCCTTAAAAAAACTCTTTGGTTGCTTTTGCAGTATGCTTCGGGTCATTGTCCATCTGCACTGTGAAGCGCCGTCCAATGAGTTCTGAAGCATTTGGCTGAATATGAGCAGATAATATTGATAATATTGCTAACACTTCAGAATTCATCCTGCTGCTTTTGTCAGCAGTCACATCATCGATAAATACAGGAGAACCAGTTCCATTGGCAGCCATACATGCCCACGCCATGACACTACCACCACCATGCTTCACCGATGAGGTGGTATGCTTTGGATCATGAGCAGTTCCTTTCCGTCTCCATACTCTTCTCTTCCCATCACTCTAGTACAAGTTGATCTTAGTCTCATCTGTCCATAGGATGTTGTTCCAGAACTGTGAAGGCTTTTTTAGGTGTTGCTTGGAAAACTCTAATCTGGCCTTCCTGTTTTTGAGGCTCACCAATGGTTTACATCTTGTGGTGAACCCTCTGTATTTACTCTGAAGTCTTCTCTTGATTGTTGACTTTGACACACATACACCTACCTCCTGGAGAGTGTTCTTGATCTGGCCAACTGTTGGGAAGGGTGTTTTCTTCACCAGGGAAATAATTCTTCGGTCATCCACCACAGTTGTTTTCCGTGGTCTTCCGGGTCTTTTGGTGTTGCTGAGCTCCTTGGTGCATTCTTTCTTTTTAAGGATGTTCCAAACAGTTGATTTGGCCACACCTAATGTTTTTGCTATCTCTCTGATGGGTTTGTTTTGTTTTTTCAGCCTAATGATGGCTTGCATTTACTGATAGTGACAGCTCTTTGGATCTCATATTGAGCGTTAACAGCAAACAATGCAAATAGTACACTTGAAATGAACACTGGAGCTTGTATCTGCTCTTTGTAAATGGGATAATGAGGGAATAACACACACCTGGCCATGGAACAGCTGAGCAGCCAATTGTCCCATTACTTTTGGTCCCTTAAAAAGTGGGAGGCACATATACAAACTGTTGTAATTCCTACACCGTTCACCTGATTTGGATGTAAATACCCTCAAATTAAAGCTGAAAGTCTGCAGTTAAAGCACATCTTGTTCGTTTCATTTCAAATCCATTGTGGTGGTGTATAGAGCCAGAAAGTTTAGAATTGTGTCGATGTCCCAATATTTATGGACCTGACTGTATATACATACATACAGTTGTGCTCAAAAGTTTGCATACCCTGGGAAAAAAATTGAAATTTTGGCATTTATTTAGAAAATATGACTGATCATGCAAAAAAAATGTATTTTATTGAAGGATCACATGAACCCATTTATTATCACATACTGTAGTTGTTTTTGTCCTTTTAGAATCATAATGATAACAGAAATCACCCAAATGGCCCTGATCAAAAGTTTACATACCCTTGAATGTTTGGCCTTGTTACAGACACACAAGGTGACACACACAGATTAAAATGGCACTTAAAGGATAATTTCCCACACTTATGGCTTTTAAATTGCAATTAGTGTCTGTGCATAAATAGTCAATGAGTTTGTTAGATATTAATTTCTTCATTATGAGTTTATTGGCTAAGAATATCATGATTATAAAAGTATATCAGCTTGTTTTTTCCTTGTATCTTACTAGAATGTTCAAGAAGGTTGTTTGTAGAAATGTTGAGGTAAATATTCCTTTACCATCTGTTTCCTCTTCCTTTCTTTGTCTTGCAACTGCTGACTGAGAAATCTAGTTGCAGGAAGCCGTTATTTGTGATAAGGATTGTTTCGCTGAGTTAGACAGAAAAAGACACTTGCTTGCAAATATTTGTAGGCTAACTACTATGATGGTGTATTTAACCCTATTTTGAACTGTGCTATTTGCTGTGACGTGTGTTATGCTATATAAGGGGCTGCCCACCCAAAATTAAACTCAGAGATTATTCTGATGGCACTCTGACTTCTGTGCATTATTTTCTCTCATTATATCTTGGTACCCAGATATAATATATACACACATCAGAATACATGATTACTCACTAATTTGATCCTATCAGAGTTTGTTAGCTCTCACATGGATGCACTGAGCAGGCTAGATACTGAGCCATGGGGAGCAGAAAATAATTGTCAAAAGACAGGTGTAACAAGGTAATGGAACTTCATAAAGATGGAAAAGGATTTAAAAATATATCCAAAGCCTTGAAAATGCCAGTCAGTACTGTTCAATCACTTATTAAGAAGTGGAAAATGTGGGGATCTCTTGATACCAAGCCAAGGTCAGATAGACAAAGAAAGATTTCAGCCACAACTGCCAGAAGAATTGTTCAGAATACAAAGAAAAACCCACAGGTAACCTCAGGAGAAATAGAGGCTGCTCTGGAAAAAGACAGTGTGTGTGAGGAATTGACTCTGCTGAGATTCGAACCCTGGTTTGCATGTTGCTAAACCTCTTCCCTATCGGTACACCAGCCTGCCTCTTGCAGATTTGCCTGAGATCTGATACCTTGACTCTAAAAGCAATGAAATCAGTGACAACTCTCTTTAGCTGTGTCTGGTCAGCTGTCTGGTTCCTGGCCTATATAAGGCACTTCCTGTCTCTGTATCCTTGCCAGATTATTGTGGTTCCTGAACTCTCTAATCAAGCTTGTTCCTGTATCTCCTACCTGTTGCTGAACTTGAATTGTTTTTGACTTTGCTGCTTCTCCTTCCCACTGACCTCGGCTTGCCTCACTAAGATTATTATCCTTCTGTTCCTGACTCCCATCTCTGCTTCAGAGCAGACAGCCACTCAAGGCTCAGGGGCTCAACCACCTGGGTAATGAGTGGCTATCTCTGGCAGGGAGTTTTGCTGATCTGGCTACTGGACTCCAAACTTTGTATCACTAAAATCATAACAGTGTGGTTGCTTCAAGGAGCAATAACAGTGTGGTTGCTTCAAGGAGCACGATACGATGATACTTGAACAAAAATTAGCTACATAGTCGAGATGACAGAAAGAAGCCTTTACTGCACCAATGCCACAAAAAAGCCCAGTTACAATATGCCCGACAACACCTAGACATGCCTCACAGCTTCTGGCACACTGTAATTTGGAGTGACGAGACCAAAAAAAAAAGTTTTATGGTCATAACCATTAGTGCTATGTTTGGAGAGGGGGCAACAAGGTTTATAGTGAAAAGAATACCATCCCCACTGTGCAGCATGGTGGTGGGTCACTGATGTTTTGGGGGGTGTGAGCTCTAAATGCATGTGGAATCTTGTGAAAATTGATGGCAAGATGAATGCAGAATGTTATCAGAAAATACTTGCAGACAATTTGCATTCTTTTGCATGAAAGCTGAGCATGGGACGCTCCTGGACTTTCCAGCAAGACAATGACCCTAAGCACAAAGCCAAGTTGACCATCCAGTGTATACAGCAGAAATGTGTCCTGACCTTAATATCATCAAGCCACTCTGGGGAGATCTCAAACGTGCAGTTCATGCAAGACAACCAAAGACGTGGCATGACCTGGAGGCATTTTACTATTACAAAAGACAGCACATTGTCATTGATGCTAAAGGGGGCAATACACAGTATTAAGAACTATGTATGTAAACTTTTGATCAGGACCATTTGGGTGATTTCTGTTATCATTATGATTTAAAAAGGAGCCAAACAACTATGTGATATTAATTGGCTTCATATGATCACTATCCTTCAATAAAATTATTATTTTTGCATGATCAGTCAAAATAAAGGCCAACATTTCACAATTTCTGCTAGGGTATGTAAACTTTTGAGCCCAGCTGTATATATATATATATATATATATATATATATATATAGTAGTTTAGTAATTATTAATATATATATAGATTAATAATGAGTATTGCAATATAATTTGATACCTTTTATTTATATATATATATATATATATATATATATATATATAGTATATAAATAGTACATTGTTCACATTTGAATGTCTAAAACAAGTTAAAAAGCTTGCTTCCTGCTCAGAATTCTGAGAAATACAGTTATAACACTGCACTTTATATATGGATAGTAATTTAGTAATTAGAATAAATACATATATTTTTATGTACTATTTATGTACTGTACTACTATACGGTGGAGGGCTTCTATCGCTCTTTTGCCCAACATATATTAAATGATTGATACCTACTTATAAGGTCCACAACACAAGTTGGGATCCCGCCCCACACTGATGATAGGCAGTGACCTTGAAACAGTTGTATGTGGGTAGGATTCCCAGCTTGTGTATAATCCAACATTGGCTTTGTATAAAAGCTGTGTAATGTAGCGGGCATAAGCTTAAAGGAAGCCATGTTCCTGCTCAGCTTTCCTGAAATATATATATATATATATTTGGCATGGGAAACTGTGCTTGTTACTCTATGGAATCCATAAAAGCTGATTTTTCTTCAAGTGCAATTGTAGATCTTTTAGATAGCCTTGCTACTGAAACATCCTATGTACTTGTACCCTCCTGATCTAGAGCCAACAAATGCTTCACTTGTCATGGCATTGTAATCCTTTGTTTGGGTTGTCTCCATTCTTGGCTTATCAAATCTGGGAAGACACTCTGATGTCTTTTCTGACTCAGAAATGCCTTATCTTGGAAAGATTGTTTCTCAGTCCTATCTTTCAAATCTAATGCCAATCTAACTTTGAAGATCAAGTAGTTGAGGTTTCCCTCCAGAAAAAATACATATTTTCTCCTTTGGAATCTAAATAGTGGACTCTGTCTTCCTCCTGTTCCTCCTCAGAAGATGACACTTCTGAAGGCAACTCAGAGAAATCTCCCATTAACATCTCTGGAGACCTTTCATACCTTTCTTTGTGTACATTTTGACTTTATGTTGTCTCCATTGGCTGCTGAATATTTATTCCTGACAGTGTCTCCTGTATAACATTCTGCTACCAGCTCAGGAATTGTTTAAACACCTGGTGCAGTACTTCTCTTGATAAAGGGCTTCCTACTTGCTCCTTCAAGCAGTCCTCATAGTCTTTATTTTTATATCAGGTAATCTATTGTCAACACATAGCACATTTTGGCAACTGTTTTGCTAACAGGCTTTACATCACCTCCTACAGTTTCAGAGACACCATTTGTGATGGCATTTAAAATAAATAAACTTCCATTACTTTCTGTAGAGTATGCTATTATTTGCTGTTATAACCAGTTAGTAACTGATATGTTGATATAGTACACTATTAGCCATCTTCATTTAAAGACAGTCGTTGCTGCATTATTACACTAATGTAATACCTAGACCTCTTTGAGACTGCAAGGCTTATATATATTTGCTGCACTGTAACATTAATGCACCCAGTAGCCCACCCACCTTGGGCCTCTTGACTAATTGAGCAAATCTGCCTGTTGTGTGTATTTTACTAATCTGCAGTCCCTGAACAGCACTTGTGTTCTGAGCCGCACACCTCCTGCCTAGGCTCGGTAGTTACCATTGTTACCGGGCTCATAGGCACTCACACATAAGCACTGCATCATTCGCCACAACCCAGCCTTGTGTGTTTTTGCTTTTTACCAGGATGTCTATCTTTTGATGTGCCCGCTAACCTCCAGGCTACCATAGCTTCCCACCGGTGGCAAAAACAACCAAGAACAGCCCTGTTGCTTTCACTTCATATTGGTCTAATGCAAGATCCTGTTTGTTTCCTAACAAGGTTAAGGTAAAAGAAAGCCTCATTCTGCGAGCCGCACACTGACCATCCTGCTCTACCAATACAGGAACAGTTTATAATCCTAGTGCTGCCTAAATTTGAATGTATGACTGTAGATACTGTGCATCCTTATTAAACACTTTGTTATAGATCTACCCATAACAAGAGTGTAATATGTTGACTACAGACAGGACTGTAGCTTCTACTTAACATTCCCTTATACTCTTCATTTGGAACCAATCTTACACTTATACCTGAGAGGGAGGCTTCTTTGCACTTCATATCTGCACTTAGTAGCCACCCTTAATGACCAAAATCTACACAGCCAGGTGTAGATGGTCTGGCAGTGTATTTAACTTTTGCGTAAAGCAGAATCTACATCTTCAGTGTAGTGGTTCCGACAGAGAGGGTAAATTTCGGAGCAGAGTAATCTAAGTAACACCACGCCTACAGTGGTGACTGGCCTTCTCCATCCTCTTAACACTCTTCTGTGTATACATCCTATCTGAGCTACAATATGTAAATGCTGAGAGAGGCTCTAGTGGGAGGAAGGTTTTTTATTCTGGGTGTCTACCTGTCCTACTGGGGGGGGGGGGGGGGGGGGGAAGGTTTCCCTCTCATGTTCTGTGCTGCCTAGGAGACGTTAAGGAAATTCAGATTCTGCTGATTCTGTCTTGCAGTCATTATAAATTAGCATTAGCCCATATAAACTAGGCTGACAATCTGCAGCAACAATGCAGCAATAGGCCAACAATGTTAAATTAAAGCACAGCTAGTTTGGTGCCCCAAATCTGACTCAATTACCTATAAAGTCATTAGAAGGAGAAAAAAGAGACTTTAATTGTAGAGATCCTATTGGATCATGATATAAAAGTTTGTCTTCCCTTCCATCAATGAATTAGTATACTCATACCATATTTTCTTATCATAATAGGTATAATTTCTTTATAATTCTTTTCAACCTTCCCAGCCTTTTATTCCACAATTTAGCAGATTGAAGTGAAAAAACTAAAATTAAAAACATTATCTTTTCTTTGTAGTACTCTATGGACTATTTACTGGAATTTTCTTCATAATATATTTCAATAGTCTTAGAATCGAAGATCCATAACTGTTCCCAGGTTGTCTCCCTATGTCATCTAAGGGAATATCAAGTACTACATACAGAGACATTTTAGAAATGCCTAACTGCTGTTTTGACCCACACAAGCAGCTTTATCAACTTGTCTGCAACTTTTGGTGTTTAAAATGCCCTTTATAACTTAATGCCCTAGTCACGTGATTTGCTCTAACCAACCAGAAAGCTTCGCATTTATGATGTCAGCATCACTAGTCATGTGATCACACTAGTCAAGTGATTTGCTCTAACCAATCAGAAAACTTTGCATTTTTGAGGTTAGCATCTCTATTCACATGATCACAGTACTTGGGACTAAATCTCATGTCCTCTCATGTGTTTTATTCCAACCAATCATGAGGCTCCACTTGAAACTGAAAGTGTAACTATGTGAGATCCCTATTCCATAGATTCGGTTCTTTGCTGATATAAACAGTATTATTATTTGTGCATTCTTACATGATCTTTTATACATATTACATTTATTTTAAAAAGGGAGGTAAAGTTCCCTTTTTTACTAATGGCTCTATATTCATTTTTTATTTATACACATTCAATTTATTTTAATAAGAGGAGTGAAGTTTTTATCTTTATTAGTTGCTCTATATTACTAACCCTTATTTAAATTCCATATATTATAGTGATTTTTATCTTTTTTATTTTGTATTGTGATATACTCTTCTAAATTAACTCCTTATGGTTTATACTTTTGTTATCTACTTTAAATTATTATATCAAATTCTAGAATTTATGAACTGCAGATGTACAGCAGTAATTTAAGTGATAAAATGTGCCAGTTCAGAAGATGGATACTGGAGTATATATATGGGGTTAATAAAGATCTAAATACCACTGTAGCTAGACATCTAAAATTATTACACGAGAAAAGAACTAATGTTATTAAGTTTTGTGGTATTGAAAAAGCGAATGTGGGACCTTGCAAAGTTAATATTGATAAATCATTACTGCAATAAGAATGTTACTGGATCTATCAGCTTAAATCACAACAACCATCAGGATTGAAATGAAGGATTTTCCTTCAGTGCATTTTTTTAATCTAACAGAGGGATTTTTGACCAGAAGACCTAGGTCTATAATTAAATTATTTTAGAAAGCAAAAGAGGAAGAAATCTAAAAAAAAATATGTTTTTTTAAAGTAAAGGAGAATATCATAACCAATCATTACTTTAAAGTAGAAATAAGAAACATAAAGACATCTGAAAAAGGAAAGAGGTGAGTTATAGATTAATTATTTAATTAAAAAGACTGATGTACCATGAGACATTATTATTGCAAAGTTAAAACTACTCTGAAGATATACTATATTTATGAGGTTAATATTATTATGAGGATTGAGCCATTATAGTATTTGATAATGGAAATATGGAATTTGACTTGAAATGGGATGTCATTTTTAATTTGATATATATATATATATATATATATATATATATATATTATATATATATATATATATATAAAATTGAAGAGTGAAGCAGCCGTGAATGTCTAGTAATCTATTAATGTAATAATTATTAATCTATATATATATTTACATTAATAATGAGTATTGCAATATAATTTTATACCTTTTGTATTGGACAAACGTCTTATTTATAATGACGAGCTTTCAAGAGGTTTAACCTCGCTTTATCAAGTCTCAAGCAATACTACATGAGATGAAACACTCAGTTTGAATAATAACAGCAGATGCAGAGAGAGTGGAAACAGCATCTGACATCATCAGGTAAATACATATATGGGGAATAAACACAACATAGCAAAGGAAACATATATACACATATTATATACACATATACATCAATATATACATGAAAAAGCAGAGCACTGTAGTCCACAGTGATATCTTTCCTGTTGAACAATCACCTCACTAAGAGTGCTAAGTCTGTTATGGTATAAGAGGAAAAAAAATAACATGAAATTCTGATGATGTGTTAGAAAACCCAAGTCTATATTAAGTCCTGTGTTTTTAGTGTTGAAGAATGTGATCACCTTTATTTGAAATGCTTTTCTCTCTTGGATGCTTTTAAATTTTCCTCTGAGTATTTTGACTTTTAAGTTTTGGATGGAGTGATCATTCTGGCTAAAATGGTGTCCTACTGGGCTACAATAACTGTCTTCATTATGCTTTCTTATTGAATGCCTGTGTAAATTCATGCATTTTTTGGCCTGTTTCTCCAATGTAACAGCCTGTGTCACATAAAGTGCATTGTATTATATAAACCACATTAGACGATGTACATGAATATGATCCTTTGATGTTATAGGTTTTGTTGTTATGTGTGGCTGTATCATCAATACAAATGTGTTGGCATAATTTACAGGCACGTTTGTTACAAGGTTTAGTTCCATTTTTTGTATTCAGTTGTTCATTGGCCAAGTTTCTGCTGACAAGTTTTTGTTTCAGGTTTGGTAGCTGTTTAAATACAAGGATGGGAGGTTTTGGGAATATATATTTTAATTCAGTATCTTCAATTAGTAATGGTTGTAAATCTTTCTGAATTTTCTCTAAAATTGGATAGTATGTGGTCACTAGAGGTATACGTGAAGTAGTTTCTTTTGTTTTGTAGTTTAAAAAGGTGTTCTCAGGGTATTTTGATGGCAGTGGTTATTTTTTGGGTAATAATACAGGGTTTGTAACCCTTTTGTTTGAAAGATTTAGACATTGTTTTTAAAATTTTATCACGGTCTCCAGTGTTTGAGCAAAGTAGTATTATTAGATAGCTATTAGATAGTATCTAATAGCTTGATTATGGATGATGGTTTGTTTGGTGTGGGAGGGATGGAAACTGGAGCTGTGTAGGTAATTACATCTGTCTGTAGGTTTCACATGAACAGCGATTCTGACATCATAAATGCAAAGCTTTCTGATAGGTTAGAGCAAATCATGTGACTAGTGCGATCACGTGACTAGTGTTACTGGCATCATAATTAAGTGACAAGGGGCTATTTAAACTCCAAAAGCGCTGCAGACAAGTTTATGTCCCTCCTCTCAGGGGAATCTCAATAGCATGGATGTGGCTTGGTTTCAATTTGTTCAGAATATATTAAATTATTTTCCTCAGCAGTATTGTCCCAGATGGATATAATGGTGGAGTTGCAGGTGCAGGCCATATATTATACTTTTTCTATTTCATAGAAGAGCTTTGATACAGGTAGTGTATACTTTGTCAATTCCACCAACCCCAGAAACAGTCAATTTTTCATAGTGTGGTTGAAGTGCCCCCTAATGGAAACATGCTAGGGCATTGACTCTCTCTTTCTCCCGCCTTCTAGGGCAGGACACACCTCGGTATGCAAGTAAGTAGGGGAGCCCCAAGAAATAGAATGTTATAAATAAATACATGATAATAATATGAATAACCAAGGTTGATTTCACAATGATTGTGTAGGTCAAATCACTTTGATTAAATTAGATTTGTTTTACTCCTGCTGACACGCAATATGGTGCCGGATTACTAGTCCCTCACAGCCCTTTCATTAATTTTAAGGACTTAATAACAATGTAAACAACTTTTCAATGAATTATGATTTTTTTTAAAAAGATCCTTTATAAGGAAATTACATTGAAAATAGCTGGATCCCTTTTTGTCATAAAAAACAGTGGGTAAATACTGTAGCAAATTTTAAAAATAGTAAATATTAATGGTGCATCTTTTTTCAGGCATACCTAATACATATTTATTGAAGAACACCATGACCTAAAATAAAAACAAAGCATTTAAAATCTTCAGGACCTTCACTGCTTTCCTTCTTTCCTTAGCTCAGCGGTTCTCAACCAGGGGTCGCCTAAAACTTTGTCGGCAACTAGCCGACGTCATCAGGGGCCACTGAGTCTGTCTGAGGAGCAGCACCGGCCTATGAACGGAGCAGCCCATATTAGGATTGAAACATTAAGGTTAACAAACCTAACATCGCACTGCAACTGCTAATAAAGCATTACAGCACTGATGATATGAACACAATGATGATTATGTTACTAACCTGCTTCACTAAAATTGATGTGTGCTTGTATTGATGTATAAGTTGCAGATCATATACACTTTTATAATTCAAAGGTAGGAAATATAATTATATATAGAATTATTGAAATACAACTAATTTCCCATATTTTTAGAACAAAAAGTAATCATAAAACATACTTTTTTATTAACATATAATAAAGGCTATATTTTCATTCCTCATTCTATAGTTGTGTCAACACCACCGCAAGCTGCAGCCACCGGAGGTCTCTCTCCCTCTGCTGCATGCCAATGCTTACTGATCGGAAGTGTCTGATTTCATCTTAGTGAGTCTTAGAGCAGGACAGTTCAATTCTATTGTTGTTTTTGAAGCTATTCTTATATAATATTTTCTTTAGCGAGCCCATGATAATTGATCATGGAGAGAAGAACGTTAAGAAAGAAACTATTGTGACAATTTTTTAAAGTATGGTTTTATATGTAGCAGAAATTGAGAAACCTCAAAGAGTTATTTGTTCTAAAGTTATATCGGATGAATCTATGAAGCCCAACAAGCTGAAACGTCATTTTGACAGCAAGCATGCAAAAGTTGCCAGGAAGGATACCCAGTATAAAAAAAAAAAAAAAAAAAAAAAAAGCTGATGCCTTCAAGAAAAACAGACTTGATACTGACGGCAAGTACCACCAGCAAAACCTAGCAGCCGTTGAAGCTTCATATTTGGTGGCTCTCAGAAACGCCAGGGCTAAGATACCTCACACCATCCATTAGGATTTGCTGTTGCCAGCAGTCAAAGACATTGTTAAAATTATGATTGAAGACAAATTTGTTATGAAATTGAGTGCAATTTCCTTATTTAATGACACTGTTAGCAGAAGAATAGATAACATGTCTTCTGATATTATTGATCAGGTAATCCAGGAAATTAAATCTACTCCACTTGGATTTATTAGCATCCAGCTTGATGAATCTGCTGATGTTGCAAACTGTTCTCAATTATTGGTTTACGTGAGGTATAATAATGATGGAGACTTTAAAGATGATTAGATTTTCTTATAATGTATTTGTATGGGTTACACATCAGGTAATGTTTGTAGAATGTTATAAACCACAAATGTGAATTCTTAACCAACTACGATTGTCCTTTAATTAATGAAGCTAGCTAAAAGTGTAAGCTTCATACAGTGCAATGCTGTGACTAAATTATACATTTTCCAATATGCTCTTGTGGTCTATTGAATATGCCAAGCGTGAAGTGAAGATTTACAGATAAATAATGAAAAGCACACCACTCTCATAGTTCCGGTAACAGATATTTGGATTCTGAAAACAAATTACACTACATGTCAACTTCCTTTAGGCACTATCACCCTCATTCAATTCTGGACTGTATCTCAATCGCAACCAGGCAAATGGCTGCGATCGAGATGCGTCCTCCCGTTGCTCTACTTTTTTCTGCTATTCAAGTGGCTGGGGCCGAAAGTTAGGCACCGTTCACGAGAAATCGGAAACCATGCTCTCGATAGCATTTGCGGACTTGAACATGATCGTGGACACAAGCCTGTAACTCAAGGTTCAAGCCCCCCCAAAAAATTGGAGCACTTTGAAAGCAAATAAAAATTCAATACAGCACTCTAAATCATCAGGGACACAATGGGTGACGTTAGAATTAAAAGCACAACATTCTCAAGCTTGCACATCGCCGAAATATAATACTTTATTTAATGTTTCATTTCTGTCCAAAGTCCTACGGGCTTAAATGACCTATTTGCCTGTAATTCATTATTCAAGCCCGTAGGACTTCAATGTAATATGGAGGTTGGATTCCAAAGTCCTACGGGCTTGGAGGCTGAAGCCTGTAGGACTGTGGACGAAAATTAAACATGAAATAAAGTATTTTATTTTAGCAATGTGTGAGCTTGAGAATGTTATGCATTTAATTCTAATGTCACCTATTGTGTTCCCCATCATTTACAGTGCTATATTGATTTTATATTTGCTTTTAAATTGCTCTGATTTGTCAGTAAGCCCTTTCCGAGACCTCCTTGGTCCCAGTTACCTGTGGTTCCATTTTTTTTTCATTTAAGGGCTTGATGGAGTGGTTAGCGAGGGAAAATCAGAGCAATTGAATAGCGATTTGTGATTTTAGCGATCCTAACTCTTGGGGCCGTGAAAGATCAAAGGTTTGAGGGAAGTAACTTGCAATTTTATAAATCCCTAGAAATTGCAGCTCGCAGCACATAAGTCAATCAGAGCCCGCACATGGAAGTCAATTGAATAGCAAAGTAACTTGTAACCTCCACTTGCGAGCCGGGATCTCAAAATCGCAGCATTTGAATTCGGCTGTATGTCTATAGCATCACTAAGAAAACACGCATGGTATTCATTTTCTATTCTTTATGTATAAGGTAAACTTACAGGATGTTTTGCTGAAAGTCTGCCACTCACTGTTCCTGTTGGATTCCATGTAGGTGACACAGTCCCCTAATTGCAAAAAAACAAAACAACAAATACATTAATTTTGTCATATTCCCTTTATTTAAAGAACTAATATTTTGATAAGGAATTTGTCATATGTTTGATCCCTCTGCCTTCCACTTTTTTTAAACTTATGTACTTATTTACTTATTTATACATATCAATCCTATGTGTGTGTTGTAAAACAGTATAATGCATCAGTTAATTAATAAAACATGTGGAAGGCATTGGTTTATGACCAACTAGTTTAGGAAACCACTACCCCAACACTTTCTGCTTTAAAAAGTAAGTATAAAAGTTAAACTAATTTAATTATTTGAACCATAAATATATTGAATAATTATGTGAACTAGTTACATATACACATTTTTTAAATATCTAATTCACTTAATTATTCATTTCAAATTATTATTTTTAAAATAAACAAAAATGTACTCATTTACCTCTGTTATCTCATACTGACATATGTTTTTATTGCTGAAAGTGTCTTTTGTTGTAATTGATCCGGGACAACATAAACTTTATACCACCTGCTCAGTTTCTATAATAGCTGAAAGAATATAATGAAGTAATTACAATGACTCAGCCACTGCCTAATTCAAAGACTCTGCATCTGATTCAAATTAATATTCATTATGTTCTGCGTGATACAGAGCTCGTTACTCATTTAGGCAGAGGCAACACACTGAACTATCTCATAACTCCATTAATTTGCCTTTAATCTTCAAAATTAAAACACTTTTTTCCACATGCCTTTACATTCTCTATCTAATGATGCAGAACACAGTTTATGAGTTAGATGTTCCTTTAATAAAGCAGGTTTTAAAGTGCAATAGTTTTTGTTTGCATAAAAATAAGTGCTGCAAGTGTTTAAAAATGTTCTATTCAACCCTCAAAACTTTTTTTGAACAAAGTCAGAAACTCACTCTGCCTAACTCTAATTAGAGAGTGTCATGGCAATGTACCCATTTATTTATGAGCTCTGCTACTATAGTGGATGAATCTGATACAGTTAAATAAAAAAAATCATTAGAATGTCCTAACTTGAGTGTGAATTATTCACTGCTCTAAATGGGGAGTTGTCTAACCTGTTAGAACAAGGTCCATATAAGGAAAATAGGTGAAAACTACATGTGCTCATAAAGCTCTGCAGATGCTTGTAGCCTAAACTTTGTGTGAAAATCAGCCTTCTGCAAGAGCAGTCAAACCAGACAAATAAAAACTTATACTTGTCCATAAAACTCTTAACACAAGAAAACAAATCTCCTGAAAGAAGCATTTCATATTTATAATAAAATAAAAGTGAGCCCTAAACATACAAAAACAGAAAAATAAGCCTTTCAAATAGTCAACCGAGCCCTCTACATACAGTAAATAAATATTACAGAACAATCAACTTTTAACTCACAAGGTCAATTGCAAATACCTTCTAACTCTATTAAACACTGGAACCCAAGCTAAGATCTAATTAATATGGATTCCAAGGGGTTAAGCCTACCCACCTACCCTGGAAATAGACACAGGGAAGGGAGAGGGGGAGGAGAGACAAAGAAGAGGGAGAGGGGCAGGAGAGACACAGAAGATGGAGAAGGGGGAAGAGAGAAACAGGGGAGGGAGAAAGGGGGGAAGAGACACAGGGGAGGGAGAGGGGGAAGAGACACAGGGGAGGGAGAGGGGGGAAGAGACACAAAGTAGGGAGAGGTTGGAGGAAAGAGACACAGGGGAGGAAGATGGGGAAGAGAGACACAGGGGAGGGAGAGTGGGGAAGAGAGAAACAGGGGAGGGAGAAGGGGGAAGAGACACAGGGGAGGGAGAAGGGGGAAGAGAAACAGGGGAGGTAGAGGGTGGAAAGAGACACAGGGGACTTACTAGTCACTATAATAGTTTTCATTGCATGTAACCCTGATGTCATCAGGGGCAGGGCTTGAGAGTCAACATAAAATCGGGCCATTATACTCTTCAAAGAGAGAGAGAGAGAGAGAGAGGCAGAGCTAGCACAGGGCTAGTGACAACACAGAGGCAGAAACAGCTTGAGGGTAGAGCACATGGGCAGAAAAAGGCAGCGCACATAAGGAGCGCACAGAGAGAGAGAAAGTTCACAGGGAGAGTGCACAGGGAGAAAAAGAGAGCACACAGGGATACTGCAGAGGCAGAGTGTACAGGTAAAGAGAGAGTGCGCACAGAGACACAGAGAACAGAGAGATAGAGAGCACAGAGAGAGAGAGAGTGCATACTTTTGCACAGAGAGTGCATAGAGAGTGCACAGAGAGAGCATAGAGAGAGAGAGAGCAAAAAGGGAGAGAGCAAGAGCGCACAGCGCAAGAGCACCCAGAGAGGGAGAGAGCACCCAGAGAGAGAAAGAGAGAGAAGGCACAGATACAGAGAGAAAGCGAGAGTGCACAGAGAGAAAGTGCGAGAGCATACAGAGAAACAGAGAACCGAGAGAGAGCAAACAGAGACATAGAGAGCTCACAGAGAGTGAGTGCAAAGAGAGAGGGCACACAGAGAGAAAGAGAGAGCAGAGAGAGTGAACAGAGAGATATAGAGTGCACAGAGAGAGTGCACAGAGAGAGAGCACATTGAGAAGGAAAGAGAGAGCACACAAGTAGAGAGAGAGTGAGAGTGCACAGAGAGAAAAAGTGCAAGCACACAGAGAAAAAGAGAGCGCACTGAGAAAACAGAGAGAGCGAACAGAAAAATAGAGAGCGCACAGAGAGAAAGCGCAGAGTGAGAGCGAGAGCGCACAGTGTGAGAGTGTACAGGGAAAGAGAGCATGTCCAGAGAGAGAGAGAAAGGGCAGAGGTAGAAAGAGAGCACAGTTAAAGAGATCACGCAGGGAGAGAGAAAGTGACAGCACAGAGAGAGAGAGGGCACACATAGAGAAAGAGAGAGCACACAGAGAAAGAGAGCAGAGAGAGACATCGCAGAGAGAGAGAGAGCATACAGAGAGAAAGCTCACATGAATAGAGAGAAATCAAACAGAGAAAGAGCACACAGGGAGAAAGAGTACAGAGAGAGAGCTAGCACTGCCAATTACAGATAACAATCTATGATACCGTCATTTATGATGGGCAAGTTACCAGTATTAGAATTAAATGTGTATTCCCTACCATTCAATAACATATAATAAGTGTGACATTAACATGTGGTATGTCAGAAAATGAATGTTCATGTGATACTTTAATAAACCAATGTGTGTGATTCCTAGCACCATAATACGTCACATAATACTGATTATATTAAGAGTAAATCAGTGGAACAAGCAGACACATACTGTAATCCTGTTGGTGGAACTCATACGACAGACTTCACCACTACTTGTCAATTTTATGTACATATACTAAACACCCATTACAAAATAAAGAGGGATACACAATGAATTTGTTTCAAATGTTCACCGAAAAAAGAATCAATGTACAAGAAGCCCTGTCAGCAACTAACAAAACTATGCAATATAATCAATATGGTGCAAATTGATCACAAGGTGCCACAAGACTGACTAAAAATAAAATAACAAACCTACCCAATGTTCTCCCCAGAAATGTTTACCAACCATGTGTGGAATGAAGGATTAGCCTGGTGGGTAAAAGAAAATATAGTGTGCAGTATTATAAAAGTTTGTGTTATATAGAAATCCAACAATCCTCATTCTCAGCAAAAATCTGGAAATGCAGTAAATAAAACAATCAACACTTTGTAAACTTTTTCTTGTAAATACAAAATAACAGTAATTAACAGTAATTAAATAATTGCTCACCGTATTAAGAACGATCAAGTTATATGGCTACATACAGTCAGGTCCATAAATATTGGGACATCGACACAATTCTAATCTTTTTGGCTCTATACACCACCACAATGGATTTAAAATTAAACGAACAAGATGTGCTTTAACTGCAGACTTTCAGCTTTAATTTGAGGGTATTTACATCAAAATCAGGTGAACGGTGTAGGAATTACAACAGTTTGTATATGTGCCTCCCACTTTTTAAGGGACCAAAAGTAATGGGACAGATTAACAGTCATAAATCAAACTTTCACTTTTTAATACTTGGTTGCAAATCCTTTGCAGTCAATTACAGCCTGGAGTCTGGAACGCATAGACATCACTAGACACTGGGTTTCATCCCTGGTGATGCTCTGCCAGGCCTCTACTGCAACTGTCTTCAGTTCCTGCTTGTTCTTGGGGCATTTTCCCTTCAGTTTTGTCTTCAGCAAGTGAAATGCATGCTCAATCGGATTCAGGTCAGGTTATTGACTTGGCCATTGCATAATATTCCACTTCTTTCCCTTAAAAAAACTCTTTGGTTGCTTTTGCAGTATGCTTCGGGTCATTGTCCATCTGCACTGTGAAGCACCGTCCAATGAGTTCTGAAGCATTTGGCTAAATATGAGCAGATAATATTGCCCGAAACACTTCAGAATTCATCCTGCTGCTTTTGTCAGCAGTCACATCATCAATAAATAATAGAGAACCAGTTCCATTGGCAGCCATACATGCCCACGCCATGACACTACCACCACCATGCTTCACTGATGAGGTGGTATGCTTTGGATCATGAGCAGTTCCTTTCCTTCTCCATACTCTTCTCTTCCCATCACTCTGGTATAAGTTGATCTCGGTCTCATCTGTCCATAGGATGTTGTTCCAGAACTGTGAAGGCTTTTTTAGATGTTGTTTGGCAAACTCTAATCTGGCCTTCCTGTTTTCGAGCCTCACCAATGGTTTACATCTTGTGGTGAACCCTCTGTATTCACTCTGGTGAAGTCTTCTCTTGATTGTTGACTTTGACACACATGCACCTTCCTCCTGGGGAGTGTTCTTGATCTGGCCAACTGTTGTGAAGGGTGTTTTCTTCACCAGGGAAAGAATTATTCGGTCATCCACCACAGTTGTTTTCCTTGGTCTTCCGGGTCTTTTGGTGTTGCTGAGCTCACCGGTGCGTTCTTTCTTTTTAAGGATGTTCCAAACAGTTGATTTGGTCACACCTAATGTTTTTGCTATCTCTCTGATGGGTTTGTTTTGTTTTTTCAGCCTAATGATGGCTTGCTTCACTGATAGTGACAGCTCTGTGGATCTCATATTGAGGGTTGACAGCAACAGATTCTAAATGCAAATAGCACACTTGAAATTAACTCTGGAGCTTGTATCAGCTCTTTGTAAATGGGATAATGAGGGAATAAAACACACCTGGCCATGGAACAGCTGAGCAGATAATTGTCCCATTACTTTTAGTCCCTTAAAAAGTGGGAGGCACATATACAAACTGTTGTAATTCCTACACCGTTCACCTGATTTGGATGTAAATACCCTCAAATTAAAGCTGAAAGTCTTCAGTTAAAGCACATCTTTTTAGTTTCAAATCCATTGTGGTGGTGTATAGAGCCAAAAAGGTTAGAATTGTGTCCATGTCCCAATATTTATGGACCTGACTGTACATATATATATATATATATATAAACTGCTCAAAAAAATAAAGGGAACACTTAAACAACACAATGTAACTCCAAGTCAATCACACTTCTGTAAAATCAAACTGTCCACTTCGGAAGCAACACTGAGTGACAATCAATTTCACATGCTGTTGTGCAAATGGGATATACAACATGTGGAAATTATGGGCAATTAGCAAGACACCCCCAATAAAGGAGTGATTCTGCAGGTGGTGACCACAGACCACTTCTCAGTTCCTATGCTTTCTGGCTGATGTTTTGGTCACTTTTTAATGCTGGTGGTGCTTTCACTCTAGTGGTAGCATGAGACAGAGTCTACAACCCACACAAGTGGCTCAGGTAGTGCAGCTCATCCAGGATAGCACATTAATGCGAGCTGTGGCAAGAAGGTTTGCTGTGTCTGTCAGCGTAGTGTCCAGAGCATGGAGGCGCTACCAGGAGACAGGCCAGTACATTAGGAGATGTGGAGGAGGCCGCATGAAGGCAACAACCCAGAATCAGGACCGCTACCTCCGCCTTTGTGCAAGGAGGAACAGGAAGAGCACTGCCAGAGCCCTGCAAAATGACCTCCAGCAGTTCACAAATGTGCATGTGTCTGCTCAAACGGTCAGAAACAGACTCCATGAGGGTGGTATGAGGGCCCGACATCCACCGGTAGGGGTTGTGCTTACAGCCCAACACCGTGCAGTATGTTTGGCATTTGCCAGAGAACGCCAAGATTGGCAAATTTGCCACTGGCGCCCTGTGCTCTTCACAGATGAAAGCAGGTTCACACTGAGCACATGTGACAGACGTGACAGGGTCTGGAGACGCTGTGGAGAACTCCTGCCTGCAACATCATCCAGCATTACCGGTTTGGCAGTGGATCAGTAATGGTGTGGGGTGGCATTTCTTTGGGGGGGCCACACAGCCCTCCCTGTGCACGCCAGAGGTAGCCTGACTGCCAATAGGTACAGAGATGAGGTCCTCAGACCCCTTGTGAGACCATATGCTAGTGTGGTTGGCCCTGGGTTCCTCCTAATGCAAGACAATGCTAGACCTCATGTGGCTGGAGTGTATAAGCAGTTCCTGCAAGACAAAGGCATTGATGCTATGGAGTGGCCCGCCCGTTCCCCAGACTTAAATCCAATTGAGCACATCTGGGACATCATGTCTCGCTCCATCCACCAACGTCACGTTGCACCACAGACTGTCCAGGAGTTGTCAGATGCTTTAGTCCAGGTCTTGGAGGAGATCCCTCAGGAGACCATCCGCCACCACATCAGGAGCATGCCCAGGCGTTGTAGGGAGGTCATACAGGCATGTGGAGGCCACACACACTACTGAGCCTCATGTTGACTTGTTTTAAGGACATTACATCAAAGTTGGATCAGCCTGTAGTGTGTTTTTCCACTTTCATAATGGGGGTGACTCCAAATCCAGACCTCCATGGGTTGAAAAATGTGATTTCCATTTTTTTATTTTTGTGTGATTTTGTTGTCAGCACATGGATTTGCACAGGGATTTGCATCATTTCATTTACAGAACGTGCCCACAACTTTAAAATACTTCTTTTTTATTGTGAAGCAAACAACAAACTATTCACCCCCCTAAAGTCAATACTTTGTAAAGCCACCTTTTGCAGCAATCACAGCTCCAAGTTGCTTTGGATAAGTCTCTATGAGCTTGCCACATCTTGCACCTGGGACTTTTGCCAATTCCTCCTTGCAAAACTGCTCCAGCACTTTCAAGTTGGATGGTTTGTGCTTGTGAACAGCAATCTTTAAGTATGACCACAGATTTTCTATTGGATTAAGGTCTGGGCTTTGACTAGGACATTCCAACACATTTACATGTTTCCCCTAAACCACTCAAGTGTTGCTTTAGCAGTGTGTTTGGGGTCATTGTCCTGCTGGAAGGTGAACCTCTGTTATAGCCTCAAATCACGCATAGAGTGGTACAGGTTTTGCTCAAGAATATCCCCATATTTAGCATCATCCATCTTTCCCTCCCCTCTGACCAGCTTCCTAGTCCCGGCTGCTGAAAAACATCCTCACAGCAGGATGCTGCCACCACTATGTTTCACTGTGGCGATGGTCTTCTTTGGGTGATGGTATGTGTTGGGTTTGCACCAGACATAGCGTTTCTTTGATGGCTGAAAAGTTCAATTTTAGTCTCATCAGACCAGAGCACCTTCCTCCAAACATATTGGGAGTCTCCCACATGCCTTTTCGTAAATTCAAATCGTGCCATTTTGTTTTTTTTTGCTGAAAGTAATGGTTACTCTGCCATAAAGCCCAACTCTATGGAGCGTACGGCTTATTGTCATCCTATGTACAGATACTCCAGTCTCTGCTGTGGAACTCTGCAGCTCCTCCAGGGTTACCTTAGGTCTCTGTGCTGCCTCTCTGATTAATGCCCTCCTTGCCCAGTCCGTGAGTTTTGGTGGGCGGCCATCTCTTGGCAGGTTTGCTGTTGTACTTCTCAACAACATTGTCCCTTACTTTTTGGAGAGTTCCTTGGTTTTTATGGCAGTATTCGGTTAGTGATGCCTCTTAGTGTGCAATCTAAGTGTCACATGATCTGTCATTACATATACACACCTTTTTGAAAGACCCCAGAGACTGCAACACCTGTATATATATATATATATATATATATATATATATATATATATATATATATATATTGTGACCGATTCACTGTCACTCTCAGGATCCGTGTCCTAATATCCAGCACCAAAATGGAGAAAGCAGCAGCCCTTTAAATGTTTAGCAGATTTATGCTGTTTATTTGTCAGCATATAACAGAAAATAAACCAAACAGAAAATAAGTCCTAGCTTCTCCTTGAAGCCCTGCATAACTAAACTGTAGTTCCCTTACTACCTTATATAGAAGTGCAAACATACAGTCCAAACATAGGTTGCAGAGGTGTCTTTCCCTCTCACCTCTCTCTCAGGCTCTGTATCTCCGGCCTCTCTTTCCGAAGCAGATCCCTCTCTCGGTCATCACCTTCAGGGACTTTCTGTTCCTCTTTTCTGCATGCTCGCTCCTCAAAGCTTCTGGCTTTGGTCCATTAATTGTCAGTGTGGCCTCTGACTTCGGCCCCGCACACTTCCACAACACTCCAGCTCTGTCAAACAGCTTTCCACCTGGAGACAGCAGCCGTAGGTCTTGATTGCAGCCACAGTGAAGCATTTAAGCATCTCCTTAACCATCTCACTCCTGGGGAGAAGTCTTGAAGGGCTCTCTACTGCCCTCTGGTCACACACAATCACAATATATATACATATATTTATATATATTTGTCACAACCGCTTCTTCAATTGGGCTTGCCCAAAACGTAAATCTGACGCGCCCAGTGATATGTGATGGTTCTTGTTATTTTCCCAGATCGCAGAGATAGAACTAGACAATTATTGGACCATCAGGACAATCACAGGGACACAGGAATTATGAGGCAGAATAGAAGATTTACCGGCTGTATCTCTTCTTTTAGGTAAATGTAGAATTATTAACCCCTGCTTCCACCTGAGAACTTTATTAGTCCAATATTCAACAATCTTATACAGTACACGTTGATCACCCCTTCATCAATCCACACCTCTTAGCAACAGTCCTCTTAACCATTCCCCAACATTTCTTCTATCCATGTGACCCCTCTGTCAATCAATTGAGTGTTGCCTTTCCAACCGCTCCCATGATGCTGGCGCCTAACAGGTTAAATAACTTAATGGAACCTTGTCCTGGGTAGGGGAATACACACTTTAAGTTTCCCCTTTCAGGAGGCTAGCTTGATATTTGTCACCCTTGCCTGAATGAAATTCCTTGTCTCCTCCACGTCTGACTTCTGAAGTCTTCCCAAACTCCATCAGTTTGTTAACTCATAATTCTGGCCCTGTTACCTGAGGATACAGGCGACATACTTTATTATATTCCTCAGGGAAGACCAGTCATTTTGATGCCAAACATAATATGGGGATTTGCATACTTAATAGTACATATATAAGTTATCTATGTTATACTTACAGTATACCACAGGCAATATTAAACTACACATCCATGGGGTACCACAATTATGACTACCCTGCTAATAGGGAAATAAAAGTCCAGTTACAGTCCATATATTCCTGCAGTCTGTGCAATGTTTGCCCTGGAAGGGGTTCCTTATCCCACGCACCCCATGCCCTCCAAGGGCACAGACTGATCGAATAAACTCAACAGAGATGTCAGTGACCCCTGGACATGACAATATACAGTGCCTTGCAAAATAACTCAACCCCCTTGACTTTTTACCTATTTTGTTACATTACAGCCTTAAGTTCAATGTTTTGTTAAACAACAAAGATTGACTCCCTAAAATCCCTAGTGCATTACACTTAATTGTTAATTAATTTACTTTTATTATGGGACTATTAAAATTTAAGAAAATCGCTGCTGCTTCAGTGAGTTAAAATTATTAATTGAAGAAATGTCTGGTACTGAAATTGTAAGCTGCAAGGGGACTATAACATCTACTTATCTCTTATTAAACTGCTTACGGTATATACACTATTAAGGAGTATAATCCAGATTTTCAGCATGTCACATTTGCAGACACTGTGATCACATTTTAAAGATAATCCACATATATGCAGAAACTGCTAATCATAGGATTATATGGTTAGCGGTTTAAATAATCCACATCAATATTAGGAAATCTGACTTAAAAAAAAAAAAAATGTTAAAAAGCAAAAAAGTGGTGAAATAATTTTAAAACAAAGATGGTAGGAGAGGTTTAAGGAAGAAGGAAACTAATGCAATAAATGGCTAATTACTACACATGAAGATCCACAGTGTAATATGCCCTATATTGAATACATTATTAAAGGCAAACCCAATACTTATCAGACTTCTGCTGGTCTGTATTCAATACATTACTGCAATATCCTTTCTGTTTCATTCGTGAAAGAAGGGGGTTGCCAGTAACTTAATGCATTCCTTAGTCTTTCCTCTCCTCCAACATCCCGACGGCTACAGATTTGCCCTTACACAAGGCGTAGTCATGGGGTAACTGCCACTGATTTTGGGCATGTATTTAAACTCCCGGCACTTCCGGGTTTGCGTCAATCACGTCAACACGTGAAGTGATGATGTCATAGCGTCTATTGAATCAACAAACTTTATTTAAGCATTATTCAATGTTTTGTTAATCTGAATTTTATGTGATGGATCAGAACACAATAGTCTAAGTTGGTGAAGTGAAATGAGAAAAATATATAAATAAAACTAAAACTTGGCATGTGCGTATATATTCACCTCCTTTGTTATGAAGCCCATAAAAAGCTCTGGTGCAACCATTTACTTTCAGAAGTCACATAATTAGTGAAATGATGACCACCTGTGTGCAATCTAAGTGTCACATGATCTGTCATTACATATACACACCTTTTTTGAAAGGACCCAGAGGCACCTCTAACACAACTCTGCCATGAAGACCAAGGAACTCTCCAAACAAGTAAGGGACAATTTTGTTGAGAAGTACAAGTCAGGGTTAGGTTATAAAAAAATATCCAAATCTTTCATGATCCCCAGTAGCACCATCAAATCTATCATAACCAAATAGAAAGAACATTGCACAACAGCAAACCTGCCAAGAGACGGCTGCACACCAAAACTCATGGACCGGGCAAAGAGGGCATTAATTAGAGAGGCAGCATAGAGACCTATGGTAACCCTGGAGGAGCTGCAGAGTTCCACAGCAGAGACTGGAGTATCTCTACATAGGATGACAATAAGCCATACTCTCCATAGAGTTGGGCTTTATGGCAGAGTGGCCAGAAGAAAGTCATTACGCTATGTCTGGTCAGAGTTGAGGGAAAGATGGATGGTGCTAAATACAGGGATATTCTTGAGCAAAACCTGTACCTCTCTGTGTGATTTGAGGCTAGAACGGAAGTTCACCTTCCAGCAGGACAATGACCCCAAGCACGCTGCTAAAGCAACATTTGAGTGGTTTAAGGGGAAACATCTAAATGTGTTGGAATGGCCTAGTCAAAGCCCAGACCTCAATCCAATAGAAAATCTGTGGTCAAACTTAAAGATTGCTGTTCACAAGAGCATACCATCCAACTTGAAGGAGCTGGAGCAGTTTTGCAAGGAGGAATGGGCAAAAATCCCAGTGGTAATATGTGGCAAGCTCATAGAGACTTATCCAAAACATCTTGATTGCCACAAAAGGTGGCTCTACAAAGTAGGGGGTTGAATAGTTATGCACATTGACTTTTTCTGTTATTTTGTCCTATTTGTCGTTTGCTTCACAATAAAAAAAACATCTTCAAAGTCGTGGGCATGTTCTGTAAATGAAATAATGCAAATCCTCAAACAATCCATGTTAATTCCAGGTTGTAAGGCAACAGAACATGAAAAATGCCAAGAGGGGTGAATACTTTTGCAATATATATATATATATATATATATATATATATATATATATATACACACACACATACACTAGGAACTTTCCCGTCAAAACTGATGGGATTAAAATTGTAAGGCTGGCAATGCTGTTTGCCACAGAATGTGAGGCTTTTGGTCCTCTGAACACCTTTGGCGGTCATTGCGAGCCTCTCCCCCTATGTACTTTAAGTTCCCTGCTTTGCACTGAGCACCTTCAGCGCTCATCTCAAGCCCTGCGGCGCTAGCAATGAGCGTCGAAGGTGCTCATTCAAAGCCTCTCCCGCTTGTGGTGTTCATCGTGAGCGCTCATTGCATGCCTTTCCTCTTGCCTACTGTACGGGTCGCTCATTCCAGGGTTCGTTAACCTGCAAGTTTAGTGCTTGGGAATGCATGTGTTTCTTTCTAGCATCTCGCCCTGTCCCCCCCTTTGTCCTCTGTTTGTGTGCTGAATGTTTGTGTGGTGCGCGGTGACTGCCATTGGTTTTATTTTCAAAGTCCCGCGTGCCTGTTGTTGTTCGTGTACTGTCTTCAGTGTCATGTATTTTGTACATTTTGCAAGCCTGGCATTGCTGAGCCACGTTTTCATGCTGTTTATGAAAATTTGCGTTCTTCGTCCGCCATTTTTCCCTCGCTTAGGCGATTTTCGAGTGACGAAAAACGCCAAATATGGGTGTAATTCGCTTGCAACCTCACTCCCAGGCTTCCTGTGTCTCCCCCTATGCTGTGTGTGAGTGTGTTATTATTTTTTGTTTTGGTGGGTATTTAGAGTTACGCGCTTGAACAGTGCTGCGCCGATGGTGAGCCTCGTGTAAGTACTGCGTTGTAGGCTGCAATGAGGGACACAACTGGGTGTTGCCATTAATAGACTGCAGCCTGTGGGCTAAGATCACAGTCACTCAGTATGGTCTGAAGATAGTTACACAAACACAAAGTTTGTGTGAAGAAAGAGAGAAAAACAGATAGGTGTTTACTCTAGATACAGACATAGATACAGCAACTTGGAGGTGATGTTAATTTTGAAGAAGAGTGGAAACTTGGACTTCTAAAGGATACAGGCCAGTAATTGTGAACTAACTATTGGACACTTGGTTTATTGACAAACTGCTTGATTGTTGTACTTCAGGGGATTAGGATGCTGGCCCTTTAAGAAAAAGACCCCTCTGCTACCCGCAATTCCAGCAAGCTGAGATTGAGGGAGATTTAATTTATGTGGGAGTATTTATGAATATGTATGTGTGGGTTGCCTGGTGGTTCAGTCGTTAGAATTCGGGCCATTCACCACTGTGACCTGCGATTTAATCCAGTCAGGGAACCAAGAGGTCGCACCACCCTGAAACCATGCAGGTTTGGGCCTGGTCAGTACTTGGATGGGATACCACCTAGGGATACCAGGAGCTGTATGCTGTGAGAAGGAACTGGCAACCCACTCCAGTATCTCCAGTATCATGGACATAAAGAGGTGCATGGTGAGTTACGGTCCATGAGGTCACAGAAAGTCAGAGAAATGAACAACGTGAAAAAAAACTATTCTGTCCATAGCCATTAACTCATTGTGTAACTTATTCTGTATACCTACCAAGATATATCTGACATGAAGAGGCAACCGGGAAGAAATGGCAAGATCTATGCACAAACTGTGAATTACTGCTAATTTCATGTATTATGAACATATCTGCTAAGATTAGTTAAAAATAAAATACAATTATACATAGTAGGTGATGTTGAAAATCACCTTTGGTCCATCATTTTTAAACATTTTAGATCTCTTGTAATATGATCCTTGTAATATGTGGAATAATTGTTCCAAAGGAAGGAAAACAAAAAACTCCATTGAAACATTGCCAATTGTATAATAAGGGGAGGAATAATCCTTCCTGAATCCTTCCTGACCTTACATAAGGATTAATCCCTGGATCCTAAATGCACTTTATATTGAAACATATATCCACCCCTTTTTAAAGTTTTCTACCTAATCTGCTGTCACAAGCTCCTTTGTTTATATAGGACAGTCTTATAAATATTTGTTTAGGATGTGTTCCTCTACTATTTATTTCAAGCCGCAAAGTTTCAACATTGTCACTAGTTCCATCATAAATATTTTAGGCTTTAAATCATGCTTAACATACAGACAAATCTATCTTAAATAGATTATAACCTAAAAAAAAATCCCACCATGTTTCAGTAATGTCTATGAAATAATATTTCTCATTTACTGTTAAATGTATATCTAGGTTTGCTGGATTAATACATTTCTGCACTCTATAGGCAGCGCATCTCATAAAACATTTTTATTACTATCCAAAAATCCCTCTAATGATTGTGTTGACACCACCAGGGGGTGTCTACACAACTTCCTGATCCCCACTCAATCAGCATGCAGCGAGCAATATTAACCCACTATTTACCTGCTCTTGCTTGCTCAGCCAATAGTAGAGCCGTGTTGTCAGCCTCCCAGTCACTGCTGGGATATGACTTATCCCTGCTTCCTGTATATGCTGTGTGGTGTTGCCATAGCAACTAACATAGTGCTATGCCTCAAATATTTCATCTAACCGGATTGGCCAAAACAATTATGGAGGGGATATTAACCTTAATTTTAAACTGTCAGAAATAACAATAGATTTTGCTAACTTCAAGGTGTTTAAATGTTTATTTTGGTATTTTTTCATGCAAACATTTTTTTTATATACTATTAATTCTACTCTATCAGAAGCATTCATAATCCAGGAAATGTATATATCCCTTTAATAATTCTAGCTCACACCCAACCTTTCTGCCATCCTCTCCCCATATACAACAAGCTCCCTCTTTATTAAGAAGCATCCCATTACTAGTATAGAAAAGATTTCAATAGAGAAGCCAACCTGCACCACATTTTAAGCCATGAATTAACATTCCTAAGATCTTTTTGTCTCCATGGGCTAACATGTGCCATTGGTATTATCTTGGAAAATACTATGTTGAAGGTCCTTGCACTAAGCCTGTTTCCATGATCCGTAAAATCCTTTCTTTTAGAACACTCCATGTTCCACCTACTTTGTCATTGGTAGCAATATGTACCAAGATTGCTGGGTAATTTCCAGCACCACAAAATAATATATCAACCTGATCCATAACATGCTGAACCCTAGCACCCGGGAGACAGTAAACTTTCTGGTTGTTGCGATCTGGCTAACAAACCACTTCTAGCCCTATTAAATTGGAGCCTCTTAATTCCAACGTGTAGCTCGTAAGGGCTGTGTGCTTGTAATTTGGACGTTTTACGTTGCTGTTAAATTAGAAGTGCTGTGAGTTACGAGCTAGAGACGCTAAATCGTAAAGCCAGTTGTCGGCCGTCGGTGTTGCGGGCTAGAACGCAAACAATTATGCAAGCAGCCAATGGCAACAGAGATCGTCATCATTGTGTCACAAGAAAATGGAGGATGGATGTTAAAGTCTTACGGGGTTCAATTACGAGCTACGAGCAAACGCAAATTCCTGTCATAATGCACTATATGTAAAATATTAATAAAGCGGCAAATATAATATTCTCTCACATGCGAGTTACAGTATATGTATTAACACATTGATTGCTGGGATTGATATAACAGAAAATATATACATGAAATCAATAATTTTTTGGGGCCGATTTGCGGGCTTGAGAATGTTGTGCTATTAATTCTAAGACCTAACATCACTTTCCCTTTCAATATTAATACAGTAGTGTGTTTTTATTTAATTTAGAAGTGCTACTTTTGGACTTGACCCACCTTGCGGGTCCTCTCGAGCACACGTTGGCCTTTGGGCTCCATTTGCGTGTTACGGACTTGCTCGCGAGTGACTTTGCTGCAATTTAATAGCTAAATTGAAAATATAGCGGTTACAGGCTTGACGGATCAAAGGCTTTACGGCAGTGAAGTTCCACGTTGCTCGACACATAGCCTATTATAGGCCATCCTGCATCTTAACACGCAAGTCCGCTGCGAGCTACGTTACAGGGCAAATTTAATAGCCGTAACCTGTAAATTAAAAGAGTTACGGGCTACGTTTAATGATTTTTATTGATTTCTACATTGATGGTTTGTGAGACTGAACTACAATTAATTTGTGTATAGAAGTACGATTTCTGATCAAACTCCAGTCTCATTTACTATTGCCTCTGTCTTAAAAGTAACTTACAGGCTTGCTTAATTGATCATGATCATGCCCTGAAATGCTACTTACAGGTTTATGGCTTGCGTGTGGAGGCAGTGAGCATATAATTACAGGTTAGTGATAATTGAACATGTCTAAATGTATAGAAAAAATTGACAAAAGGAGATAAGAAGAACCTACCATGTAAAATTTACACTATTTATCTACATTCATTACATTCACAGTTACAGATAGATTGTTGAGTAGTATCACGTTCTCCAAAATCTTCTAGATCTCAAAGTTCTTCCCTATGATAACTGAAATATAGCCAGTTAGGCCACCGGTTGAGAGCTGCTTCTCAGTAGTGCACTATTAGTGTCAATTGCATCAATATTAGACTTGGTGGGATTGTTTAACTCTTCCTTGGTCATGACCTGTTACATGTTAAAGAAATTTTCGAAATCTTGTAAAAGCGTTTTACTGTCACAAGTAGTGTTTCCTCTATTTACTTGGAACATCAGATAACACATGCTTGCAAATTGTTTCAATTAACTAGCCAAACTAAGGCAAATTAAACATAGTTCCGTTTATCGGTTTCCGCTTTACTGTTAGTTTTCTTAATATAATGTGATTATTTTTTAATGCAAAACAAAAAAACTTATCTAATGTGTAAACCTGCTCTTTTAATTGCATGACAGAAAACATGGGGTTATCGTTGCCTTTTAATATCTCAGCTCAATTTAAAAGGGCAGGGGAGCATATATTTTGTCAAATTAACAGCAAGGAATTAAATAAAATCTAACAGCCTTATTAAATTGCGATTCAGTACATTTAAAAGGGCTCTATTTAAGCACACGGCATATTTTTTTACAGAAGTTTTTAGTTAGTGAACTTCTATCCAAAAGCAAGGTCTTCACTAACTAAAAACCTCTGTAAAAAAATATGCTGTGTGCTTAAATAGAGCCCTTTTAAATTTACTGAATCACAATTTAATAAGGCTGTTAATGTTGAATCTGACCAATTGTGGTATTATACGTTCCTAGTATTTAAATATCATAATTACCTTGCTCATGCACGATAAAAGTCCATCTACAAAAGTAGATTTTACTTTTTGTATCTAAATGTAAAACAAGTAAACATTATGACACACAGTTATCCATTATCATCATATGTATACTCTCCGGTTTCATATTTATGTACAGCATGATCATGCATGTGAGTAAGCTACTCACAAAATGTAAAAGGAAAGCATTTCTGCAAAAATAGCTCTCATCTGACATGGCTGACACCTAATGCCTATTTAAACTCATCACCTACACCTGTTTACAGCCTGCTTAAAAACTTCTCATTGTTTATGCACACCCTCTGAGTTCTCTTGCTTTGCTGTTTGTCCTTGACCAGTTTTTGATGTATACCTCCATAATCTGTGCCACCAGACCAGTGTTGCTGTGTAGCTTAATACTGTTCCTGCCTGCCATCCATCTGTGCCTACCTGCTATCTGTCTATAGCAGTGTTGACATATACCACATTACTTTAACTGCTGGCCAAATGCATGCATTAGTAGTGCCATGCACCTCTATACTATGTCTACATTTCATCTGCCTGTGCCACTTTTACTGTTTACCTAAATGCTTTGCCTACAGATAATAGATATACACCACCCATGAGTAACACAGTGCCTGGCATCATATTGAAGTCCAATGGGGAGGCAATACCTCAGAGTTATCAAAGACTCTTATATGAAGTATATGTAAGTAAGCTTATATAGGATTTTGTCTAATAGGCCAAGTAAGAACACAATGGAGAATGAAGCTTATTCCAATCAGGGACAGCAGGTACCAAATGGTTTCTTTGTTTATGATGCATTAATGAAGTACCTGATGAGATTGTACTGCTTGGTTTTGTCTAAATTCCTGAATAAAAGATTGCAGAGGACCTGTCTTTCCCAGATGGGGTTTATTAAAACAACCTTTCAAAATGTATAGCAGGCAGGGCAGAGGAAGTGAGCATCCAATTCATTAATTTTGCGAGTTTCCAATCTTGTAATGTACTTCAGCGAAAGCTCTATTCACACTAGATTCTAAACTCAAAGACAGGGCTCTCCATTCTTTGCTATGTGTAAATTTTTGTTTGGCCTCATACTTAAACGCTTGTTCAGGGCTTTACAAATAAAGATAATAATAATAATCCAAGATGTGAACAAAGAAAGAGATTGCTTACTGTGGAAATCAATGTAGGCGCTGATGAGGAAAAGGACACTAACAGCCTTATTAAATTGCGATTCAGTAAATTTAAAAGGGCTCTATTTAAGCACACAGCATATTTTATTTACATAGGCTTTTAGTTACTGAAGACCTTGCTTTTGGATAGAAGTTTACTAACTAAAAACATCTGTAAAAAAATATGCTGTGTGCTTAAATAGAGCCCTTTTAAATTTGCTGAATCTCAATTTAATAAGGCTGCATATGTGTGACGAACAAAGGGGGCAGCCTGATGTTTTTAGGTCAATAATAGATCTGTGTGGGAAATAAAGAGAAGTGCTCTCCACCATATAAGCAGATAGATAAGAACGGCAAAATGTAAAAGCATTTCATTTAAAAAACAGATAGGAAATGTATTTTTAAACAACACATAGAGTTTTCTCCTATACACAAGTATTTCTACATTATTCATAATATTAACAATAAATGGTCAACCCAATTCCAATCCAGTTAATTATGAAAATTATTAAGCAATAATTAAACATTTACCTGTCTGAATTCTAAAATAATTTTGGGAAGTGGGTGCAGATCTTGAAGCTGGTTCAACTGAAAATTGAATTTAATTATTTGAAATTTGAAAAACAGAATTCTATATATTGTATACAAGTAAAACATACTAATAATATCTGTAGTGTAAGAAAATTTAATATTGTTTATGACTATTTGAAAAAAATTAAAATTTAAAGAAAGATAAAAATGCTTAGAATTTTATTTGTAACCAAAATAGTCTCCTGAGAAAGTAATTATGCAAAATATAGAGAGGTATTCAGAAATACTTTCCACAATGTAAGGTTTTAACAAACTAGAGGAACCACTGAACTTAAAGCAACCTCTTACTTTTAAGATATAAAACTTAACCAACAAGAAGTCATGTCCAAATTCTTCCTCATCCTCTTACTCATGGCTGGATTTCCTATTAGGAAGGGGAAGGCACCTGCCTAGGGTAGCTCTTAGTATAAAAAAAATCTATATACCGTATATACTCGAGTATAAGCCGAGTTTTTCAGCCCTTTTTTTAAGGCTAAAAAGGGCCCCCTCGGCTTATACTCGAGTCGCTCCCCCTAGTGTCTCTCTAACCCACCCGTGTCTCTCTAACCCCCCCTCTACCCCCTGTCTCTTTCCCCCCCACTCCTCATCCTCAACTCCCCTCCCCCTCATCAACCCCGCTCCTCCTCATCAACCCCCTCCTCACTGTCTCCCCTCTAAATACCTCCCCCCCGACACCTGGTATATGGTAATGACGCGGCGCGCATGTGACTTCACATGCGCGCCGGGGTCAAGACGGAGCAGAGGCCGGAGAAGAAGTAGGTAAGTGAGGGGGAGGTATTTAGAGGAGAGAAAGTGAGAAGGGGGTTGATGAGGAGTAGTGGGATTGAGGGGGGGGGGTTAATGTTGAGGAGGGGGTTGAGGTTGGGGGGGTGAGGAGGGGGATGAGGATGGGGGTTGAGGAGGGGGTTGATGAGGAGGAGGGGGGTTGAGGATGAGTATAGAAGGGTTGAGGATGGGGGGTTGAGGAGGGGTTGATGAGGAGGAGGAAGGTTGAGCGGGGGTGAGGAGGGGGATGAGGATGGGGGGTTGAGGATGAGGATGGGGGGGTTGAGGATGGGGGGGTTGATGAGGAGTGGGTTGATGAGGAGGAGGGGTGAGGAGGGGGTTGATGAGGAGGAGGGAGGTTGAGGAGGGGGGTTGAGGTTGAGGGGGGTGAGGAGGGGGATGAGGATGGGGAGGGTTGAGGATGAGGATGGGGGGTTGAGGATGGGGGTTGATGAGGAGGGGGTTGATGAGGAGGAGGGAGGTTAAGGATGGGGGTTGAGGATGGGGGGTTGATGTTGAGGAAGGGGGTTGAGGATGGGGGGGTTGAGTGAGGATAGGGGGTTGAGGGGGGAGAATGAGGATGGGGGGTTGAGGGGGGGAATGAGAATGGGGTTGAGGGGGGAGGATGAGGGGGTTGAGGAGTGAGGTTGAGGGGGGTTGAGGAGGGAGGTTGAGGAGGGGGGTGAGGATGAGGTGGGAGGTTGAGGATGAGGAGGGAGGTTGAGGAGGAGGTTGAGGATGAGGAGGGGGGTTGAGGTAATGTCGGCTTATACTCGGGTCGGCTTATACTCGAGTATATACGGTACATTTTATCCTTAAAATATATTTTTCTGTGCAAGTGATCAATGTCCCCGGCAAGAGTGCTACTTGTAACACTTTTTTTTGGACCCTGATTTTAGCTTCCTATAAAGGTTCTTATTAAATGGATACAAAGTGACTTATTTAAGTTTCTTGCTGCATGTCCCCATACTAAAATACTCTAGTCTGAAATGCTAAAACGCTGCCAGTGGTGGATTCAGCCAAGCTGGAGAACTGTTGGAAAAAAAAGATCAACAAAGCCATAGCTTCTTTTATGGTTGGACGAGCTAACTGGTGTGTAGGTCTGCAAAGGGATGCTGTGTGGGCATTGCTGCTTAACTCATAGCTACCAGCAAAACTGTAGTGTCATACAGCCTCATGTTTGAACTTTAGAAGTTTTAGATGAGATACAAAGATTTTGAAATGTCAACGATTTATTCAAAGGTTGACAATACACTTGGAATCAATATAACTTGTTTAAGAGAAATATTGACTAGTTGTCCCTTCAAATAAAATTACACTGTGGCTGCATCGATTCTCCTCCTCTTTAAATTGCTTTCAGACACATAGTAGGAAAGAAATTCAAATAAATTCAATGTTTTGCCTAGTTTAAATTTGCATATACGTTTGTGACTTGCCTGGGTCTGTTTGCAACTGTGAATTACTTCTAGCAAGTAAAGTGTGTCTATTTGCTGTGTGCACTGATTTTTTCTAGGTGAGAAAGGAGTGGTTTTGCCTGGGTTAAACTTGCATATAAGTTTGTGACTTGTCTGTGTTTTTCCAACTGTGATTTACTTCTAGAAAGTAAAGTTTGTTTACTGTGTGCACTGATTTTGTCCAGGTGAGTAGTCAGAAGCTAATATAAACAGGGGGGGTGAAGTTCTAATTAAAGTGCAGTTCTAGTATAAGTGTAGGCGTTTAAATAAAAGGAGGGCATTCAAAGAAAAGGGGGGCAGACTTATAGTGCAAGAGGAAGAAAAGGAATATAAATGTATATATTAGTTGTATAAACATTTTTTTGTAACTATGAGTCAGTCCAGTGACAAGCTCACTAAGTGAGGTTCATACCACTTGAGGCTCAAATTGGAGAAGTGGAGAGGAGAATTGCACCACTGAGTGATATTGCTCCACTGGAAAGGGAGCACAGTTTAGCTGGGAATAGCATGGAGGGTGGACATGCAGCTAGTAAGGATGTCCAGGGAGGTAGCTGGATTACAGTTACATGGGGAAGCAGGGGAATCAGGAGGAGGAAGCAGGCCAGTTCTGGGTTGGCAAGCACAACAGATTTGCCATATTCAGTGAAACTATTGGGGATGTCCATTCAGGAATGGCAATGCCAGATAGAGCTGTCCCCTCTAACAGCCAGGAGAACAGTTATACAGGATGAGTGGGAGGGTAGATTAGGCAGAGAAACAGACAGGTTTTGGTGGTAGGGGACTCTATTATAAGGAAGGATAGGGTGACATGGTGATTTGTCACCCAGATTCCAGCAAGTAAACAGTTTGCTGTCTCCCGGGTGCTTGGGTTCGGCATGTTGTGGATCAGGTAGATAAATTATTGGGAGGGGCTGGAAATGAACCAGCAGTCTTGGTACATATTGGTACCAATGACAAAGTTAGTGGAAGATGGAGTGTCCTAAAGGATGACTTTAGAGAACTAGATAATAAGCTGAAGGCAAGGACCTCCGAGGTAGTATTTTCTGAGATACTACTAGTGCCATTAAGCTAGACCAGGGAGATAGAAGGAGGTTAGGGAGGTTAATGCATGGCTAAAAAAGTGGTGCATTAAGGAGGGGTTTGGGGTTTTAGAGCACTGGGCTGACTTCTCACTTGGGTACAATTTCTATAACAGGAATGGGTTGCACCTTAATGATGAGGGAGCTTGTGTGCTGGGGGAAAGGATGGTAGAAAAGCTGGGGTAGTTTTTAAACTAGTAGGTGTGTGGGGGGGGGGGGGGGGACTAGACAGAAGCTTGCCAGGAAAAATGGGAGAGTTTAATTATTAGCAGTTAATGAGAAATGGGATTTAATAGACATTACTGAAACGTGGTGGGACTGTTAATCTGGATGTTATAACCTATTTAGAAAATATAGGGGCTATGGTAAAAGAGGAGGATATATTTGTCTGTATGTTGAGCCTGAATTTAAGATAGTTATGCTGGAACTAGCAATAATGTTAAAAGCTTCTGGGTAGAGTTAACTAGTGGAGCAGCAAATTCTAAAATAATATTGTTAGTAGTATGCTATAAACCAGGGGCGGGCAATTAATTTGCCAAAAGGGCCACATGAGAAACTGGGACTGTTGTGGAGGGTCACCTTCCAGTGCAATACCCACACCCCCAGCAGCACCATTCACCCCCAACATCCAGGCCCCCTCAGCAGCACCATTCACACCCAAGCCCCCCTCAACAGTACCTTTCACACCCAACACCCCCAGGCCCCCTCAGCAGCACCAGTCACCCCCAACACCCCCAGCAGCACCATTCACCCCCAAAACCCCCAGGCCCCCTCAGCAGCACTATTCACCCCCCCCCCCCTCCCCACCCCCAACTACCTCAGCAGCAATTTTCACCCCCCTGCAGTTATATTCACCCCCCAGGGCCCCTTAGCAGCAATATTCACTACCTGACCCCCAGGGCCCCTAAGGAGCACCATTCACCCCACACAAAAACCCCAGTGCCCACTCAGCTGCATCATTTACCCACCCCCCCAAAAAAACAGGGCCCCTTGTTGCACCATTCACCCCTCCCCTAGCCCTTAAGCAGCCATAATCGCCACCAAGCACCCATCAGCAGCACCATTCAACCCCAACCCCCTCAGATGCCATATTCGCCCCCCCCCCAGGGCCATCTCAGCAGCAATATTCACTCCCCAACCCCTCAGAGCACCATTCACCCCCCCCCCAAAAAAATAGGGCCCACAATAAACCTGGAGACCCATCCATCCTCCCAAGCCCCTCAGCAGCCATATTCACCCCCCAGGCCCCCCTCAGCAGCCATATTCACCCCCAGGGCCCCCACAGCAGCACCATTCACTCCCCCCTACCCAAAAAAAACAGCCCCTCCCCTCAGGAGCATTATTTAACCAATTAAACCCCCCCATGGCCCCTGCACTTCATTCACTCTCCAGTCCCTATTTTTTAAATATATTAATGAGAAAAATCGGGATTTGCAAGTGCTCATGGACAACCACGTAGGTAACAGTGCTCAATGCCAAGCAGCAGCTGTAAAGGCAAATGTAATATTAGCATGTATTAAGAATGGTATAGAAGCAAATATAATATATACAATCTATTTGGAATATGGAGTACAATTGTGGGGACATTTTAGAGCTGGAAAAAGTATAGAGAAGGGCAACAAAACTAATAAGGGGAATGGAGGGGCTAAGTTATGAAGAAAGATTATTTTCTCTGGAAAAAAGGGCGTCTACGAGGGGACATGATTACCTGATTAAATATATCATGGTCAATATAAGGCTTTGTCAAGTGAACTTTTGGTGGCAAGAGGTTTTCAACTGACAAGAGGACATCCTTTGAGGTTAGAAGTAAACAGAAAGAAAAGGGTTATTCACAGTACGGGTATTTAAACTGTGGAATTCTCTACCAAAGGAGCTAGTGATAGCGGATTTGATGGATAACTTTAAAAAGGAATTGGATATTTTTCTAAATAAAAAGGGCATTCAGGGTTATCCAGATTAACTAGAGAGTATTGATCCAGGGAGGAGTCCGATCTCCAGTAACTGGGGTCAGGAAGGAATTATTTTTTTCCCTTTTGAGACAATTGGCAAAGTTTCACTTGGGTTTTTCTTTTTCTGTTTGCCTTCCTCGGGATCAATTATCAATTAATAATTAAACCTAATACTGCAGATCAGAGGAGATCTTAAAAGGTTGAACTTGATGGACTAAATCAATTACTATGTAACTATGTACATAGATGGGGTCTGCAACAAACTGTAAAGTTAATATTGTCAGGAGTCTGACTAAGGATCTTGCATTTGTCAGGAGCCACAATATTATATAGGATGAGAGCTAACTGGATCAACAGACTGTAAGTTTCTATGTCACTTACCAAATGTAACATCAAATGGAATTGTTATGCTAATACCTCTAATTTTGTGTTCATCAATCAGTGAATTGAAAAAAACATTACACCTAAACATCTTACATGAATGGTAAATTATATCAAAATACTTCAGTGTCAGTTTATATGATTCTTTTCCTATTTAATGGATGGATACTTAAAATGGACAAGAATATGTGAGTCTTAGAAATAAAAAAACACTGGGCAAAAATATGCGTTAAAATTGAGGCTTTACAAAGTACATTAATACTTCTAATATAACATTTCCTACCACAGTTTCAGCAGTGGATGGGAGATGACGCAGGGTTGTGCAAGGAAGTTTCTTCATTTTACACTGAAGATGCAGATGTAACTTGTCATAAAGAACCTATTTTAAAAGAGTAATCAAACAATCAATAAGAAATAAAAACAGATGATAAATGGCATATTACTAGCAAACTACGCTGAATTAAAAGGCAAAGGCTGTGCATACTAATGCTAACAAATATTTAATACTAGCGAATTGCCCTTCAAAAAATGATGTTTGGCAGAGACATCATTTTTTGTGGTGGTCTGAGATCTCGGCGCTGATTGCAAGGCTCGCGATGAGCGCCTTCGGCGCTCATCGCATGGCTCGCAATGAGCGCCTTTGGCGCTCATTGCGAGCCTCTTGGTTATTGAGTAAGGCGCTTTTGCTGTCATTGCAAGGCTGTCCTCTGGTGTAGTTTGTGTGCTATGAGCAGCGTTGGTGCTCGTTGTGAGGCACGCAGTGAATGTCTTTTGCGTTTATTGCGATAATGTGTTTTTTTTGTGTATATGTATTTTGGGATGCTAATTAAATAAGTAGTAAATTAATATACTTTACCTATTTGTAAGTAATACATGCAGGAAGCATTGTGCTCAAGAGCTGACAATCTGTTTTGATGTTCCTGCAGCATACAATGTAGGTTTGCACTTTTGTGGAGCTGAGGTGTAAGTGTCAGCAATGTGTGAAGTGTGTAGTGTAAGTAGGCTGCGAGGGGAAGCCGTTAGTGTAGCTGGGTACTTCCGCATTCTGTAAGGTAGTGTTGTAAAATGGAGGCGAATGTGTATGAGGTAGGTGGGTTTGTATGATGAAGCGTCCTTGCTAATGATGTATGTTGTAGTTTGTGCAGGTTTTTGTAAAAGCCATATTTGCTTTTTGGAATGTTTTTTTTTCCAAGTCCCGATTGTGTGGTCGTTTGTAACCGGTCGTGAGGCGTCGTAGAGCCTCCACCTCCGCAAATGCGGCCCCTCGCTTCCGCATTTGCGGCCTGCATTGAGCCTGCGGAGCCCGCAAGCGTTAGCAACAACCCGCATGCTGACAACTATGTATGTGATCAGTAATTTCTAGTAGCTTACCTCTCTGAGATCATTGCTGCTGGTTAATCTGAATTTCTGCCCTGCTGCGTGGTGTGCTTCTCGCTCTAGTTCTTTTAGATGAATCTGCAAAATGTATTTAGATCACTTATTTATGGATTCCAATCAACAGTGTAAATTCTGTGTTTAACATGATATTCCACAAAATCTCCAATTGCTTTATATCATATTTCTTTTTGAGTGCATAAATGCCTTTGTGCAGTGGGGTTAAAGAGCATCCATCACTGGCAATAAACAGTCACTGAATACTTTTTGCTTAACTTAATATTAAAGAACCACTGTAGTTTCACATTTGTGAAGTACGTATCATTCTTTCAAATTTAGCAGCTATATAAGGCATGGACATAACAGTTTTTAAAAATAAAATCCAAATTTTAGCACACTGTGCCTGTGGGATTCTGTGTTGGATGTTCTCAACACTTCCTACTGGTTTGGAGCTGGAGTAACAGGGTAAAGAGAAGAAGGGAGGATAGATGATACGGCTTGTGCTTGGTGACTCCATTTTAAGAGTAGTAGATTAAGGAAAGCGCAACAAAGGAAGGAGTGAGGTAAAATGCTTTCCAAGAGCTAAAACTTACATTTTAAAAATTGTTAAAGCAGCAAGGTCTACACGTTTGAAATAATGATCTGAATAGTAATGATTATTTTGCCTTTCAATAATTGCTCTGTGAGCTAGGAAAACAGATGAGAGATATTTTTGTTCATCCTGGTAAAGAGATTATTTGAAGCAGGATGGTAGAAACTTTTAATGGAATAGTGAAAAAGGGCAGAATCAGAGTAAAACAAGCCATGTTTCATAAATAGCGAAGAGTTGGGTGAAGAAGAGATAATTATCGGTGCACAGAGTCCAGAGTGCAAAGGAGATCAAAAGAAGGGTGGGAGGGAGGCCGGCAGGAAGGGGAGCGAAATTAGGTTAGTAGGGGCCAGGATTAGGACTGATATCTCCAGTAGATAGCAGGAGAGCCAGAGAGCGATAAATTAAATGTGATGAGCACTTATATCCATGTTTTTGTTTGTTTGCTTTGGAGTTGGGATACATAATCACATACGGTATATAGTTGTGGACCAAGGAAGGACGTTGATCATGTTTGCGATATTGGTCATGCAAATGGTAAAAATTGAGGCCCTCGTAAATGCGTTCTTTGCCGGCCTTGCATGCGGCTTAGGTTCCCCACGGCTCATCCTCCTCCCCAAGGCTCCCCCTCCCACGGCTCATCGCGAGGACCGCAGCCTACAGAAGCCTTGTAAAAGTATTTCTGGAGCAAAAGCTGATCTAAAATCTTTGGATTTAATATACAGATTGTATGCAAATAATGATACTATTACACAATATATTATCTATTATTATTTGTTTATAGTTGCATAGCCTCTTAATAAAAAGGCATATATGCTTTTTTCCCATATTCACAAACTTCACAAGGACTGTAAATCAGAAGCAATGTCTAATCACTATGATTAAATTTCCACCTCAGCCCTTGCAATGTTTAGTGAATTTACCTTTCTATTTTTAAAAATCCAAAGCCATTTTGTATATTTTGGTATCATGTTTACAGTAAAAACGTAATTACTTTACCCCTAGAATTTCTGATGTCTTCTTTAATTCTTCCTGATGAACTTGAATTCTGTGGTTTTCCATGACTAAAGAAAAATATTGTAAAAACTATATTTAGAAATAAACTTAAAAGGGATAAAAACAAAGATCCCAATAGTCTCCACAAAGATCTGAGCTGTGTATGAAAAATTAATCAATGTGGTACCAAAATTATTTTTTAAAGGACCACTGTGGTCATGTTTTTAAAATGTATTATTTATTTTAGATACAGGAAAAAAAAAAAAAAACTTGAATAATTTTTACTTGGGACAGCAGCGTTATTTAAAAATTTAAAAAAGGGGAAACCTAAAAAAAAAATACTAAAGTCCCTTTATACATTCCACTAGGGTTTTTTCACAATAGGACCCTTCATAATTCCCTCTATATATTAATTTATAATTATGATAATATGTATCTATATGTATATCACGTAATTATGATACTACTAGAATATTGCCTGTCAAAAAATTACGGCAATGAAATTGTAAGTGAACTAATGCAGTTTGGTGTATGGTAATCAAATAAATAATACATTAATAAGTATACTTTACCTATTTTGAAGTAATATATGCAGGAAGCATTGTGTTGAGCTGGCAATCTGTTTTCATGTTGCTGCAGCATACAATGTGTGTTTTCAGTGCTGTGGAGCTGCTGTGTAAGTGTCATGAATGTGTGTAGTGTAATAGTGTGCGTGCGCGAGGAAAATCCATTAGGGTAGCTGTGTACTTCCGGATTGTGTAAATTAGTGTTGTAAAATGGCACCTAATGTGTGTGGTACACAGCTGTGGCTGATTTTGCGTCGCTGTTCTTGGACCTCGTCCGTCTTTTACGGAAAATCTGTATGTGTTTGGTGGTGTTTTGCGTCTTTAGGGTCCTGTAGCCTCGTTTTCGTTTTTTTCCACGGCCATTTTTTCTCTCGCTTAAGTGATTTTCGAGTGTCTAAACTCTGTAATTTTGGACTTAAATGAAGGTGTAACTTCACTTGCAGGCGCTCCATGCCAGTAATAGAGGCCCTCGCTTCGCGAGCCTGCAGCGTTACAACAACCTGCATGCTCACAACTATATATATATATATATCACATATAATAGTTGTCAAACTATGAATCATCGTCACGAGAAGCGAGGGACGCAGTTCGGGCTGCAAATGCGGACCTCGCAAAGCGAGGGGCCGAATTTGGGAAAGGTGGAGGCTCCCACGTCGGCTGCAATGAGCCGAAGGCTCATTGCAGGCCGCAAATGCGGACCCTCGCTAAGGAAGGGGCCGCATTTGCGGAGGTGGGGGCTCTACACCGCCTCACAAGCGGTTACAAACACCCACAGAAGCGGGACTTTGAAAAAAAACATCTAACACGCAATCAATACATACGGACTTACACAAAAAAATACGAGCCGCGGGACTTAGAAAATAAACTATTACAAACTTGCAGAAATACGACCTTAACGGCTGAACCGAGCACACCTGAGAATATTAAAAAAACAATAAATAGACATAAAAATGACATAAAAAGCTTACCAACGGCAAGGGGGGCACCCAGGACCTCTGTGAAGTTACACCTTAATTTAAGTCCAAATTACCAAGTTTAGACACACAAAAATCCCCTAAGTGAGAGAAAAAATGGCTGCCGAAAAAAACAAAAACGAGGCTACAGGACCCTAAAGCCACAAAACACCACCAAGCACGTACAGCTTTTCCAAAAAGCCGTACGAGGTACAAGATACACTGTTAGCAAGGACGCTAATTCATCCACACCCGCGCTCCAGATATACAGTCAGGTCCATAAATATTGGGACATCGACACAATTCTAAACTTTTTGTCTCTATACACCACCACAATGGATTTGAAATAAAACGAACAAGATGTGCTTTAACTGCAGACTTTCAGCTTTAATTTGAGGGTATTTACATCCAAATCAGGTGAACGGTGTAGGAATTACAACAGTTTGTATATGTGCCTCCCACTTTTTAAGGGACCAAAAGTAATGGGACAATTGGCTGCTCAGCTGTTCCATGGCCAGGTGTGTGTTATTCCCTCATTATCCCATTTACAAAGAGCAGATACAAGCTCCAGTGTTCATTTCAAGTGTGCTATTTGCATTTGTTGCTGTTAACTCTCAATATGAGATCCAAAGAGCTGTCACTATCAGTGAAGCAAGCCATCATTAGGCTGAAAAAACAAAACAAACCCATCAGAGAGATAGCAAAAACATTAGGTGTGGCCAAATCAACTGTTTGGAACATACTTAAAAAGAAAGAACGCACCGGTGAACTCAGAAACACCAAAAGACCCGGAAGACCACGGAAAACAACTGTGGTGGATGACCAAAGAATTATTTCCCTGGTGAAGAAAACACCCTTCACAACAGTTGGCCAGATCAAGAACACTCTCCAGGAGGTAGGTGTATGTGTGTCAAAGTCAACAATCAAGAGAAGACTTCAGAGTAAATACAGAGGGTTCACCACAAGATGTAAACCATTGGTGAGCCTCAAAAACAGGAAGGCCAGATTAGAGTTTTCCAAACAACACCTAAAAAAGCCTTCACAGTTCTGGAACAACATCCTATGGACAGATGAGACTAAGATCAACTTGTACCAGAGTGATGGGAAGAGAAGAGTATGGAGACAGAAAGGAACTGCTCATGATCCAAAGCATGCCACCTCTTCGGTGAAGCATGGTGGTGGTAGTGTCATGGCGTGGGCATGTATGGCTGCCAATGGAACTGGTTCTCTTGTATTTATTGATGATGTGAGTGCTGACAAAGGCAGCAAGATGAATTCTGAAGTGTTTCGGGCAATATTATCTGCTCATATTTAGCCAAATGCTTCAGAACTCATTGGACGGCGCTTCACAGTGCAGATGGACAATGACCCGAAGCATACTGCAAAAGCAACCAAGTTTTTTAAGGGAAAGAAGTGGAATGTTATGCAATGGCCAAGTCAATCACCTGATCTGAATCCGATTGAGCATGCATTTCACTTGCTGAAGACAAAACTGAAGGGAAAATGCCCCAAGAACAAGCAGGAACTGAAGACAGTTGCAATAGAGGTCTGGCAGAGCATCACCAGGGATGAAACCCAGCATCTGGTGATGTCTATGCGTTCCAGACTTCAGTCTGTAATTAACTGCAAAGGATTTGCAACCAAGTATTAAAAAGTGAAAGTTTGTTTTATGACTGTTAATCTGTCCCATTACTTTTGATCCCTTAAAAAGTGTGAGGCACATATACAAACTGTAATTCCTACACCGTTCACCTGATTTGGATGTAAATACCCTCAAATTAAAGCTGAAAGTCTGCAGTTAAAGCACATCTTGTTCGTTTTATTTCAAATCCATTGTGGTGGTGTATAGAGCCAAAAAGTTTACAATTGTGTCGATGTCCCAATATTTATGGACCTGACTGTACATTCGTCACCATTTTACAGCACTAACTTACAGAATGCGTAAAGACACAGCTACACTAACGGCTTCCACTCGCGCACGCAGACTATTTACACTACACACTGCACACATTGCTGACACTTACACCTCAGCTCCACAACAGTGCAAACCTACATTGTATGCTGCAGGAACATGAAAACAGATTGTCAGGTCTTCAGCACAATGCTTCCTGCATATATTTTTATGCCATTTTGTGTGTATTTATTGTTTTTTTTATGTTTTCAGGTGCACGCGGTTCGGCTGTTAAGGTCGTATTTTTGCGAGTTTGTATGTTTTTAAAGTCTAGTATATAGTATATAAGGACAATGGGAATTAGTACTCCTTTCCTCTATATGTAACCAAGAGGTTGTGTCCTCATAATTAATCTGTGTGTCTTCTGTGTGTCTTTTTTAATAAACTTAATCCTAAATATATCTTATAAAAAGGCACTGAATGAAAAATCTTCATTCAGTCCCTTTGGTGATTGTGTCTTGAGTTTATAAATCCATTTACACTCCTTTTTCAAAAGTAGTTTGTCAATATCTCCCTTTCTATGGCCTAATTTGACTCCATCTATCACATAGAATTTCAAAACAGACGTATCTTTGTTATGGTAGAAGTTAACATGGCAAGCAATTGGAGTATAGTAATCATGGATTATTGAACTTATATGTTCTCCAATCCTTCTCCTCAGTTCTCTCTTAGTTTTTCCGACATAATTTATTGCACATATGACTCCATTTGTTTTACAATTGTAAAAATTCTTAATCTGAAATATTTCACCTGTGCTAGGATGTACAAATTCTTTGCTTGGTTTAATATATTTGCAGAACTTGCATCTCCCGCATCTGAAGCAACCAATGACTGGTTTTAGCCAAGTTTCTTTGTGTACTTTATTTGTTTCAAAGTGGCTAAGTACCAGTAAATCTCTTAAATTGGGGCTTCCGCGGTATGTAATAGCACATTGTGGTGAGATAACTTCTTGAAGATCTTCATCTGAAGTAAGAAGATACCAGAACTTGGGCAATAATGTTCTTAATTTCCATTGCATTGTGTCCAAAGGTCAATATACAGCGAATTAAAGTGTCATTGTTACATTTTATTTTTTGACTGGACCATTCTAGTAACTGTTAGTGGCTGTTTCCTTCCTATATGTTGTTGTTTTGATGTTACCCAGATTATCTTTCTGTATCTTAAGAACCAAAAAATTCAGTTTAGATTCGTGTATCTCATAAGTGAACCTCAATCCTAGAGTGTTTTTATTGAGGATATCTATAAATATAACAAGATCTTGTTTAGATCTACTCCAAAATACCAATATATCATCTATAAAGCGTCTACACATCAGTATGTTGTCAGTGTGATCTCCCATAGATTCATCAAAGACCCACTTCTCCTCCCACCACCCCAGGAAGAGATTTGCATAATTAGGGGCACATGGTGTGCCAATCGCTATGCCCCTAATTTGGTGTATCCATTTACCAGAAAAGATGAAATACATTTTGGTAAGTACACATTCTAGCAAATTAGGAAGGTATTGAAATTAGCCATTTTAGTCCCTTTCATCCCAAGGTAGTATTGTACCGCACCTATGCCCTCCATATGTGGTATAGAGCTATATAGGGCTCCAACATCTATACCGACAAGTAGGCTAGTTTTTGGGACATTTGAATCTTCGAATTGACTTAGGACATCACATGTATCTTTGATATATGAAGGAAGGCTGGTTACTAGATCTTTCAAGTGATAATCTAGAAAAAAAAACTGATATTGTGAGATATATTATCATTCCCAGAGACAATTGGCCTCCCAGCAATTGGGGAGACTTTTTTATGTTCCTTGGGAAGTTTTTTTTTTTCCTGCATCTCTATTTAAGCTTAATATACAATGATACGCTTTAGTTAAAAGGGTTGTAGGTGATTGTGGTTAACTGAAAAAGTAACTTAGTTCCAAGTCCCTTCTCAGTGGAACTAAAGGGAAGCTCATTGGTTTACAAGGATCAACAGGCAATAATACAGAATAATACAGAATAGATCTCTGCAGTATAGAATAATTGCATATAAAGTTGCAAAACAAAAAGGTTTTTTTTTTTCTCTAAAAACATTTTGCCCATTATTTAAAAGACTTTATAGGGAAAAAAATATTACAGTAGTTGTTTAATATACTATATAACTGACTAAGCTGGATTAACTCAACAAATGGCACTATACCATGGATCACCTCTGTTGGCTGGAAATTGAATGGACAATCCTAAAATACATACATACTTCTACATCAACTGTTACTGTCTAAGATAAGCCCGATTACCAAAACTGTGTTTATTAAACACTGATCAAATTACACAATACCACTATTTAAATGTATTTTCAAGCAGTACTTACTCACAGCTCATATGCCACACGTCTAGGATTTAATAGATGAAACCCAAAGGATTAACATTATAGATTTAATTGGTGAATATACATAAATGATAGGAGAGATCTCATTAATGGGGCACACCCTCTGCTGATCTCAAAAAGAAGAGTTTATTTAAAACTTAACTTTTAATATTGGCATACAATTCAATTTATAAATTGTGAAAATTGCTTTATGAAGGTTTATTGCATATATATTTTCCAGAATATTCCCATAAATAGTTAAATTAATATTTTTGTTGCTAGAATAGCAGTCAATAAGGTATCTTTATAATAAATCTATAAAGTGACTTAGTGCTGAGGTATGAAAATGAAAAATTATATATATGAAAGTCTGGTGAATTCTACAAATACGATCCTGTATAAGGAATTGAAAAGTGCTACAGTGCTAATATGGTGCTTGTCTTTAGAAAGGATCATCTTAAAGTGATAAAGGTAACTATAACAAGTATAGGATAGGCAGATATTGCAGAACTGCAGGGTCAGGGTAGCATTCTCTATATTCACTGTTCCTGAGTTTTATTATCCGTATTGCTATCCTATGCTAATTGTGCATATTGAGGGCATAGGTGTGGATATCTGGGACCTGGAACGCTACCTGCTGCATACCCGCGTGTGCCTGGCGAGATGCCTGAGACAGGTCGTGTGCTGGTGACGTCAAACGTACAGCGTCAATCAATGCACGTTTCAAATTTTTTCATCAGGGGTTACATGGTCTCCAAAACATACAATATTTAAAGTCTGTGGTTGCCATAATCATTCATATCAAATTCCACATATAATTGAATGAGTTGTGCAATAATTTTGGTATAAGGTGAGTGTGGTTTGGAAACATTTTAAATGATAGACTCTTAACTGTAATGGGGTATCCTATTTAGATATTAAATCTAAGCATCATCCTACATAAGATGATGATTTGTTGGGAATAGAAAACTTGTGTATTGGATGATATTTACATTGGGATAACAAGTTACAATTGTATTTTGCTCTGAATGTTGTATATTTAAAAAACTATCCTTGTATTGAATTTCATCATGTGTGAAGGCAATAAAGATTTTAATTCCTTTTGCACTAAAATGCCATATATAATCTTAACTTTTTTGTATCCTTTCATCATTCTTGATGGTGATGTAATTGTTTGTCTTCCACTGGAAGTTTAGCATTCTATTAAGGATTATATTCATTGTATAAGAAATTAAGTAATAATTAATTCCCCATTATCATTATTTGCTTATATTGATTATAACATCTTATGTTGTTGCATATTTAGCCCACAAAGATGAATTCATTGCTTGTTAAAGTGTGTCCATCATATCATTTTTACATCTCCCAATCATTTATTTAATATCACAGATTAAATCAAATGAAGGGTAGGAATGTAAATCCTTCACTGAGGCCCAGGTTTTTTTTTTTTTTTCAAAGTGTAAATCCACTTAGCCTCCTTTTTAATAAGTTCCTTATCCAGATTTCCTCTTCTTATATTTTTCTTGATTCCATCTATGGCAATAAATTGGATGGCATTTACATTGGCCCCATGTTTGTAATTTATGTATACAGCTACTGGAGTATCATATTCCTTTTTTATGCTGTACACATGTTCCAAAATTCTCCGTCTCCACTGTCTGCAGGTTTTACCCACGCACCTTATGCCACATTTGCAAATCAGTAAGTAAATTATCCCTTCTGATTTACAGTTTAGTAGCTGATTTATTGTGAATGATTTTTTACCATCACTTGTTGAAGATGTGTTTGCCAGTGTGAGGTATTTACAAGCCTCACATTTTAGACATTTAAAAGCATCCTTTTGTGTCTTGGAGCCAAGCTTTTTCCTATGATTATTTAAATGGCTGTTGGACAATATGTCTCTTAAGTTGGTGGATCTTCTACTAGTTATTTGCACCCTCTTACTGAGGTATGGATACAAATCCTTATCCTCTAGTAATATACTCCAGTGTTGATCAAATATCCTCTTAATTTCATGCCATTTACCGTTGTAGGTAACGATGACTCTTACTAGGTAATCTGTATCTTTTGCCTTAACCATTAAAAGAGATTCTCTATCTCTTTGTTTGGCTGTGCTGTATGCTCTTTTGAGTACCTTCTTTTTGTAACTCCTGTCTAAAATTCTAGACTGGAGTTCTTTGGCCTCACTTTCAAAGTCTGAGTCTTGTAGGCAGTTGCGATTCATCCTGAAATACTGGCCTACAGGAATTCCAGAGATCAATGCTTTAGGATGGCTGCTGTCTGCCTGCAAAAGGCTACTAGTGGCTGTGGGCTATCTAAAAGTTGTGGTAATAAGATTATATATGGCATTTTATTGTAAAAGGAATTAACATCTTTATTGTCCTCACAAACGATGAAATTCAATACAATAACTTTTAAATATACAACATTCAGAGCAAAATACAATTCTAACTCATTATCCGAATGTAAATATATCATCCAATACACAAGTTTTCTAATCCCAACAAATCATCCTCTCATGTAGGATGATGCTTAGATTTAATATCTAAATAGGATACCCCATTACAGTTAAGAGTCTATCATTTAAAATGTTTCCAAACCACACTCACCTTATACCAAAATTATTGCACAACTCATTCAATTATATGTGGAATTTGATATGAATGATTATGGCAACCACAGACTTTAAATATTGTATGTTTTGGAGACCATGTAACCCCTGATGAAAAAATTTGAAACGTGCATTGATTGACGCTGTACGTTTGACGTCACCAGCACACGACCTGTCTCAGGCATATTATTTCATATTATTTCATATCAGTCTATTATTTTTAATTTAACCAATTAATTAATTAATTTACTAATTTTATACCAAAATTATTGCACGACGCATACAATTATAAGCTGAATTTGGTTTTAATTATTTATTTCCATTGTTTTTCATGTAGATTGTGATATGGCCACCACAGCCTTTAAATGTTGTGTGTTTTGGAGACCACGTAACCCCTGATGAAAAAATTAGAAACGTGCATCAGGGGATGCTGTACATTAGGTCGCGTGCTGGTGACGTCATTCCCAGGCGTCTCGTCAGGCACACATGCTTCTGCACCAGCTAGCGTTCCAGCTCCCAGATATCCACACCTATGCCCTCAATATGAGAAATTAGCATAGGATAGCAATAAGGATAATCACACTCAGGAACAGTGAATATAGAGAACGCTTCCCTGACCATACAGTTCTACAAAGTCCGCCTATCCTATACTCATTATAGTTGCCTTTATCACTTTAAAATGATCCTTTCTAAAGACAAGCACCTTATTAGCACTGTAGCACTTTTCAATTCCTTATACAGGATTGTATTTGTAGAATTTACTAGCCACTTTAATATATATAACTTTTCATACCTCAGCACTAAGTCACTTTATAGATTTGTTATAAAGATCCCTTATTGACTGCTATTCTAGCGACAAAAATATTAATTTAACTATTTATGGGAATATTCTAGAAAATATATGCAATAAACCTTCGTACAGCAATCATCACAATTTTTAAATTGAATTTTATGCCAATATTAAAAGTTAAGTTTTAAATAAACTCTTCTTTTTGAGAGCAGCAGATGGTGTGCCCCATTAATGAGATCTCTCCTATCATTTTTGTATATTTGCCATTATCTCAGGGAGCACCCCTATAGCACCCCTATTATTCCTTTTGCTAATATTTGATCACTTTTGAGCCACCCAACAACTTACCTTTTTTTTGCTCTCATTGGTGAATAGAAAAGGAAATCACCAGGGTAGGGCTCCTGATATCAACCTCAACTGTGACCACCGTTACAATTTTTAAATATAAATTCCATACCTATGACCAGGACTCAATCAATTAGGCTCTCTTTCTTTTACCAGTGCTCAAAACAATTATGGTCCAAATTTCCTTTTTAAATAACTATGACTGAAGGGTTCAAACCTAAAAATCTTTACTTACAGCCTTATTAAATTGTCATATACATTGACACCTTTTTTAATAGAGAAATAATCAACATTTTGACAAGAAAGAGAGTCAAATCTCTCACAAACTTGTCACATTAAGTCCACTGAATGTATTTCTAATATAAAAAGATATCCCTGTATAGTGCAATTCTCTTATTTGCACCTATACAATTTGCATTTATGGTCTACTCAACTTTCATAACAGATTTGTGGAGAGAGTTAAGTCTGTGAAAACATATCTTTGGTTGCATGATAAAAATAAGATTGTTAGATATCGATACACTTAATTTTCATGAAACAAGTGTTTTTAATAATGTTTAAAACATACTTTTTTAAATCCATCACAGAAAATGTGGGAATTCACTATCCTTTTACATTATCAACTAGAGGTATCCACTAAGAAACAATGCTCCATATTGTATTGAGATTATCCTCTATCATAAGGAGGGCATGTGAATGCACATATAGACGTAAATGTTTAAAACGTAACAAACAATATTTTTCTTTCCTCTGTCCTTACCAGCCAAAATTGTTGTCAGGGGAAGTTCAATAGTATAAAAAAGTTCCCACAATCCCTCAGACTGCAAAACAGACAAAATAGGCTGAGCTGAGCATAGTTACTGACATGGCATTCACAGACATGAATTCTCTAGGCCTAAGATACCTACAACAGAACAGTAACTGAACATTTGACAATAATTAACTGTTCAGGTAAGCTGGACACATGTACTAGGCAGTGCTATTTCACATGGAATAATTAAATGTAAATTACTCAATATAAATAATTACACTTAAAAGATGCTGTTCATTGACACGATTACCATCAATAATAAATATGAGAAAACTGCAAGCAGTCATGAATTAAAAGTTCAATATAATGTAGTTAGCCCAGTATATTCCTAGTGAAATCTTGTCATGTAGATGTCCTCTTTTTGAGCACAGACAAATGACATCTTCCTCATCTTCAGAAAACTACATAGCTATGTATTCATGCTAGATATAGATTTTTTTATGTATTTTACAGACAACTAAGTTCCAGATGGGAAGAGCTTGAATTGTACTTATTGCAGCTATGATCTATTTGTTCATAGGTTCCTACATACAAGATTTGGTAAAATTCCTGCAACTGCTAGATGATTTTTCTATCACTTCAACCTATAACACTGTCCTATAGACATTTTCTTTCATCTGCAAATTTATTATGAGCTCCCATGTTATTAAAACAAACAAACTTTATTTACAAAAAAGACATAAAAAAAAATACATCTGTAAAAAGCTGTTTATTTTAACTACTCCAAGATCACACTAAACCTCATAAAACATTATCAAGTGCCCATATACACATACTGCTTTTACCCACATGTTTCTCTCTCTAACTCATGGCCAAATTACACATTAGGTCGACTAGGCAGTCTGGCCTCCCCTAGAAAAATATAAATAATATGACCCACCATCAAATGCATTTAATAAATAAGTAATTGCTCTGTGTGTATACAAGTAGTTATGTTATTAAAATGGCTGTTATTTGCTCACACAGCAATTAAAGTCAAAGGAAAGAGTGATGTATACGCAAAAATAGGTGCTTTAATACCTTGCGCAGCACTGGCAGGTGCTGCTCCACTTTACTACTTAGGGGCTCCAAAAAGATAGATCTGATCCTGCTCTAAACTCATCTGATTTTTTCGAAATTGACTACCTCTGAAACAGAGACAGCCACTCCATTGACAAAACATTCTCAATTCTTTGTGATATCTATCTGCTTACAACAATCTTCTACTTAGACCTTGCTACAGAACACTACAGCCAGATATATCCACACAACATAGCACATACACAATGACACAGTTCCCTTCCACTCCACATCAACAGGCTGTTTTACCCCAGTTACAGAGAAACTCAATTAACCCCAGTATTTCACAATATGATCTTTCTTTCTCGATCATCCTAACCCCTGCCCTTACTCATCGTTTCAACATTTCTTTCCACTGGCACATTTCCATATTCCTTCAAGCAAGGTGTCATAATACATGTCTTAAAGAAGCCTCTTCCAGAATGTACATCAATTTTCAACTACATATCTCTTTACTCCTCCTAGCCTCCTGAATCCTGGAATGGCTTGTTTCTAACTGCCTTAGCAACTTTCTAGCCAACAATTACTTACATAGGGCAACAATACAGCTAGAAAAGAGGGAACAGAGAAAGCTTTATGTGTGTACAAGGAATATGACAAGTCTGCTATTAGACTGCCTAAAATAGAAAATGAAAAATGAATTGCAAAGGAAAATAAAACTAAGCCTAAAATGTTTTTAAATATATCAATGGAAAGAAAATATTGAATAGGTAAAGTCACATGGGGAATATCAATGGTTGTAACACAACAGTAACATGCAGCTCAATGACTTTGCCAAATAATTGGTTAACATAGGAAGAAATCTAAACCAGGATTAACCAACTAAATCCAAGCGTACAGAGGGAACTGGGTTAGGTAACAGCCAAACCATTATATCTCATTTTTAAAGACTTACACTCTACAGGCTCAGTACCAGATAAGCAGACGTAATATATTATTTAAGAAGAGAGCAAGAGTAAATTCAGAGAACTATAGATCAGTAAGCCTCGTCTCTGTTGTGGGTAAGATCGTAGAAGCATGGCTAAGGGACTTTATACAGGCGTGTTCAATCTCCCCCCACAGATTCCAGGTGCCTGGGGGGGAGGTCTGAAATGTTCCCTTGTTTTTATTATCAATACTTTATCTCTTGTTTCATGTCTGTTCATAATTATTCCCTCTTGACAACTCTGGAGAGGGCAATAAACTATCCATTAACTAGTGGTTTGTGTTTAGGGTCAGCGACCTGCTTTGCTTAGGACAGGGGGCTTTGAGTTATAGTAATTCTTTTTAAGAAATTGGTCAGTTTATGAAGGAGAGGTAAAAAAAAACAGGCAAGATGGCACCCGGCTAGGCAACATGGCTGAGGCTGACCACGTACAAATAGAAATTGGATTAACCACAATTAGGGCCTAACATCGGTTCCTACATCATTCTGATTGATAAGAAGTTCCACTAGAAAAAGGCACCTAAAATGATATGATTATAAGAAAACAACCTTGGTCGATATAATGCTTTGACATGTGACTTTTTTTTTTTACCAAGAGGGTTTTGAAGTTCAAAGAAAAAGGATTTCACTTTTAAAGGAAGAAAATGTTTCTTCACTGTAATGATAATTAGATTGTGGAACTGACTATCAAAGAAGCTTGAGGACAGGAGATTCAATTGAGTTGGATATATTTTTGAAAAGTAAGGGCACACAGGAATATGTATGTTGTATAACTAGAGTAGGAAGGGTATTGATTCAGGGAGTAATTGATTGGCAGTATTTGGGATCCGGATATACCCTCCTAATTGAATCATTGGCAATGATTCAAATATATGTTTGCTCTTGACAAAGTTGAACACTGGGCATAGTTGATCCATCAGCCCTCTGTTACACAACCGTCTCTATAAATACTCCATCAGTGTCAACTACTATACCTTCTCCTCTCCTCTAATCATGTCTGTTAGGGTACTTCAAGGCTTACTTTTGGGTTCCATGCTGACGCATCTTATTCAATTCAGATAATGGGCTTTGATATAATTTATAAAATATCTTAAACTGGTTGAATTGGGCAGGGTGCCAGAGTCTTACAAAGTAATTGTAATATTCTGATAATTAAGTTTGACTGAATACAACAACTGGATCTCCTAAAGCACCTCTAACAGCTGCAGCAGAAACAGAAGAACCACTTCTGACTGAAGCTTCCTGACAACCGTGTCCATTAAATAAAGCACCTACCAGACTGAGAAGAACCCATTTATATATTGTGGAAGGCAAGGCACTTTCTCCAATCCTAAACTACTGTCATACCATCTTCTTTGTCAACTGATCGCTCTTCAGACAGGTTACCAGGGTCCCCATCCGATATCATAGGACCCCTAGCCAAAACTTACAAGATGGGAAAACAGATAATTTATACCATAGTAGACTATGCTTCCCGGTATCCCGAGGCTATCCTCCTAGCTAAAATGTCTGCTGTTAAGGCTGCAGAGGCATTATTGGGAGTATTTTCCAGGATGGGGTTCCCTAAGGAGGATAAATTACAAACAACTTGGGAAAGCCCCCACCCCGTTACGAAGAATCCAAAACCCTACACATACGTAGTGACTATAGACTCCAAAAGGAAGGTCACTAAGATAGACCACATCAACAGGCTGAAGGCGTACCAGAGAAGGCCCCTTGTTAGCAATATGTCTGCCTACAGGCAGTGACCCAGAGGAGTGAACCCTACCCGATTTGCTAGGCTAGGTGCACAAGAAGAGATAGTGGGGAAAACAGAAAGCTTAACTTTGAACCTGGAAGGAGCAGCTGAAGGCAACCCTAGCCCCATAAAGGCACTGTTTTCCCCTAGGCCCAGGTGTACCCCTCTAGCTGTGAACAAGGTCATCACAGAAGGTTGCCCATCGTTAAACCAACCCTTCTACTGAGACCCAGAGGCTGTGAGGCAAAGTAATTTGGATGTATTGAAGGAGATGATGAGATTAGCTGTGATTGAAGGTTCTAGTAGTATTGGTACCTAAGACAGATGGAACCACTTGCTTCTGCCTGGCTACTGTAAGCTCAACGTACTGGATCTCTGGAAGGAATACTGGCTGATCTCCCTTGCTGAGACAGCTAAGGACAAGTCGACATTCATCACCCCATTTCACCATTACCAATTCAAAGTGATGCCATTTTGGGGTGAAGAGTGCCCCTTCTACCTTCCAGAGGATAGTTGATAAATTTTTACAGGGGTACAAGGGATTTGCTCAGGACTACTTAGATGATATTGCTATATTTAGCAATACTTGGAAGGATCACCTACAGCACATCCAAACAATACTTAGTGCTACTGAATAGGGCTAAGTTAACTATCATCTAGACAAGTGCCAGTAGGCTAGGGCAGGGGTTCAGTATTTGAGCCACTGTGTAGGAAGTGGGAAGATTAGGGTAGAGCCAGCTGAGGTGGAGGGAATAGCTCCTTGAACCATAGCCAGACAAAGAAGTAGGTGATGGCTTTGAGGGTACTACCTCGATTTTATTCCCCGTTATAGTGCCATTGTCAAACTATTGAGGGGCCTGTGAGGTTGCACTTTTTAAGCCCTCAAGGATGCTCTAACTTGCTCCCCTGTTCTTGCCATCCCAGACTACCAACGCACTTTCAGAATACAGGCTGATGTCTCTACATTTGGATTGGGGGCTGTACTAAGACAGAAGGATGAGCAAGGGGGTGAGTAAGGGAGTGACATCACTGATGGACAGACATCCCTACATTGTCAGGGTGGGTGGGGTGAGGGAAACTGGTGGAGTTTTGTTGGACTGGGTTGTGCATATTTATACTGGACCACATTAATAAAGGCTGTTGTCAGTTTAAACATGCATAACTGATGTGTGTTTCATTCTGAGAGAATAATAATGCTTCTTACTGGAATTATTGCTGCTGAAACTGCATGAGACCCTGTTACAGTTGGTAATATTTGCTGGGTGCTCTACTGATTTGTGTGATCTACTGTCTATGGTGGTTGAAAGCTGGGTTGGTTCTGTTCCTGCTGTCAGGGATTCATAAAGAAACAGATGGTCCTACTGTGTAGGTTTGAGCTAATCTCTTAGCAAGCCCAGCATAAGCAGTAGGTCGTCACTGTAATGCTTTTCGGCTTTCACTAAGCATGACATTGCCGATTTCAGCCCCATAAGCGTCCTTACCCATGTCTAAAGATTCATCTTTTTCATCATCATGTGGCTTTCAACAAGCCCTCATAGTAGATTCGGCCCATATCTAAGCAGTGTCCTTGCCCATGTCCAAGGTGACGCTTTCCGGCTTTCGAAAACCACAACATCGCTTATTTCAAGGACACCCTCTAAGTAGACTAGATTTCCGCAGCTTTGGCCACATACTTCAGCTAACCCTTGTGGCAGAAGAGGGACCAGATTGTCAGCCCTATTAAATTCCCCCAACGTGTAAAGCGGTAGCCGGCTACCGAGCCTGCACGACTTTCCCACCCTTCAGTCCAAATGCTCCAACCCAGTTTTTGTTCACTGCACTGCAAGTTCCAAACAAAAAGATTGGGGTTCCTACAGATAAGACATTTCATTTATTTCAGGAACTTTGTACTTCCAGTACCTCTGGCAGTCTCTGCTTCTCAGTCTGCTAATTCAGCTCCTCTCAGCTGTGTCTCTTGCAAGTTTGCACCTAAACTCCACTAGTTTGTTAACCACTCGCCTGTATCTTTCTTAAGATCTCCAAATATCCTTCTCTCTCTCTCCTCTCACACTTCTCAGTGTGTCTCTTTCCAGCTCAAACCAACTGCATACATTCCTATCTGTGTGTGTCTTTCTTCAGCCCAGACCAACTCTACACTCCGTCCATCAACAGCCACACCAAAACCCCAGGAGCAGCTATCTTAAATCAGCTCTCTACAGCTGCATCTAATCAATGTCTAAATTAATTATATTCTATCATCAATTATACAGGGAGAAGAGAGCTTTGCAAAGTCTGTAGTTCACACACACATATATATATATATATATATATATATATATATATATATATATACAGGAATACCCTGTTTAATGCTGTAGATAGGTTCTGGGGAATGGCAATGAAATAGAGCTAAACAATGTCATTTTAACATAGGGTAGATAGGGATAGGGGAACTTATGTAAAAAAGACACAAAAGCAATTGAATGTTCAAAATATCCGGCTTTATATTAACTTTTAAAAAACTGAAAACTTAACAAAAGAAAAAGAACCTTTTTAAAAAACATTTTAAAAGAAACAGCATACATAAACTAAACAGTGGCAGATGTCGATGCTTCAGAGTCATCGTCCAATCTGGCTTTTTTGGAAACAAATTTGTTTAATGACATCTGTCTTTGCTTATTACAGCCATCCAGCAGATGATGGTAGCAAGACACTGCCCCAAGATCCATATATTGCACATTTCTGCTAATGATACTGTCCAGATCATTGGCCACAAAATCATCCATAAAGTCATAGATGGACCACAAACTCTGGAAAGTTCTTTTGGTTCCTCTGTGTCAGAGTCACTGCTTTTCCAGACTTCCTGAATGCCTTGTTCTGTCAGTTGTTGGAGGTCTTTGTTTGTCAGGCTCTCGCTTGAAGCTTGCACCAACTCCTCGATGCCTGGGCTTCTGCATCTCCCAGTCCAGGCGTATTGAGCAGATCCACTATCCCTGTAATGATGGGTTGTTCTGGTTCCACATCCGCACACAGCTCAGGCTATATCTTCCTCTACACAGCTTTGAGACATTGCTATGTCCCTTTCGTACATGATAAATAAATATTAGTTACGGCCTGCATGATAATATAATTTTCAAAAAATCTGGGATTCTTTGTCCTTGCTGTCTGTTTGGTAAATGAGCTGGTGGCATGTGCGGTGAAGATAATAGGCCTTGAAGGTCGCGATGACCCCTGATTCATTGGCTAGATGAGTGAATTAGTGTTGGGTAGCAGGAAAAAAACTACTTTCTTTGGGATGCAGCAATCAAGCTCAGACAAGTTGGTAGGGTGGCTTGGGTGCACTGCCCATCAACAGGAGCGCTTTGGCCTCAATTATTTACGCCTGCAGTAGCTTTGCACCGATGGACAGAAATGTTTGCCGAACCAGTTTTTGAAGATGTCCAGGGTAATCAAAGCTTTACAGTTGAATTGCTAAATGACTGTCAAAGTGGATTTTGGAACCCCTTTCATGGCTCTAGGTGTTTTTGAATGGTACACCAGCAATGGCTTGATCTTGAAATCCCCAGTGGGTTCCCACCCAGACGAAGGGGTAGACAGTCTTTGGCTGCTTTGAACCCCGTTGCTCACTTCTGCTCATGTGAAATGAAGGAGTGGCTTGTCATTTGCTTCCAAAACAATCCAGTCTCATTGACGTTGAATACCAGCTCTGCAGGATAATTGCTTTTATGACGTCCTTCAATGTGGCTGGAAAGCCTGCAGTGGCTTCAGTGTCATCACTCACTGCTTCTCCTGTGATTTTTATGCTCACTGCTGACTGAGAAGCTTGGCTTTGTATATGACCATAGATGCTTCTGGCATTCTCCATGATGATGGCTTGGGTGAGAGGCATATTGTGCTCTATTTCTTCATCAATCCAGATGGAAAGCCACTTCTCTATTTCAGCATCTGGACAGGGTAATCTTCTTGACAGAAGATGTAGTGCTGGTGCTTGTCTTATATTTCAGGATGGTGCGGATTGTGGAGCTTGGCAACTTTAAATCCGCACCAATGTCCACTTGGCATTTCCTTTTTCCAAGCAGTCCAGCACCTGCAACTTAACATCCAGAGAAATGCTTTGGCTTCAATTTGGCATGGTCTTCTTCAGGCTAACAAATTGTCTGTAATATAATTGATATAAATTAAATTACACGATTAATACCCACATGATCAGAAATAAGGAAAAATGAACATTTGTCTGTACCTTCTCTCTGGTTGATTGAGGTAGGAGTTGGTAATCTTTTGCGGCTTTCTTTGTCCAGGCTGGACTTTTCTTTTCCTCTTTGCTCTTTTCTGCTGCTGTACTTAGTTTTAAGCTCTTGCATCATTCTGAGCATTAAACGGGTTCCAGTGGGAAAAAAACTGCATTATAATAGGGCATAGTGTTCATCAGGGAATTGGCGCCCCCCCAAAAAAAGAGCTATAGCAGGGTTCCGCGAAATTGGTGAATTAAAGCAAAAAGAGAGTTATAGCGAGTGCTAAAAGGAGTAATGTTAAGCACAGTATATATATATATATATATATGTATGTATATGTGACACTTTATTATTTAGCTACTTCTCTGGGATCACTCTGACTGATATCTGATCCTAGAGGCAGTCTCATAATGACAACATCATCATGTGCCCTCCCCCTGCATTCCACTACTGCAGGGAGCTGGCATGCAGGGGGAAGAGCAATTAATCACAAAAGAGAAGAGTATTAAAGTGAAAAAACAGCCTAACTTGTCTTAATCTCTGTAAAGTGGCCATGAATTAATGAGTCGGACTCATACAAGCCAGATGCTTATAAAAAGATCAGATAAGCTCTATGGTGGGTAGATTGATCACTGTTAATATTAGGAAACCATTAATAGTAATTCAAAAATTCTAAATTTACCATTGATAATTTCTAAGAAAAACATACAGCCTTATTAAATTGCGATTCAGACAATTGGAAAGGGCTCTATATAAGCACAGAGCATATATTTTTACAGAAGTTTTTACTAAGTGAACTTCTATCCAAAAGCAAGGTCTTCACTAACTAAAAACTTCTGTAAAAAAAATATGCTCTGTGCTTATATAGAGCCCTATTCAATTGATTAAATCACAATTTAATAAGGCTGATAATATTTAGATATTGTATTTGGAATTAAAAGACCTTGACAAAATTAAGAAAATCGTCTTCAAAAGTGAGTGAACCTTCCCTTATATCAAATTGGAAAACTGGGTCACACTTAGCCAATTCCTATTACAATGGTTAACTTAAGGTGAGAAGTATATTGCTCATTAATTTGAGAATGAAATGGCTGTAGGTTTTGGGTTGCATCATTTATTCCATTTAATGAAGGATATCCTACAACAGGTTAAACAGAATATTTAGATTTTTCTGGACTTATACTCTTGGAGGAAAATTCATGGAAGGATATGGGATGCCATTACAAGCTTATTTACAATTTGCAAGAGGAGAAGTTTATAAACCTGGTTAGAAATTAATACAACAGATATACTAAAATGCTTAAAAGCTTTGAATTAAGTTGAACACTAACATTATGCTTATTTACAAGTACAGATTTCCGTAGAAGGGCTTAGACTGCAGAACATTAAATTTTTGAAGGATACTTCAAGAGTTAAAATTATTAAAAATTATCAAAGTGGGGAAACTGCTACAATTAATTTATAATTAGTCATACAGAAAAGGGAAGCTCTTGTTGTTGAATTGGACTTGGAAAGGGGCACAGACTTTTCCTGATGTAGGGCCTCATTCAAATGTGATTTGGCCAATTGAATAGGGCTATATACTGTATAAGCACATAGCATATTTTTTTACAGAAGTTTTTAGTTAGTGAACTTCTATCCAAAAGCAAGGTAACTAAAAAATTAAAAACTGTAAACAAATATGCTATGTGCTTATATAGAGCCCTATTCAATTGGCCAAATCACATTTGAATGAGGCCCCTACAGAATAATAATAGGATCTATAGGAGGTTTTTAAGTCAAGAAGTGTACTATATCTGCTGACCTCCATTAATTACAGTTAAAACTATTCCCCATATATTGTTTATACCTCAAGTAAGTTATGGAGTAATAATAGCACAAAAAGTTTGGAATTCTATTTTTTGCATTACTTTTAAGATTGCTTTAAAATTTCTATGTTTTGGGATAAAACTAAATTATGAAACAGAAAAGATTGTTGTAAATGGAGATTCAGATACATCCTTATAATCGTGGGTAAGAATCTTATTCTGATTCATTGTGTTCAACAAAGGGATCTTCCTCACTGGGGCCTAATTCAATTCAAAGCCCGTAACTCGATCGCAGACGACCGAATGTCTGCGGGTGTTTTGCGGGCTCCCGTTCGTTTCCGATTGTGATGCTATTCAATTGCTCAAGGCCGCAAGTTACTGTCCCAAAGCAAAAACCGTAAACCATGCACTGGCTCGTAGCAGTTCAGGGTGGGAACATGATCAAGTAAGCAAGGCCGTAACCTCCCATTTCGAATCAGCCAATAAAAAATGAGACTGTCATTATTACGGCAGTAAAACATGGAGGTTACATGTCAATCAATTAGGTTCGGGGGTCCGATATGCGATTAGACTTGCAAACCCTCAAAATAAAGAATTATGAAAATGAATGCCAATACTGTTCTAGTCCATATGGAAGGCCTGATATTTATTAACTCATTGATACCCGAGATCGATTTAACCCCGAAATTATAATTAATTAAAAGCTGGGATTATTGATGAAGTAATACAACTGGATATCCCTGGTTGTGGAATAGATTAAGGAAGGATGAAGGAATTATGTAAATTATTTAGATGTATAAAATTATATATTTTTATATTTTAGATCAAATACCTAAACTTCTGGGAAATTATATATAATATCCCAAATATTTAAACTATCCCAAATGTTTTACTTAATAATAGGTTTGTGAGGAAATTCTCATGGGCAGTCAGTGGACCACAGAAATCAGCAGTTGCACAGCACTTTGTTAGACCATATGTGTATTTTACAAGGGGGTTGATAATTTTACCTTTTAACATCTCTTTTTTTTTCAATAAACGAATGTGAAAAAGATTAGAAGATGAACTCATCTGCCTATACCTTTAAACGTTGTGAGACGTAAAGGGCCCTCTCTGGTCTCCTGTTATGCTTATCACCTCTATAGTAAAATACTACACTGCACCGAAAAAAAAAAAAAAAATATATATATATATATATATATATATAGTTTTTGCAACTGAGCCGTAGCCTGCTATAATTACAAGCTGCTAGCGGGGTCTACAAAACACTTTCTATTGACCCTTTAGCGTTGATTTGAACTGTGGTTTACATTTTTACCTGAATCCTCATATATGATTCATAGCTTCCTGACCCTAATATTGGATTGTTTGGCCACCTTCTATGTCTCTGAGGCTTCTATTCAGAGCCTTGACATCACAATAAAATTTTAGGGCAATACAGTTATACAATGTCATATCCCAGTGTCTTTAAAAAAATTAAGAAAATTTTAAGAAAATCTGTAAAAAAAAAAAAGTACACATTACCTAATTTTAAAAAGAACTATAAATAATTATATGTAATAATTCTAAAGCTAAACACGTACAATTTTTATCTCACCTGAAGTACAGAACATAGATTCTCCATTAACACATGCAATACATGCATCTTCATGCAAATTTTATGAATCTGTAAGGAATAAGAAAATATTTTATAAAAAAATACAAAAAATACTAAAATGTATATTTTTATGTAATTTTTCATAATATAAATATCCATGAAAACTGCAAACACTAAACAAGAGAAGAGTGTGTATAATGAAATACACCCTTCCCTTATGGTTGAAAGAAACCCCCTTATTTTATCTTTTCCCCTCTATCTCAAATGGTTTTTAATTTTATAGCACTTCAAAGTTTAATTAAATCTGCGTTGTCTGTTCCTCTTGAGATCCTCGGCACAAGATACCCTTGCATACATTTTGTTTTCTCCATAACCAATTATCAGATCTCTTTGAAATTTTACACAGAGCTCAATAAAATGATTAGGATTTCAGAAACATTTTCATGAATGCCTAACAAAATGTATAAACGTACTTGTATCATATTTATTTGCTGGAAAAACTAGCAGCCTTAATAAATTGCGATTCAGTAAATTTAAAAGGGCTTTATTTAAGCACACAGCATATTTTATTTACAGAAGTTTTTAGTTAGTGAAGACCTTGCTTTAGGTTAGAATTTCACTAACTAAAAACTTCTGTAAAATAAATATGCTGTGTGCTTAATTAGAGCTTTTTTAAATTTACCGAATCGCAATTTAATTAGGCTGTAGGTTTAGAAAACCTGAATTTTCAGCATGTGGGCACAATTGAACCAACTTTGATGTTGAAAATTATCGCAAAGACATGCTATTTCTTGACAAAGAATGACATTTATGGGTTTTTACTCCATGTAACGACAATTTTATGTTTTTTGGACATTGTGAAAAAAAACAGCAAATTTGTACAAGTTTATTACAATCTGTATCCTGTAATAGAAAAAATTAATGAAACAAAGTTGTTCATCCTTAAATGTAACATAATATTGGTTATTAGAGTTTTTTTCGAAGGTGCAGACTTGTCTTTAGTTTTGTGGTATTTAAAACTATGAAAATTTGCTATAGTGAAATCAATAAAAAAGAAAATTTGGTCAGAAACTTTAAATGCTGATAAGTAAGGTAATAAAACCTAGCAAGAAAAAGATGAAAATAATTTAAAATTATACATTATATTCAATTATACAACATTACATGATTCCCAATCTGTTTTTCAGAATATTATTGCATACAAGGACATGTCTATCTTACAAACGCAAAAAAAGAATGATGTATTCGTGCCATCTTGAAATAATGGATGCATGGAGACTTTTTAAAACATTTATGTTAAATATATTGAGGCGTGATTCACAATGAGGCAGTTTTATGACAGCAGATACATTAATAATAATAAGGAAAACAATTAAACTAAAGTAAACAATTACCACAGACTATGCTATTATCACACTTGATTACCTTACAAGTTTAATGGCCCTCAATTTCTTTGCTGTAGCCTCAGTATCACCTGTAAGTTTTCAGTTTTGTCTTCCATAAACGCCATACACTCGTTGGGAAAGAAGTATCATCTGCCAGATATTGTCTGTGGGGGTTGTACAATACCAAGCATATGAGGAAATGGTATTGTGCAAGAATAGTCACAGCTAAACCACCAGAATGAAGGTGAAGGTCCATTTGGGTGAAGACATTTTACAAAAGCATCACCCTCGTCTTGATTAATCTCCAATATCATTCCAAAGTACCACAAATGATCATACTTGCAAGCAACAAAACATCAAGGATACAGATCATCAGCATTCACAGGAAGTTTGGGGAGGCTCCTCACGTTGAAAGTGAGGGAGGGTTCTTCATCAATGCTCATTCTTCTTGCTTCAATTGTGCCTGTTGTGGCACAGTTGTGGATCTTTGCGCTGTTTGCAACGTTTGTAATGTTGGTAATACAGTTGCATCCCTCGTGAAGCAAGGGCGCAACCGTGAGCCTCGCGAAACAAGGAGAGCCAGCGCCAGCCTCATACATGCGAGCCTCGCGGTGCTAGGCGAAGCAGACGCGCAGCACTTAGGCTGCAATGAGCGCCAAAGGCCATCACACATTCGAGCTTCACAAAGCAGCGGTGCCGCACTGTTCAAGAGCGTAACTCTAAAAACCCACGAAAACAAAAAACATTTACAAAAAAATTATAACATACTCACACACAGCACAGGGGGAGACACAGGAAGCCTGGGAGTGAGGTTGCAAGCGAATTATACCCATACTCAGAAGCAGCATGAAAACGGGGCTCAAAAAGGCCCGGCTCGCAAAAGTTACAAAATACACGACGCTTAAGACTAACACTTACACAAACTACGACAGGCAAGCAGGACTTTGAAAATAAAACCAACGGCTGTCACTGCACGCCAAGCAAATATTCAGCACTCAGACAGAGGAGAAAGACACACTGAAGGGACAGGGGGGGGCATGCTGTAAAGAGAAACTTGGCATTCCCAAGCACTAAACCTGCACGTTAACGAACCCTGCAATGAGCGGCCCCGTACAGTAGGCAAGAGGAAAGGCTCGCAATTAGCGCCAAAGGCCTTTGGCTCACGATGAACACCGCGAGCGGGACAGGCTTGTACTGAGCGCCGAAGGTGATCACAGCAAAGCAGGAACCTTGAAGTACACGGGGGGGTTGCTCGCAATGAGCGCCGAAGGTGCTCAGAGGACCAAAAGCCTCACATTGTGCGGCAAAGGAGCATTGCCAGCCTTACAATTGTAATCCCATAATTTCTGAGGGGCAAGTTCCTAGCTTGTATATAATTCTCAATTTTTTATTTTTTGGAATATTTTTCTTGTTAGGTCTTATTTCCTTACATTTCAGCATGTAATGTTCTACTGACTGTAAATTATTTTTTTCTTTCTTTTCTTTGTTTTTTTACTCCCAATAGCCAATTTTCATAACTTCAAATTCAAATATCGCAAAATTAAAACAAATCTGCACTTTCTAAAAAAAACTATAATAATCAATATTATGTTACATTTTAAGATGAACAACTTTGTTTCATGAATTGTTTCTATTACAGCTACGGATTGTAGAAAACTTGTACAAAATTTTCCTACGATATCCAAAAAACTTTCATTACAAGGGATAAAACTCCCACAAATTAAATTCTTTGTCAAGAAAGAGCATGTCTTTTCAATAATTTTCAGCATCAAAATATTCTGGTTCCATAGTGCCCACACGCTGAAAATTCAGGTTTTCTAAACCTAGTTTTTCCACACAAAAAAACTATGCTACAAGAACATTTATAATTTTATAACAATGTTTTGACTGCTGGTATATTTTTTTGAGATCTGATCAATCATTGGTTATGGAGAAACAAAATAAAATGTACGCAAGGGCGAGAGTCTCAAGAGGAACAGACAACTTCAATGAAACTTTGAAGTGCTATAAAATTAAAACAGTTTGAGAGAGGGAAAAAATGTAAGGGGGTTTCTTTCAACCATAAGGGAAGTCTGAGTCGGAGGGTGATGAAACCCTTGTTTTTTGTGTTGATTTGATGTGAAATTACCCCATCAATTAGAAGTCATGTGCTGTCCTGCAATTCTGCTTATATGTGGGTGCATGTAAAGGTCCTAAACTAACACTCTATTCCTTGCCGCAATTGAGACAGGGAAGGGGCTAGTCTATACTGGAACCCCTCGAAGCCAAGGGGTGGTGGGTCCATTAACACCTTAATGATATACCAGCCCACACCCAGTATAAGTAAATACTGATTGCCCCATGGGGTTCACAGTAGACCCATATAGTCCCTATCCCACTTTTTATCCTCCTGCCCTTCTTAGGAGGATCTAAAGAGGGTGTACAATTAGGAAAAAAAGAGGCCTTTTCCTGGATGATGAGGATACATGGCTTTTATCAACATAACATTCCTATGGATTTAATTTAGATGAAAAGGGTGGACCAGGGTGTAGGTTGATGGTGCTGGAATCAAATGACAATATTGTATCAATTAACTAATAATTTTTCCTTGAAGGTATAATATTTTTTTATTTTAGGTCTTTATTTTCTATAATGTATTTTTATTTTATGTAATGTATTTTCTTTTGTAATATCCTCATTAGCCAACATGAGGAATTGGGTTCATAGGGACACCCACAATAGTAGGTTAGCGTGCCATTAGGGTCCATTGTAATTTCCCTCTGGTGTAGAAAGAATCCCAGGGAACACCATTTTTTATTTAAATCGCTCCACATTCATTTTATTTTATATTGAGAGAGCAATTTGAGTTGGAGGATGTTATGGCTAGTGTATAGCTTGTTTACATTAGTGAGTAGCTTTGCTATGGAGGCTATTGTATTTTATATTCATAGTTCCTTACGTGTACACATTTGCCAGGTTGCCAGAGCAGTTTTGTAGAAAGTAATACCCTCTGCATACACAAATCCTTAAAGCAAAAACACTTGAAAGGCAAATTCAGCTTTTTCAGGGAGAATTGTATTGGTTTTAGGTGGTGGTCTTTATTTTGTTCCTATTATTATATGAACTTTTACATTTACAACAACAAAATATTATATATATATATATATATATATATATATATATATATATATATATATATAGCTTTTTAACACCGTCTTCAAAACAACAATCAAGTGAATGAGTAAAAACATAACCTGATTAGGAACCACACCTACATTTACTTAATCAATATTCAAGTATAGAAAATATGTGTCTTAATATATTATTTCTTTTACATTAACATAAACAATATACCCACTGAATAATCTGAAGCATCTATAGACTTCGTGTTCAATTTTCCACAATGTTTGTCAACTAAAGAGTCAAAAGATGGATTGCTTTCTGCTGGATCTAAAAGCCATGCTGCTATTCCTGGGTCTAATATAACACTCTTTGCAACTAAAAAAAGAAATTAAAAATATTATTTATATTCAGTATACCTCTACAGTATCTAAAATTATTTCTTCAGAAGTTGTGTAGCAACAAATGCTGATATGTCATGGATTATTTGAATATGTGGCCTCTTTTGTTAGATGGAGACTAAGGAAGTAAATATAACACATGGAAATCATTTAAAAAAATAAACCAGTTCACTTGGAGATACATAGAAGTCGTATATCTCTGATTCTATTCTTGGTGGCTGCGATGCTAAACCTATCTCCACACTACAAGTAACCTGCATTGGTGCTGATTCCTGATGGAGAGACTCTGACTTATACAGAAGCCAGATATCTGGGTGTCGGTGCAGAGATTTTAAAGAACCCAACGGCCCTTGTGGGTAGATAGCCAGTAGTCTATAGCAGGTGTCTCTGGCCTTGTATAGCCCCAACTTTCGGATCGTCACTATATATATTAACACATTGATTGCCGAGATCGATATAACACAGAAATTAAACATTTAAAAAAGTATTTTATATTGCAGGTTTGCTAGCTTTACCTTTAATTGATATCTGAATTTACAGTTCTATGGATAAGACTTTAACCCCCTTGCGGGTCCTCTCTAGTACCCGTAGGCTTTTTGCCTCCACTTGCAGGTTACGGGATTGATCGCCAGTGGATTTGTAGCAATTTAATAGACATTTTCCAAACGGAACAGTTACGGGCTTGACAGATCAAAGGCTTTGCTGCAACGGAGCTCAGATTTCGACAGCCCGTATGGTTTTTCTGCCTGTAACCCGCAGATTGTTTGCAGGTAATAGCCATAAATCTTGCGGGCTCTGTTATGGGCTAGGGCTTTACACACTGGGGGAATTTAATATGGCTGTATGTCTTACATTTCTAGCTATTTTATAGGAGCAGATTTTGTAACTCTGGAATTTCCAGACAGGGTACTTTAATAATATGCCAGTGATGTATAATGATTGTATTAAATATAGCCACAAACAGCAGTTGTTTTGTCTCTTGCTTACAAATTTTTAAGACACTCTTATCTAGGAACCGTCCATAAACATAAAACATTGTATTATAAAAATCAACGTAGCTTTTAAATTTTGCATTTGTAAAGTTTTAGAAATAAGCAGATATGCTACACTCCACCCCCTATCATGTGTCCAGGGGGTGGGAGAGGATCTGCCAGGTCAATGCTCTGATAAATATAATTATTTGCTGTGCTGATAACATTGTTATATGCCTATTTCCCTTTAGTTTGTATTACAGGAAAAAGTACTATGTCATAAAAAATGAAAATAGCCTTCTGAGCAGACCCTCTTTCATCCACTATAGTTGGTGGAAGAAGCAAATCCACTGGAAACAACTATGATACTTTTTAAAGTATATATTAAATATATTGCTAGTCAGTAACTAAATAAATTAAACTATATTCCATAACCACTACAGTGGTCCTTTAGGATTATCTACTAGTTTTCTTAACATTAAACTTGCTTACTAATAATGTTGATTTGGAACCATCCTGGCTCGACAAATAACAGATTCATCAAATATCCCAACTGGATCCACATTGTCTTTAGGCATAAACTGTGTTTTTTATAATTTTAAAAATTGAAAGTTCTCTACAATTCTTTTTAATTTATCAGCAAGTTCACATGAGAGTCTATAGAAGTTCTCAATGAGATGTTTATCACACAATTTACACATACATTATTTTATATTTTCGTTTGACCTGGTACTGCCATGCTAGTGTTTCTGCCCACCCTCTCTCTCTCTGCCTCATTTTTTGTGATTACCTTGTTTGACCTGTGAGGAAGCTATGGTACAAATCTCCTGTAAACTCTACCTCACATGATCGAAGCTGGTTTCCAGCTACTCTCCAACCTCATTGTATTCTGTAAATAAATACTCTATCCACTTTACTTTTCATAGTTGTAATTTTATTGGCTGCCAAGGATTGTGAGAGTTGTCTCTCTGGCTTTTAAATGTTTTTCTTTGTTTTTTATGGCTTACAATTATAGATATTTTATAGTAAGAATAATTAAATCAAACTTAGATTTATATATAGTACATTCTGCAAAGATATTTGGTCTCAAGTTGACTCTGAAGGCTCTTTGAATTATGTAAAAGCTGTAATTCTCTGGTAGAATAGAAGAATTCAGCTCCAGAATGATTTTTTTTATTGCAGTCCTTTAAATTGGTTTTCCATTCAGCATGTGCAAAATAATCTTTGTAGTCTTCTGCCTTGGGGCTGCAACCTTCCTCTAAACACCATCATGTTAAGCTCTGTGTGTATAGGAATAAGTAACTGCCCACATGAAGATAAGGTAAGTGAAAGGAAGGGCGTCCAATGACTGTTGTCGCCTGACATTCCATATGATCTAGTAAGAGTCCTGTCTAACTTTTATTGTAATGGCTATCTTCTGGTGGGTAATTAGTAGAATTAGCACAAGGGAAGCACCACTTCACTCCTACTATTTGATGCAGTGGCAAACATTAGTATAGCCTTTAAATCTGGCCATTCAATGTGCTACATATGTCCATATTAATACAATAAATCTCTACTATGTCCGACAGCTCTATGCTTCAGGATCCTGTCAACACTCACTCCTTCACTGGAATAAACCCTGCACTCACTTCACACTTACCAGAAAGCTACATTTTTTTCCTGAATCACAATCACATGTCATTTTATCAGCTATCTCTCCACATGAGTGTAAAACAAACTATACAGTCAGGCAAAGCGGGTTTTAATGTATCGGTTAGTGCAACCTAATTATATGTACAGCAGTTATGATAGGGAATCAAACATTCTAAAGTCCTAATTAAAGTACGGTAATGCTTATAACTCCATGTAGCATTGTGCAGAAATGATGATTTTACCTGTACTTTGACCTATACATATTTGCTGATTTAAAAAATGGAAATATGATTTTTTTTCTGTATTGATTCACTGCTTAAGTTATAATGTATATAAAAGATTTATATGACAAATGTTATTTAAAATAAGTAGTCATATTTCTGATCATCTATTACATCAAAGACAATATTTATAAGTATGTAGGAATTTAAACATTTTATGAAAAACTGTTTTAATATACTTAACTTAAGATTTTGTAAAAAAACAAAAGAAATACACAGATACAATAAAATATAAAGATGAAACTGCAAATGCAAATATATTACCATACAATAACATCATTTTGCAGATTGCTCTTACCTTTTTTCCAGCTCACATAAAAGAGAAAAACGATTTGCAGAAAGTCTTTAGCATTGAAACAAATGAGAGGTACATTGCTATGTAACATCAGCAATAGCAGTTTTCTATAAAATAAAATACATTTTATCAAAAGTTTATAGAAAACAACTTTTAGTACTGAAATGACTATTTTAATAGGAATATATCTTCTAATTTTTAACACACATAAGTATAAAAAATTTAACAAATAATTTGTGGTTCTATTTTTGCAATTTTCAGATGTCGAGATTCACAAAATGAAATGATTTAAAAGCTATACACAAAAAAGAGACCTCTGAGCAGAGAGATAGAAATATAAAATTATATATGATTAATTGATAACCCGAATAACCTTATATAGACCTACGGCCACTTTTGGCAAGGGTTGAAATGTTTGGTTGATAACCAGAACCTATAATGAGAAGCAGAAGGAAAGGTATTATAAATTCCTATTAAAAGTGAAGACAAACTAATTGCAGACGTTCAGCCCTCTTTCTTTGCTGCTGAGCACTGTAAAGTTATTGCTAAACCTATTGATTCAATCACTCAGTAAGCCAGGCTGAACAACTATTAAGTTTAATGCTGAGCGTACTACGAAAGTTTTTAATAAAAAAGCAATGAATTGTAAATCCGTTAAACAATATAGCTGATATGATCCAATGACACAGAAAAAATTAAGAATGAAAAGTTGAACAATTTACTAAACTGAATTCACATTTTTGAGAGATGTATTAGGAGGCACTGCTTTGAAAATTGCCCTACGGTTGTCCAAACCGTGTCATTCTACTGTACTACATCAAACGGTATAACAACAGACAAGAGATCTGGACAATAGAATGGTCTGGGTTACACTGCATTAAGATTTATTAGACCGCCCCCTGTAATCCTCAAGATATCATTAAGCTAAACACCATAAACACTTTAATTGGGTGAGACATCTGTGTTCTGCAGACAATAAAGCAGAATTTAGTGGTATGTAACAGAATTCTCATTGCTAAGAATTTAGGCAATCAATAACTTACCTGTATTCATAGGCTTTGTGCTTAAATACCCACTACATGTGATATCCAATGGACATACATGTCTTTATGACCATGAAATTATCATTCTGTGATTATTCTACATATAATGTCATTACCTTGTACCAGTTACATGAACACTTATGATCTCTGAGCTATGTATATGCATCATAGTCTGTATCAATATCTGTGCTATTTGTGTACTATTTCGATGAAAAGCTTTGTTCTTTGTTTTTGTGCGTTATTTACCATGTATACTTTCATCTGCAACTTGTGATGCATGCCTGAAGTATATGTTACTTGCCACACTCAAAAGTCTGTATTGCTTATTATGCACTCGCTGATTGTGCGCTTCTGAATCTGCACACACTGTGATTGTGAGCTTTTGCTCCTACTATGCCTTGCACACTTTGCTTTTATGTGCTTCTAGGCTTTCTGTAAATATTGTATGATCTAGGTCTTGATACAAAAAAAAAGAAAAAGAGTATGCACATACAGCAATCTTGTGTACCTTTATTTAGTTGTAAGGGAACTTTTTTTTTTTTTTTTATTGTGACAAACTTAAAAAAGTTTAACTATAAGGACGACATTCATATTGATAGAAAAATTATACAATAATGTAGTCTAATGGTTATATCAGTACTGCAAAGTATATCTCATGTTATACACAGGCTATGTATATTTACAAATTCAAATATAAGAGACGCAAATATTGAACCTCATATTTATGAGGCTATACTTTGAAGCAATATTCTCTTATATTATCAGTACTCAGGTCCAATCATATCAAAAGTTAAAAAATCTCTATCAATATAAAATAAATATACTGTAAATACATTTAATATTATAGAAGATTTGCCCTCAAGCCACATTTTAATCTATCACATATGGATGTCCTACTTCAAATTAAGAGGCACTGTGTATGACATACAATATTTACAGATTCGGGTAAGTATAGGAGACCACCACTAAATATATTAACTCTTTGGTTTCACAACTACCAGATGAAATCCAACAGAGATCTGAGTTTATGCAGATTATAATTAAGGAAAACCAGGGAAACAAAAGAAGTGGAGCTATGTTGAAATAAATATAATGATCCACCCATAAAAAGTGAAATGACATATATTATATATATGTGGGTGTAATTCACTATTAAATGATTACATATTCACCTCTTTGTGAATATAAATAAATTGAGCTATATGTGTGTGTTTTATTAATTTATTGAATCATAATAAGTGAACAGTACTGTGAATATAGTGTATAAATAATTTCATATAAACTACAATAAGCAAATTAAAACATGCATTCTATAATGTGAATTAATTCATCTGAAACCCCAGGCTTACCTCTTGGATTTATTTGAAGTAATAACTGTGATCTCTATCTTGAAAGGAGAGCCCATGCTAAAGGCATATTATCTGCTTAAAATGCAAAGTCCTGTATTAGAAAATTTACAGTGAAACTGGGATGTAATGGAAAAATATATGAAGATTCCTATAAAACTTGAGGTCCTTTGCCCCGATAGTTTTGAGACGAGAGAGGAATCAGGAAAGGGGAGCTACCTGTTAATCTTCAGACACCCTTTTTTCCCTCTGAGTCACCCTGAATCTATGTAGCTAGGTGAAACATGGAGGATGAATAATTTGTGCTTATATTGAGGACAACTTGTCATTTCCTACATGACTGCGTTGTGAGGAATAAGTCCTATTCTGGTAATTCACCTAGTATAATGCTATCTCTTACGGCATCACTGCCTCCTGTGTCCAATACTCACCTTTTTTGTTGTAATGGGGTCCAAACCAAGTTTTCAATTGAGGCAATCTTAGATATTGAGGCGAGTTCCTGCTTTATGGACATGCAACTAGCAGCAAATTTTCATATCCCATGTCAAGAGAAGAAGTTTCCATAATCCATACAGTTAATAGATAGAACATAAAATCTGGATGTTTCCCACCATTGAGAAATCTTCATATTCAATGTGGTCCATACTCCTGTTTCTTCTCATGCTAGGCCTTCCTTGCTTACAATGGCATAATCACGCTATCAAATGGAAATAAAGGAAAGTCACATTATCCTTGAAATACTGTCAGTGTAATTGTTACTCTTCGATTCTTGCTTCCACTTTCTGTGCCACTGACAGTATGTAGGAATCTCACCTGATCCCTGGTTCCTATAGGACCTTCTAGGATTTTTATCAGCAAGAGAGAAGCAGAGGTGCTTTCTCATCATAGGGCATATGACTGCCCTAGTAATCTTTTGCCAAGAGCAAATATCTCCTTTAATGTGATATAACCTTTGTCTGAACTGGAGCTCCTAGTCCTAAATGAATACTTCAAGACAATCTGAAGGGGTTTATTTTTCAACATTTTGTCAATGATATCTTTAGAGACCTCCTAGATCAAACAGTGATTACCAGTGATTTGGATAATATTCTCTTGGTGTTGACAGGCCTTCATTCCCATCATCTATATGCCAAGCTAGAATAATATACATTTAACACAGACACTATCAACTTCCTGGGGTTCTTCATTTCTCCTGCAGGAATTACCATAGACTCTAAAAAGTGTCTAATATAACAGATTGGCCTAGAATAACTTCTAAGAAAGAAGTCCAAGTTTTTCCAACTTCTACTGCAAATTAATTCATGATTTTTCCAACATACAACCTATCGCACTGCTTACCAAAGAATCTTCTGCTTTTCAATGGACTGAGGAAAGTCAAATTGAAAACCTAAAATATCCTCAATATATCATATATTCTTGATGTTCTTGTCTCAACGTCAAGGTTCCAAAAATCTGCTTCATGCCATTTGTTGTTACTCTTACATCAGCAGAAAAGAATCATGATGTGCCATTAAACAATCACTAGAGAAATTGTGACATTATTCAAAGTCACTGCACTCCCTTTTCTCACCATAAAATTATCTACAATCTGCAAAGAGAATTAATCCACTATATTTTGTTGCAACATCACGTAAATACTGGAAGATGCTGTCTCTAAAGTTTATTTTTTTCATAAAAGGTATATGTAAACCCGAATACATTCTGTCACTAAGCACTTTCTTGCTTACAAATACACCTCTCCTTCAGTACATTCAGTCTTCCGACAACCAACCCTGTGCCCTCCTATTCTTCGTGTTCCTTTGCCATGGACGTCATCACTGAATTTTCTCCATCTGCCTGTTGTACTACAATCATGGTGGTGGTGGATTGACTCATTGAGAATGCTCTTGTTCGGCGTCTGCATGCAGTTACATAATTTGCACTGTTTGACCATGGTTAGTTCTTTTCAGTCTGTTGGTGTAATGTCTGGTTTTGCGCACTATGGACAGCTGCCTGAATTTTGGCACTAAGCATGCCTATGTGGTTAATGCTCATGGATGACCTGCTGTCTTGCATTCCCTATGTGATGGCATAGAAAGGGCAAAATTACCTTTTAATATTTATATATAATGCCTATTTGAAAAAAGTAAACTAAAGTTAACAAATTTAAACCTGTCAACATCAAGTTTTTATTTCCCAAAATTAAAAAAAAAACTCTCCCAGATGCAAACGGCAGTCTAGATGCAATACTAAATGATTACTTGCATATTAGCATTATGACTGAATAGGTAGTGCAAGCCATAGTATAAACTCACCTTGCAAAGCCGTTTTGTGCTTGATCTTTTTTCCACAAAGCTTCCTCACCTGTACGTATATAAATATATGTATCTTCATCAGCAAAGGCATCTGGGTTAAATGCATTTATAGATTTTGTGTCTTGTCCCTTAAATAATACAATAATTCCTTTTACTAATGTGGTTGGATCCTATGAAAAATAAGCACAATATATAGAACATATAAGAATAATTTAAATGACATTATCAAATATTTAACTTAGTTTTGGCCTCACAGTATCGTAAGAGAATTTATAAATGATGTACTTATTAAAAACAGGATATATTCCAAACTGCAAATTATGCACTTATATCTGGAAAGAATATAACGGCCTGGCTGAGAAAGCAAATCCCACAAAATAAAGGACTATTTCTACTTACTTGCCAATGGACAAATTCAGCAAATGTGAAAATGCCATAGTAGACCATCTCACCTTAACTGAAACACAGGCCTTACTGAAGTATGGAATCAGCTTACTATACTCAATACCCTAGCAGTAATTGGCAAAGTCTGTATATATACAGAAATAGAGGATGCACCGCAAGAATTATGATGCATACCCCTTCTGGATTGCTACCATGTTGTGGTGAGGGGGCTTGTGAAATTCAAAAGAGCTGTGAGCTAAATCATGTCAGGTCACTCCAGATGGGCAGGTCATAGCAGAGAGGTCAGATAAATCGCTGTCCACTGGAGAAGGAACTGGCAACCCACTCCAGTATCTTTGCCAAGAAACCATTATGGAGAAGCACAACCAGACATAAGATGTGCCTGGTGTGCTGCGGTCCATAAGGTCACAGAGAGTCGGACATAAATGAACAACAACTAAACAACATCATGATAGCATAAAGTAATCATCAGTACACTGTAGTGTATATCACCCAATACGCTTCTTTAATTTTTTATAATGCTTATGTTTCTTTATATTATAGCATTTTGAAAATGTTGCTTGCAACCTGCCTACCATCCTTTCCATTTTGTAGGAGCTGTGGATGCACCTCTGCAAAGTCGTTGCAGCCAACAGAAAAGTGAATGTGATCTCACATTAATTACTAAGGGGAAATGTATGCTTGCAATCACAGCACTTTCAAATGTAATACTAAAGAAACAGACTTATAATAGAACCGGTCGGCCTTTCTGTACATCACCAGTATATATATATATATATATATATATATATATATATATATATATATATATATATATATAATAAATACCACAATTCCTATTCATCTATAAATTATCTTTATTGGTACACCATATAGAAATTAAAACAAGCTGCTCCCTTTATCAGAGTTTACCAAAGTGTATCACCTCTCAGGTTACTAGTGGCCCATGGCAAGACCACCCCCCAATTCAGGATACAAACATAAAAATAGCCTTACTGTGTATATGTGAAACTAGAACTGAACCTTTATTGAATCATAGAATCAACATATGTATACATCCCCCATACCACACCCTTATGTACCTATGTGCATGTGTGTGATGAAATACATCTGCCTTGCAGCCTTGGTTGCTATAGACCACTTGAGATAAAACTGATCAGATGTCTAAATGTTATGACAGGTGTCTGTAGCTAGGGCAGAAAACATTGATGTTAATCTCAAGTGTTTGCTCAGGCCTCCTAAGGAGCAGTTATCTGCCTTGAATAAAGGCCTGTATGTGTGCAGATGCAATGTTCTGCAGTTAAACTTCTTTGCAGAGCCTTTTAGCCATTTCCACATGTATTCTGTTCTATATCACATTTTCCCCTCTATAACATATTTGTCACGATCTGCTTCTTCATGGGGGCTTGATATGAACCTAGTTCAAACCTACCCCAGCAGAATCATGTAGTTCCTGTTCTCTGTGGCACAAAATATGGCTTTTGAAGAGGGCAAGGCCCAAAGGTACAGGCAGAGAATACTGCATACAATTTACTAGTGGCAATGGCAAGACCACTCCCCAAGTCAAGATACGACACACAGAAATAGTCTCACACCTTGTATATGTGAAATTTATCTCTCAACTTTGTTGAATGATCAAAACAACATATTTATACTCTCCAATACCACACCCTTGTGTACATTTGTGTATATGTGATGTCAGCCCATCTGGCTTGCAACCTTGGGCTATCAAAGCTCTTGAGATCAAATTCAAAAGATATCTATAGCTGGCTGGTGAACAAACCATTATGTTAAACTCAAGTGTTTGCTTAGGACTACTTAAAGTACATACATCTGTCTTGACCCAAGGTCTGTATGTGTGAGTGTGCAGTGATCTGCAGCTAACTTCTATGCAGAGCATTTCTACCAATTCCACATATGTTTTATATAACATTTCCCTCTTATAATATATAACTAGGATATATAATAACCATGTACAGGTAACATATACCCACACAATAACACATAATCCCAAAACAACAATGCCATGCTCCGTTGGCCATCTTCATAATGAGACCTTAAACAATTAAATCAGGACACTAGTATAACAAGAATACAAGATAACAACGTACAGGCAACGTATAACCACACACAATAATACATAATCACAATGCAACAATGTCATGCTCCATATCCATAATTAATGGTAATATTAGTCACTAAACAATATAATCGTGACACTAATGATCTGTTATCATGAAATATTTTTTTGTGTTATGTGTTTATAAGTGCATTTTTTGTGCTTTGAATTTTTAATTCTGTCATGTTATCAGAGAGCCATCATCAATGCCAAGAGGCATAGTCATCCTCACTTATACCCTCTGGAAGAGAGCCACCAATGGGACCCAGCTGTATCCATACAGGATGATGCTGAAGAACAAGGTAAAGAAATTGTTCCTTCCAAATCCTCAATTTCTTCAGCTTCTGTCAATATCATAGGGAAAGAACATTTAGGTGTTGGTTTTCTTACCAGAACCTCTCTAGGGAGTCACTGTTTGAAGAACATATGACCTATATTTGGGAGGTGGATTACAAACTTCATGGAAAAGTACTGATAAATAATATATTTTAGTATGAAATCTTTCCTCAAACAATGCAAGCAAAATGTGTAATTAAAATAAAATAAAGTATTCAATATATGCAAGATGATTTCATAGGACACCTAGACCCAGACTTATCAAGTAGCTATTGGAATATGCCATATATTACAACAGGAAAAATGCCACTCTATACACAAAACAGTATTTATCAAGTAGCTATCACTCATATACGCTTTTCAAAAAGATAGGAAATGCTGCATCCAATTCAACAACACAAGGTTTGCCGAATAGTAAAATATGCCTATTGATAAACCAGCAATGATATTCTTGAACATGTGTGTTATTTCTTTTAATAATGCTGTAATTACCGTAAATAAAGCAATGCATATAGATTAAAAATAATGGGAAAAAAATCATTTAAAATGTAAAAATAATTGTAATGATAATAACAATAATATTAATAGTAATAATAATCACAGGTTGTAATTGTAATAGTAATAATAGAGTAATAATAATAGTCATATTATTATTATAGTTTATTTATAATGTGCCGACATATTCCGTAGCGCTGTACATAAATTAGGTTCAGACAATGATAAATACAGATTAACATTTAGCAAACGAAGGAGGGCCCTGTTTTTGAGCTAGGAATCTAATGTCCATGGTGAATTCCCAAAGTACTTAGGAAAGAAACTCGCAGACTTACAGTCTAAGGGATAATATATACATAAAAAAAAATAATGTTAATAGATATTATTGTTAATAATAATTTGGTAATAATAAAAATATTAATAATAATAACAATAATACATAATGTAACAATATAATAATATAACAGTATACATAATAATGGTATAACTATATATATTTATTTGCATTATTATTTTTATTATTATTGTCTTTGTTGTTAACTCTGTAGGACTATTCAGTTACTATGAATATATATGTATACACATACATGTGTATGTACAATGACATTATATATATATATATATATATATATATATATATATGCAAAATGGCCCTTTTCTATTAATATGCCTTCTACTGAAAATGATTACTATATATGCAAATCAATACGCCAAAGTCCATTCACTTTGATAAATCGCGCCCTCAAAGTTTTACACCACAGGGGCGACGTTTAAATTTACTATGCACTATTATCTATCACCAGGGATCACAGCCCTTTTCCCCTTGGATGGAATTTACTAAGCATCTTCTCACCTGAGATGACAAGTCCTAAACTCTTAGTTTTTTCAGCAAAAGATGACTTGAGATGTACTTGAGATGCTTAATAAATTCCTCCCCTCATCTTACAAACTGGAGATGCTTAGGAAATGATAACATAACACTGAAGGGGTTAACATATTCTGCTGATGAAGGAGTTAACATATTTTGCTGACATATTCACAAGATATAGCCTAACCATAATATCACATTCCTGTCCTTGGAACGGTTTTGTGACCTTACTAAAACACAAACATTTCTAGTTGTTCTAAGAAACAGAAAACACCCGATTATCTGTCCTTGCAACGACTAACGTGAACTGTGAAAATCGCCTCTAATATCCGCCTTCTTTAGCAAGTATATAACCTATGCTATGACGTGGCAATAAACAGAATTAGTACTGAGAATTATTTTGTGTGGGTTACTTCCAGTACGGCTCCCCAGAATTTTGTCTTGGGCCTGTGTGTTCCAAGCTGCCAACTACTGATTAGGAAGCCCCAACAAAAACGTCAATACTATTACACGAAGAAGAAGATTGTTTATAGGGAATTTACTCTATACATGGTTACCTAGGCCCAAATATTATGAGGTCAATTAGAAAGTCATTAGAATGTCAAGACAACACTTCTCTTCACCTGATGCAGTCTACTGTATATCAATTTTCCTATGACAGAGGATGACTGTCCAGCAGTAGAGATGGTTATTGACTCTTAATGATCCATATGAAGCCTGTTACTATCAAAACTGTTTTCTATTATAAAGTTTGTCCTTTACATTTATAAACAAAAGGTTTAGATATGGTCACAGTTATGACTTCTTGAGATAGACAAAATGTTTGCTGTGGATTTCAGTTTCCTTTGTTATAGGAACTAATAGACATAGAAGTATTAAATGCACAAACCAAGATTCTTATTGAATGAATATTGAGTGAAATGATAGACATTTCTTACAAGCACCTGAGACATTATGTCCATTTTATTTAGTGATGTCATCTGTACAGAAACTGACTGGATATCCTTGACATGTTATCTAACGTATTTTTAGAGGTTGACATGTGTATAAAGTGGTTTTGGATTAAAGAGTGAAAATACACTGTAGATTAATTTGCATGGCCTGACCAATTTCTCAGAGTGCAGTGAAATAACTGTATTTCTCGAAATTTCAAATAATTGAAAATGTTGTACAATAGTGTCCATTTAATAAAATTTAGGAAATATTTATTTTGCTTATACAAAATAATTCATTACACAACAAATATCTGTTAGTAACTTATCAAATTTCATAAATCTTTGGATACAAATTTAAAGACTACAAAATGTTATTTATTGTAACAGGTTTCCAGAGTTAGCATCTAAATCTATTTAAATATTTGTTTCTTGGTAAATCTTGATTTACCATGGGTCTTTTGATTGATAAGAGTTTCAATGGGCATGGAGTAAACTCTACATTTTTAGCAACGGTTTTATTTTTTATCCACCCTATGAGTAAAAATGTTGTCATAACCAAAGCATCAAAAGTTTTGCCTTTCATGCTTTACTTTGTTTTGTAGTAAAAAGGTTTCCATTGTAGCTCTCCTTCCACAACTCTGGCCTTCTAAAAAGTTCACATTTACATTGTGTGCCAGTACCATCAGAAGCCCATGCAATCGATTTTAAAATTAACTCTTTTCTACCGATATTTCAGCGAAAGACTGAAATATTTTGATCATTCCAGTATAACAGAATTCTTTAAGATGGAATAGATCTTTTGTACTACAACCAGTCATTATCTTCTCATTTCATCTGCTAAAGGTGCATGCTTGCAAGCATTCATGCTTTCAAAGCTTTCACATGCATATATATTAATAACATGATTTAACACAGACTTCCACATCTTGCATAAGAATTTTCAGTGAACCTGGCACACCACTGTCAAAAACCACAGATGGTTAACTATTGCAGGTACCCATAACTGTAAATCACAACATTCTTTCCGCTTAGAGTAGCAGCAGTTTCTTCAGGATACTTATGGAGTTGTGCCAGGTGTCAAATTGGTGTAACAGATAAGGGTCTTTGTGTATATATATATATATATATATATATATATATATATATATATATATGTGTGTGTCTTTGTGAGTTTAGTGTAGATAGGGATAGGCACACGGTTCGGCTTTTCTCCCTCTTAGTTATTATGGTTCATTTGTGAGTAGCTGTCCTTATGGCTTGGAAGCACTTTAGGGATTGTTATGACTACCTATATACCCCTCATTCTCGCTTAGCTGTTAGAACTCGCACAAGTAGGCTATTTAGGTATATTCATAACTGCAAATACATTATAGGGTCATATACTGGTTTATCCAGTGTTTGTATTTTGGGACCATCTGAAATATTGTATATAGCACTACACCTGTTAAGGGGTATAAGTCTAGCAATATTAGCTGGCCATTGATTTTATTATTTAGGATTTTATCCAATACCATTTATTACAAAGTATTAATGAAGGTTATATTTTAATTAATTTGGTGGCACTTATTATTGTAAGGTTGTCTTTGTATATATTTTCTATTTCCTGTTCACTTTAATAGAAATGAGAAATTAGTGTTAAGCACTACGGAGATATGTATCTCTTCTCGTTATGTACGTATATATATATCACATATATAGTTGTGAGCGTACAAGTTGTTGCTAACGCTTGCGGGTTCGCTCCATGCCAGCAATTGCGACCCTTGCAAACTTTACGTCGCAACGCAAGCAACACGCCACACCAACTACGACTCTCGCAAACTTGACCTCGCAACGCAAACACCATACGAGACATGTTACTGCAGATTACGACCTCGCAACAATCGGACGCAACTCGCGAACATTACATTACATCAAAACACAATAAATACACACAGCACATACATAAAAAGCTTACCTACAGCAAGAGGAAGCATCCAGGACCTCAAAAAAACAACTTACACCTTCATTTAACTAAAAATAAAAGAGTTTGAACACTAAAAAATTCGCTAAGCGAGAGAAAAAATGTCCGCCGAACAAAACGAAAATGAGGCTACAGCAGTCTAAACACGCAAAACACCACAACAAACTCGCAAAACACCACAAACGAACTACGGATATTCCGTTAAGACGCATAAAACACATTACCGGCCAATGCGGAAGTACACAGCTACGCTAACAGTTTGGTCTCGCGCATGCACACTATTACACTGCACACATTCAGCACGCTTACACAGCACCTCCACACCACTAATGCTGCAGCAATATCAAAACAGATTTGCCAGCTCTTCAACACAATGCTTCCTGCATATATTACTTCAAAATAGGTAAAGTATATTAATTTATTAATGAATTATTTATTTCCAAACAGCATTAGCTCACTTACAGTTTCATTGCTGTAATTTTTTGACGAGCAATTCGTTTCTATATATATATATATATATATATATATATACAGTGTATATATGTATATATATATATATATATTTATATTAATGTTTGTGTATTTATTTATATATATACCACAACAATCATTTAATATATGGTGGGCAAAGGAGCGATAGAAGCCCTCCACCGTACAGTAATACAGTAAATAAATAGCACATCTGTTTTCACATTTGAATGTCTAAAGCAAGTTAAAAAACCTGCTTCCTGCTCAGAGCTCCGAGAAAAACAGTTATTACACTGCATTCTGGGAAGTTGAGCTGGGACACACAAATGTGGCCACAAATGCCTCGCTCTTCATTCCGTAGCCATCATCAAACATGGCTTCCTTTAAGCATATGCATGCTGTATTACACAGCTTTAATGCAAAGTCAAGGTTGGAATAAACACAGGCCGAGTATCCAATCCATGTACAGCTGTTTCAAGCTTACTGGCTATCATCAGCATGGAGCGGGATCTTAGCTTGTGTTGAACTACCTACTCATAAGGTCCACATCACAACAATCATTTAATATATGGTGGGAAAAAGACCTAGTAGCTAGTACTATTATGATTCCCCGAAGTCTATGCATAAGGCCCAGGCAAAAGTACTTTGGGTACACATAGAGGTCACCACTATTATGCACTCCAACTAAATGACCTATTCTCTAGGCAACACTCAAACTCTATCTCCAAATAACACATATGAGTTCATACACTGGACCATGGAATGTCTCTATGCAATTCATCAGCTGTATTCACAATTCTATGCCGTATCTATTTTTAGATCTAAATCATTGACATCAAGCTTTAGTGGAACTTAGATCTTATTAGCCCTTAGTTACTGTATATGTAAGTATAATTATATTTTATAATTATGGATTAATCTGGTATATATATTAAGGCCATTAGATAGGTTTGATAACAAAAACTATCTATTTATCATTATTTCCCTTTTCTTTATTAGCACTATTCATTTATAACGAATGTTGAGGAGCATACGCTTGAATAGGTAACCTATTTATACTTTTATACCATTAGGTGGCCTCATGATCAAGGCAGTAACTGCAGAACATCGCTTGTAAATATCTTGCTATGGCAACAGTCATGTGTATACACCCAGTTGATTGACTCCAGGTGTGTAGCGTTTTTCACTCACGTAATTAACCTTCTTTATAGGCCAGTCTTCTCACAACACAAGAACATGCTGTTTTAGTCCTACAGACAACAGACTGAGCAGTCATTTGAGCAACCAAGGTAAGCAGCCGTGATTAAAGCCTTTTAGATAGGCACCACAAACACCGTATAAATGATCATTACTGAGATATTAAATTGGAGCATGTTCTACTACAACTAAGGGACATATATGTGTATATATGATAACTACATTAAACGTTTTCAAATTAGTATATAGTGACTACTATTGTAGTCATATTATTGTTGCACTAACTTTAATACTTTTTTATATAGGCTATTTATTTCAAACCTCTATATTTTCCATATGTGTATATTTGTTTAAAGATGTTTTTATTTCAATGATACTTGCAATAACGTATAACACACCATATTAAGGATATGTACGGACAATGTAAGATAGTAATACAATAACATGGTTATCAATTATGTATTTGATAAATCATCATTATTATTGGTCTGAACATCACAAACATTTTTATTTTCACGTTTACATAGGTATCAATTTCATATATCTAAGTACATGTTTTTGGTCTTACATCTGTGTATATCACGTATGTATAGCTCATAAAAGATAGTAACAAAATTACAAGGTTATAAAATATTAATCTGACTAATCATCAGTATTATTAGTTCAAATATCACACATTGCCATATTATTATCTACAATCACTTGTGTATCATTTTTGCATTTTTTGGAGTACATGTGGGTATTATGACTGTGTATATCATGTGTATATATAATGTAAAATAACTGTAATGATCATAGCTTTATCTTTTATAGGGCTTACCACAACTGATATATATATTTTTTTATAGATATATGAGCTATATGCATATTTTCATTGATATACCTATATTTATACTATATATGTGGATACTAGACTATCATGTTTCAGACAAAAATAGCTCAAGTGTATATCCATACGATCTAACGTGTGTGTATTTTTATATATAAGATATATTTAAAATAGTGCTTTAAAAAATATATATACTTAAAAAATATGTGAGTATAAATCTATATGTATATGTATATTTTTTGTATGTATTTGTAGGATATTTCTAACTGAAGAAGCTGCATCAGGATCAGCGAAACACATTTTAGTACTTACATTTATCCTTTTTATATCATCATATAAGCAGATTGACATTTCACGTGGAGATTATATTGAATGCGATCTCTATATCTCATAACATTTGAGGTCTCTTCAGTTGAGAGTAAAAACCACAGCACTTTTTCTATTGATCTGCACTAGAAGTTTGTGCACCTTCTCTCTCCCTTCCCTCTTCTTTTTATACATATTCTAGACACCTACGCGAATGGTGTGTCAATTGAGGAAGCAGCACAGCCCCTGCACGTAACACACTTTTTAACAATTAATAGAACAATTGTTCTTGCAAGTTGAGACCCTTCAAGTGAGCCAGCACTACTTCAGGCCATTCTTTAGCACTAACTATACTCACTGGGACCAACCAACCCCAGTATTTAACATTTTTTTCAGAAGCCCTACAGTAAATAAATAGTACATCTGTGTTCACATTTGAATGTCTAAAGCAAGTAAAAAACTGCTTCCAGCTCAGAATTCCGAGTTATCCCACTGCATTCTGGGAAGCTGAGCTGGGACATGAAAATGCCTTGCTCCTCAACCCATAGCCATTATTAAACATGGCTTCCTTTAAGCTTCTGTCTGCTCTATTACACAGCTTTAATGCAAAGCCAAGGCTGGATTTTATACAAGCTGAGAATCCTATCCATGTACAGCTGTTTCAAGCTTACTGGCTATCATCAGCATGGAGCGGGATCTCAGCTTGTGTTGTGGACCTTATGAGTAGGTAGTTCACCACAACAATCATTTAATATATGGTGGGCAAAAGAGCGATAGAAGCCCTCCAACATACAGTAAATAAATAGTACATCCGTGTTCAAATTTGAACGTCTTAAGCAAGTAAAAAAAACTGCTTCTAGCTCAGAATTCCGAGAAAAACAGTTATTACACTGCATTCTGTGTACTGTCTGTAAAAAGAAATTGCTAAGTCATGGGTCAGATGCCGGCACCCGGTATATGCTATTGACCCGGCGTGCATGTGACGTCACGTCATTAGCATATACCGGGTGCCGGCACCCGGTATATGCTAATGACCTGTCGCGCATGTGACGTCACGTCATTAGCATATACTGGGTGCCGGCACCCGGTATATGCTAATGACGTGGCGCGCATGTGCCGTCACATGCGCGCCGGGTAAAGAAGGAGCGGAGGCCGGAGCAGAAGCAGGTAAGTGAGGGTAAAGGGAGAGGGGGAGGTATTTAGGGGGGTTTAGAATGAGGAGGGGGGTTGAGGATGAAGGAGGGAGGGAAAGAGACACAGGAGGGTTAGAGAGACACAGGGGGGGTTAGAGAGACACGGGGGGGAGAGTAATTCGAGTATAAGACTAGGGGGCCCTTTTTAGCCTTAAAAAACGGGCTGAAAAACTTGGCTTATACTCGAGTATATACGGTACATACATACACATATAGTGAGGAGGGAAAAGTATTTGATCCCCTGCTGAGTTTGAACGTTTGTCTATGGACAAAGAAATGATCAGTCTATAATTTTAATGGTAGGTGTATTTTAACAGTGAAAGACAGAACAAAAAAAAAACAAGCAAGAAAAACGCTTGTCAAAGTTATAAATTGATTTGCAGGTCGATGAGTGACTTGGTGGCAAAACCCTTGTTGGCAATCAGAGGTCAGACGTTTCTTGTAGTTAGCCACCAGGTTTGCACAAATCTCAGGAGGGATTTTGTCCCACTCCTCTGCAGATCCTTTCCAAGTCATTAAGGTTTGGAGGTTGATGTTGGGCAATTAGAAACTTCAGCTCCCTCCACAGATATTCTATGGGATTAAGGTCTGGAGACCGGCTAGGCCACTCCAGGACCTTAATGTGTTTCTTATTGAGCCACTCCTTTGTCGCCTTGGCTATGTGTTTTCGGTCATTGTCATGCATGAATAGCCATTCACGACCCATTATCAATGCTCTGGCTCAGGGAAGGAGGTTCTCACACAAGATTTGACGGTACATAGGAGGTTCTCACACAAGATTTGACGGTACATGGGCCCGTCCATCGTCCCTTTGATGCGGTGCAGTTGTCCTGTCCCCTTAGCAGAACCCCGCCAAAGCATAATGTTTCCACCTAAATGTTTGATGATGGGGATGCTATTCTTGGGGTCATAGGCAGCATTCCTCCTTTTCCAAACATAGGGCTGATTGCTCACCGTTCTCATGATCATTGAAACTCCATGAGGCGAAATCTTGCATGGAGCACCAGACCGAGGGAGACTAGTTATTTTCTGTTTCTTCCTTTTGCGAATAATCACACCAAATGTTGTCGCCTTCTCGCCAAGCTGCTTGGCGATGGTCTTGTAGCCCATTCCATCCTTGTGTAGGTCTACAATTTTGTACCTGACATCCTTGGACAGCTCTTTGGTCTTGGCCATGGTGGAGAGTTTGGAATCTGATTGATTGCTTCTGTAGACAGGTGTCTTTTATAAAGATAACGAGCTGAGATTAGTAGCACTGCCTTTAAGAGAGTGCTCCTAATCTCAGCTTGTTACCTGTATAAAAGACACCTGGGAGCCAGAAATCTTGCTGATTGATAGGGGATCAAATATTTATTTCACACATGCAAATCAATTTATAACTTTTTTTTTTTTAATCTTTCAAAAAAGTTTTAATTTTCAAAACGTACAAAACATATAAAAGTTTACAAACAAACATGACAATTGATTTCCTTGGAGAAACATACCTAATCAAAGTTACTATCAAAAAATGGTTATATCAATAGGCCAATCTGGGAATAGTTACAATTGGTCCCAAATTGACCAATTGACCTTAACAGCTTTTCCACCTAGACTAAGACGGACAAGTCCCCTTTCCATATCTCTATCTATATAATGTATCTTTTTATTTCATTCCAAGATTGCATTTGATCCAAATTCCTTGCCCTTACTAACAGCCATTTCATAATTAGTAGTATATGAGAGACAAAATATCTGGTCGATAACGGAATTATATCTGGGATCATATGTAAAAGGCAAATTTTATGGAGCAAGGGGGATAATGCACCATTGCTATAGGCGAGTTCCCCTCTCTCCACTCTCTCTTTTTTTTTTAATCAGCAGATTTTTTGCTGGTGAGAATTTCTTTCTGTAGAAATTATGTTTTCCAAATGGACAAAGGGGGGCCAGGCTCAAACTTCATGTAGGAGTCTGTGTTAAATGTCGGTGATGGAGTGTGTAAGGAGCAAAATGAAGAGAGATCTGTCCTCTTTCACTGTTGGAACAGTCTGAAATAAAAAAAAAAAAAGTGTTCAAACTAGCCCCATCCAAGTGGGTGGTGCTTAGTGACATGGAGAATGTCATGATTAATGACCCACCCACTCCTTCCGAATCTGCCCCTGACACATCATAGCTTTATGCTAAGATTAGAGAGCAGTGCATATGACAGCTGAAGTAAATAGAAATGTTTTTTTTTGTTTAAAGTGTGAAATACAGAGTTTAGAGAGGTTTATTTGTGTCTCTGTATATAGATTTTTTTTTTCTATATGATCAGATACTGTGGTTGAAGTTAATATGAAGTAGCATTGATTTAGATATTTTAACATGTAAAGGTGTTAGCTACAGAGATTAGGATTAAGAGATATTATAGAGATGTTGTACCTGACAAGGTATTTTAAGAAGCGCTGTAAATTTTAATTAATGAAGATATAGATTAAGTGATGTGCTGTAGATATAGATTAAGTGACAGGTGTACCTAACCTTTAAAACGCGTATTTGTCTAGACGATCCCGGAGCGGAGCTGTTTGTCGAAGGAAAAGAAGGTAGACTTGCTAAATACCTTCGCAATGACGTTGCTGTGAAAAAGTAGCTAATGGGATAGAATCACGAATTAATTGATGAATTGGGTCCATGAATGTGAGTGTGAGTGCTGAGTGTCAGTACTATGTGTAGTGTCCATATATCTGACCGACAGTATAATAGAATTGCTTATAGAAAATATATAATCTGAAATCTGATCAATTTCAGGTTAATATTTGTGTTTTAATATTTGTATTTTTATTGCCGTCGGCCATTTTGACTCCTTATACAGGAACACCAGGAACTATTTACCCTGATCTGAGAGAATACACAAAAACAGATTAAGGGACAAATCCACAAAGACTAACCAGAAAAAAATTAAAGAATGATGAGCCACCATTTGGTCCAAGGATAGCTTCAGAGGTAAGATGGATACCTGAAGCCACAAACCGAACCTTTACTGAGGGTCAGACAGGAACAGCACAGTCTGACTTTTGTACAATCATACCCTGCAACAAGATAATAACCAATGGGGGTAATGACTATCCAGATAAGTGGTTTGCTAATCATACTACAGGGAGAGCAGATGTGTGTTGGTACTATGGAGGACTAAATCTGAGACAAGTGTTCCCACCCAAATGACAAGGAACTTGTGCATTAATCTAATTGGTGTTGCCTTTTACCTGCTTCCTGAAAAAGAACTACATTTTATTGCAACACAAATCTACAAAGGCCTTGACCCGATCTAAGAAATCCCACCAAGTGGCAGCTTTTAGGCTGCAATGAGCGCCAACAGCCCATGGGACTGAGGCTTCAATGGGCACCGAAGGAGCTTATTGCAGGACTCGCGCTGAGCGCATGCGGAGGTACGCAGGACTTTAAAACATCATAGACATGAGCACAGAAGGCGTTAATGTCGATGGCCACGAAAGCCGGCGAAAAAACGTAGTACTTTCCCGCTGATCGCGAGGCACGCAGTTTCCTAATTGAATGGCCAAAATAGTTTCAAGTGCGTAAGTCTAAAAGTAAACTAAAAAAACTAAATAAATAACACACTCACTCACAACACAGGGGGAGAGCCAGGAAGCCTGGGAGTGACGTTGCAAGCAAATTTGAGCCATATTTGGCCCCTTAGTCACTCATATGCTCTTACACACACACCTGTTTTTCTGCACCAATTCTTATAATGCAGTTTATGATTCCTTACGAACTCCCATAATCATTTTTTCTTTTTCACTCTTGTGAGCCTATATTCACTCTTTGGCACTAGCTTTCATGCAGCCCATAATCATTAAATCCATTGTAATATGATCCATAATCAATTAGTCACTGTCATTCCCCATTAATCATGTATTTGCTGTCATGCTTCTATAATTCATATAGTTTATCATGCACCATTTTGGATGCCCACATACTCTTGAACACACTATACTAGCTTATTATTTCTTCCTTCTTTACTTACAATTACATAAATGAGTTTATGCGCCCCATAACCCCTATTTTCATCCTGCTCACCCCATCAATGTATGTTTACACTCATGCAGATTGTTTGCAGCTTGTGGCAATGCTGTATCTGTTTGCTCTCTTTAATGGGGCTTACTTTCCTTGCCCTTATGTCCAAGATGGATTGTGCTGAATCCTTGGAGGTTGTCCATACATGATGAATGCAAGGTGGGAACTTAATAAATCAATATATGGATTTTGACTTAACTATGTTCTGTTACCGCACTTCAGCATACTACTGTGACTTGCCACAATAACTGATCTTTATTGAGTGACCCACTATTTTGAATGGATATTTACTGTTATTTTGAGATAGTGAGTAGGTGTTAAGCACCAAGGCTATATTTTGTAATTGTTTGCAGTTTATATACTCTCACACCAGACTCTTATCAATTCTCATATGCCTGACATTTGATTTTACATACTTTTAACTGCTTATGTTCTCATACAGCGTGTGCCTTAAATGATTACTTTTCTGCTCTCTTGTGCTCAAATGGTTGCTTTTCTGCTCTTGCATGTTCAGTAATGATTGCTTATTTACTCTTGTGCACCACATATTCATGTATTCTTTTTCTATACTCTCCATTCCTTACCTATACTCTCCACCCCACCCCACAATCACTACTTCTATTGTACAGCAATTCAATTACTATCTCCCATGAGCCCTATAACTTCTTATTTACGTTTAACCTATATAGTCATATTGAAAACCATGATACAAAATTGCAGCACTCGAACACACACCCATTTACCCCATAGTCACCTTTTCACTTTCATGCATATTATTGTTGCTTATTCACTTTCTGTTGCCTCATACTCACTTAAGTTCACTTTCATGCCCCTCATAGAATAATAACATAATTTTTTTCTAAATAAATATATAGAGATATACATATATATGTTTGTAGTTGGGCCCCTCTCTCACCGTAACAGATAGCTGAAATGAGATGAGAGGTAGCTGATATGTGGATGGTTGCTACCGGACATCTGCCCTGCTTAGAGGGCCGGATGAGTCCTTGGTTAAGGAGAAGGATGCTGACTTGGGGCCAAAATCAATAATGAAAGCCAAAAGCTTTACTCCGGGCAAGGACAAGGGTGCTGATGGAGATGACAATGATAGAGGAAGTGCCAAGCAAAGGCTGATTAAGGACTTACGGAAAGTGTAAGGGCTTAGTGAAAGACATGTGACGATGAAAATGGGGGCATGGCAAGGACACCAATGGGGAGGAAGAGGGCCCCTCCCATGGAAAGAGGTAGGGAGCAAGAGGGTCCCACAATCCTAGGTAAACAGCCTGGTTATATCACATATATAGTTGTCAATTCCTTGAATATATATATTTTTTTCAGCGTTGTAAATGCACTTCACTATAAATAACTAAAACAGTAAAAGAGAACACAATTACATTTTATTAATAGGTCAAGATAGCTCTTTGACTACCTTCAATTTCAGGAACACTATATCTAGCTGCTTTTATGGATAAGACTTTTGTATAAAAAATGGAATCTGACAATTACCTCTCTTGGTCTCTCATTGGAGGATAGCGGAGCTCTTAGGGCTATATGAATCCTGTCCAATCTAAGTTCTTCTTCACTTTTCTTGAAGAAGACATTTATTCCGATTTGTGTGACTTGCCTTATCACACAGCAGTGAGGTGACTCAGCTGCAGTAAAGTCCTGTTTCATTTTTACAAGCGCCGAAACTAAATAGATGTTTTTCTCACTGAAAAAGATAGAATCTGCTGTGGATCAGCTCTATCTGGCTGTCAAAGTTGTTATTTTTGGTCGTCATTACATCCCACATGAATTAACTTAACTTAAAACTTTAGTTAAAGGATAACCTCGTCTGTGATCTCTACAGCATCATCAAAGGATTTCTACAATCACTGAAGATGTCAACCTCTTTATTCGTGACTTGAAGAACCATTTTTTGAAGAGATTTTCAGATCTTGACAGAATTGAGAGTGACATTCTTCTGTTCCAGAATCCGTTTGATTGTAACTTTGCTGATGCGCCAGTTGAACTACAGTTGGAGATCATTGATTTGCAACTTTTACCGCTGCTTACCTGATATTGAGTTTCCGCAACTGAAAAAAATTGCTGCTGGTATGGCATCAGTGTTTGGAACTTATGTCTGTGAGCAAACATTTTTAAAAAATGAAGTATGTGAAGTCAACATATCGAAAGAGATTGACTGATGAACATTATAAAGCAATTCTCTTGATTGGATGCAGCAATTCCAAACCAAACATTGATGATATCTTAAAAGCCAAACATAGGTTTCAAAAATCTCACTAACCTTTTATGCTGCTTAGTTTGTGAGATTTGGATATATGCACACTAGGTCTGATGTAACTATCTTTTTGCTAACGTTGCCTTCTTTTCTAACTTTTAAGTAAATATATATGTTGGTTGTCTTGGTAGTTTTTTGTGCATTGCATGCCACTCAGCCATGAGTAACATGAAATGCTAAACTTAGTTTTTCGTTCTGGCTTGCAAGTATTGAACAGAATGATTGTGCGACCTGCGTTTTTCATTCTTTCAGTTATCTGGTCCACTGTAAAAAAAAGTTTGGTGACCCCTGTATTAAGCAAAATAATTAAAAACAGCCTTTATATTTTTATCTTTTAAATGGAATCGTTTATTAGTGTGGGTGGCAGTTTTATTTTCTGAGATAATTCTATCTGCTACTTTCTAAGCGTGAGTGTTATTGCAAACTAGTGATCTTTCCATTAGTACTGTTGAAAGAACTGCTAGTTTCAGCTACCACATTCCCAATGTTACTATAGAAGTGTTTGATCTCCTTGATCTAGGGTCTATTTTGGGAGCATGGATATCTAGTGTAACGTTAACCCTTTATTCTGTGTTTGCTTAAACAGATTTAAAAGAGTAAGGACACAACAAAGAAAACACAGGCTTGTGTTTGTAAAAAAGAATCCCAAGGTTTTCTGACACTATGTATGATGTAACACAGAAGCAAACCATTGCACCACAATACATTCAACTTTTACTGATAAATACAAAGTGAAAATATTATGTGGAAGACAGAGCTGTGAATTACTGGGGAAAGAAGAATACAAGTGATTTTGCGGCAATACAGAATTATTCATCAGTATTGTGAGGAAAAAGAGACAATATGCTGTGGAAAGAGGGTCTTTGTTCTTCTACTCCAGGGAATAGAACAATGCCACATGAAAACTGATTGAGGGACAATCTCTAGATTAAAAGTGTAAAACAATGCTGCCATTGTTTATACTGTAAAAATACACTAAAGACAAACAATAACGGTCAGTAAGGGCAGCATTACAAAATATAGACTGGGACAAAGAACTGACGGGTAAAAATACTGAAAATAAATTGACAACGTTCAAATCCTTACTAAATAAATATACTTATCACCATATACTATACCAAGTAGAAATAAAAGTAAAAGAAGTAAATCAAATCTCATGTGGCTTAACAATGATGTAAAGATCAAGATACAGAGTAAAAAACAGATATTTAGATTATACAGGTTCAGAGTACAAGGTAATTAACAAGGCTTGCAAAAGTGCTATTAGAGTGGCTAAAATAAGCAATGAATTAGTTGCAAAGGAGAGTAAGACTAACCTTAAAATATTTGTAAATATATCAATGGGAAGAAGGCCAGGAAGGAAGCTATAGGAACATTACAATGTGACACAGGGTGTCTGATAATTATTGACCAGGAAAAGGCAGATGAGCTAAATAGGTTCTTTTTTTCTGTATATAAAAGTGAGGTACCAGTGGTTGGGTCACTGTAACATAATGGGGCTACACTACCTTCAACAAATAATTGGATAACACAGGAAGAAATCCAAACGAGGTTGAAAAAAATAAATGTTAATAAACCCTTATAGGCAAACCATCATATCAAATTTTTTAAAATTCACTCAACACAGGGCCACTACCGGACGACTGGATGTGATACCTATATTTAAGAAGGGAGCAAGAGCAAATCCAGGGAATTGGACATGCAAGCCTCACTGTAAAGGGACGGCTCAGATTGATATATTCAGCCAATTCCCTGGAGTGACCGTTTTAATTACTGCATGCATTTAATTCTCTTTTTTTTATTTCCTACCAAAATTTGTTGGATGTTGCCTACCATTGATCCACCCCCAAGGCAGGGAAGCCAAACCCATAGTTTCCCTCGCTCTTTTATGGACTAATCAGCCGCATACCCCGGAGGCACATATGTTATTGGATAGTTCTAATATAGGGGGAGAATTTGAATATGTTCAGCCCACTTACATGTAAATCCTTTGTTCTGTAACTGCATAAATGCTGTGCCTGTACCAAATAAAATCAATGCTCTTCTTGGGACAGGCCATAGACACAAGCCCGTAAAGACTGTCCGGGCAAGCAAGCTGTTAAGAGGCTGCCCGAGCCGCGATCATCCGTTACTATCCAATTGTGGAACAGTCCTCAGCCAATAGAAAGAGGTCTAGCCGCAGATAATTGACAGAGGGAGATTGACTGTGTTGTATTTTCCTTTGAAATAGCATGCAGGTCCCGGAGTTTGGAGGTTTTTGAAAGGGAGAGAGCAGGAATATTTTAAGAGTAGTAATTTGCGGTTTTGTTGATTTATCTTATAATATATAATATTTTACACTTAATCCTTGATTATACATATTTTTAGATTACACATACCGTATTTTTCGCCGTATAAGACGCACTTTTTCTTCCCCAAAACTGGGGGAGGAAAGTTGGTGCGTCTTATACGGCGAATATACCTTTTCAAACTGCCTCTGTCCTCTTGATCTCACCCCAGCGCTTCCTACCAGCATCGCGTCGGCCGGTGCGTCCTAGTGACGTCACACACGCAACGCTGCAGTACACGAGGAGTGCTGGTAGGAAGCGCTGGGGTGAGATCAAGATGGCAGAGATCAGAAGAAAGGTGAGGATCAGGAGGGTCAGGGAGGGTCAAGGGCTCCCAAATGCTGCAGTATATGTATGTGTATGTGTGCATGTATGTGTGTGCATGTATGTGTGTGTATGTATGTGCATGTATGTGTGTGTATATATGTATGTGTGTGTATGTATATTTATGTGTGTATGTATATGTATGTATGTGTATCTATATATATATATATATTTGTGTGTAATGTAGGTGTGTATCTGTGTGTAAAGTGTATTTGTGTTTGATTCAGATTTTTTCTTTTCTTGTTTTCCTCCTCTAAAAACTAGGTGCGTCTTATCTGCCGGTGCGTCTTATAGGGCGAAAAATACGGGTAATTGAAATTCACATAATTCAAACACACAGAGACATATAGAGCTAGGTCACTCCATAAACCACCTCCCCCATCCCCCACACCAAATCCCCAACAGTTATTAATTACACATAATAAACACCTTTTTTATTTACATCATATATTTCCATTTAGTGTTATTGATATGGAGAGAGGAGGGGAGAGAAGTGGAGAGGTGGGGAGGAGGAGAAGTGGAGAGGGGAGGATGAGAAAGAGGGGGCCCGGGGGAGTAGTGGTGGAAATGAGGAGGAGTGGTGGTTGAAATGAGGAGGAGTGGTGGAGGAGAGGAGGAGGTAGCGATAGAAGGAGGAAAAGGTAGCGATAGGAGGAGGCGGAGGAGCAAGGGAGTGTAGAGGAGGAGGTGGGTGGTGGCAGGGTGTAGGGGGGGGTTGGAGTAGTTTGGGGGGAGGGTCAGGCCTCAGGGACAGGTCAGGGAGGTAAGGATCCCCGACCACAGTCGGGAGGTCAAGAGGCTAAGGGCAGGCACAGGGCCCACAATTACACGCACCGGGAGAATGTAGTCCTCCTTGTGCTATCCATGGCTGCCATGTGATTATTGCAGCGGGGAGGGAAGTTAGGCCAGGGTATAGGTCTCAGGAATGGAAGGAGGTAGCGGCTGAGGTTACAGCAGAAGAAACAGCACCAAAGGATGTGAGGTTTGTCTAGCAAAGGTTTGACGACATCAGTGCCAATGTAAGGAGGATGATGGCCAAGGAGGACAAGAACCAGACTGTGACCTTTAATGACTGGGAGAGGGTCGCCAGGACCTTCTGAGACAGGTGCCCGCCGCTGGAGGTTCAGGCCTGGTGGCCCAGCAGGACCAGCCTCAATGGCAGGTGAATCCCTACCTACATAATCGCATACACCAACACATGTACATCACACACACTACACATGTACATGATGACCAACCAGGACACTGACATGTCAGATCTTTGGAATTAACAAGGGATAGATGGATGCGTCTTGAAATCCATGAAGCTGACAAATCACTGTCATTCCTGGGCACAATAACCGTAATCAACCATTAGAGAGTCCATGTATTGGCGTGCCCAATGCAGTTTATACAGTTGCAGACCGCAGCCAAAATCAAGATAGCGTTAGGAGCCAAGAACGATCAAGACCAAGAGCCAAAGAATAGATCACATCTAGCAAATTATACCTACTATGAGTTGCAATTAGGAGTATCATCCAGGTTCAAGCATAGATGTCAGATAGTTAGGAATGCGCACAAAGCAATGTATTATTCATCATACTAATGAAACATACCTTTCTTTTATCTCTTTTATATCAAGGAGGTCTGGGTCCAGTTCAGCAGGAACCGGCGCAGGGGGAGAGGAGGAGACAAGTGGTGCCGCGGGCTCTGATTCGGAAGAGGAGGATGTAATATGGCTGGTGGGGTCACCATCTCGATCTCCAGCAACACCGCCAGGGATTCGGCCCCACTATCCTATCCCCCTCATCCAGAGACTAAAACTCCGACTGGATTGAGGGAACCAGCCAGCAACCCCCCCCCCCCCCCCCCACACTTCCCAGCAGTGCGCTGGACTGGTCGCCACCACCACCGGGCCCAACCGCTCCACCACCCATTCTACAACACCCTCCAGCCGGGCCCTAGACCCTTCCCACTCACACACCGCCACCTCCTCACCAGGCCACGCGCCAGGAGCTTCCATCCCCAACATCAGGCCAGACTGCGCAGGCGGAGATGCTGGCCCTCATGCGGCAGCAGTTTGGAGTGTCTTCAAGGGATCCAAGCCAGCATCTCCGCCAATCATACAGAGGTAATGCGCGGCCTGGCAAGGCGCAATAGAGAAAGAGGCCAGCCACGGGGATTTGGGCCCTTTGCCGAGGTGGAGGACATAGAGACTGCGCATATGTTTATGCCTTCTCAACAGCACTCCTCAGTGACAATCTATTGTTACCATGTTTACCTAATCTAGCCTGGCTACAGAGTCTTGGATCTTGGCCTATTTGATGGTGATATTTTGTATGCAGATGGCTACCTCCCATTACATGCTCCTCTTCTCTGTGGACACATACGGTTCTGTTGAACATGTCACCAATTGATGGTCACTGAGGAATGCTATTGAGATGTGATGCCGAATTTTTTTACAGCCTTATTTTTTAGGTTTTTATTGTTGTTTTTTTCAGGTTCGTAAAGGCATCTTCTGTATCTGCAATCACTGTGAAGGAAATGTATGAGGTGTAAGGTTTTCGCAGTGCCTCTCAAGTAGACATTCCTTAAATTACAGGCCCCCCCCCCTTAACATGTAGCTCCCACAATCTTAAAGCTATCTTATAGTCTGATATCTAAGATAGGATTTTTGTTAGCTTAAATGTAGACTAATAGCGCTATGGCGGTGGACTTTCAAGGTCTCACAATGGCATGGTAATGACAGCCAGCATTGATATATGCACTAGTGAAGCATGTGATCCTAACCCATCAGGAGGGGCCGCAAAAACACATGGAGGCTGTCCAGAGGCACATGAATCAACAGCCAACTCACCTCCATCAGGGATAATCTCCACTAGGCCCATCCTGGAAGTCCCACACCATTGCTGGTGGCCATGTGCCAAGATGTATACCCATTTCCTTTTGGTGACCTCCCATTATGTTTTGCTATTCGCAAATTTACATTAGTGTGGTGTATGTTCCCCTGGTGGAATGCTAAGTGGAGGTGGTGAAGGGGCTTGTGTACCTTAATGAAGCTGTGAGCTATACCATGTAGGGACACTGGAGGTGGGCAGGTGATAGCAGAGAGGTCAGACAAATCAGTCCACTAGAGAAGGAACTGGCAACCCACTCCAGTATCGTTGGCATGCAAACTTGTGGAACAGCACAGGCAGAGACCTAGCTAAATGTGCTGCATTTCATAGGGTCATAGAGAGTTGGACAAGACTGTAGGACTGAACAAAAAATAAAATGTTCCCCTGGTACTTGATATATGTGATGTGGAGGTGTAATTTGGCCACTATTTGTTTTCCCAATGTAGGTGTAATGCACACCTTTTTCATAGAAAATCGGGTCCTAAATTTGGAGTGTGCCTTAGATTTGATAGCGCACTAGATACGATGGCATAAAGGAAAGCACAGAACATACCGCAACACCACCATCTCTCGCTTCCCGGCTCTCTGGAGTGGGTGACTGAGGCTATTAGATAAGTAGATGGCGGTAGGCGGGCCTCATTATAACCGCCAGAGGAAGTGGATCCTCAATACTGGCTTTAAGAAGGCCATGCACTTCCCGCACACTGTCACGCAGAGCCTAGCACACAGAGAGCCCAACGCACACTGGCAGTCAGATAGCCCCAGCACAGTGGCACGACATGCCTGGCACAGAAAAACATAAAGAAAAAAAAAAAAAGAAAGCACTGTGCAATAAAGATAAACTCTTGCTAACATTACTTACAGAATATTGTTGTTGTGGCTGCTAGGTAAATGTTCATTTGAGTTGCCAGTAATTCAGCTCTATTGTTTTACTGCAACTTTTTGTGGTATTTATTCATGACTTAGAAGTTGGACTGGAAAGTACTGTCTCCATTTTTGCATTTTGTCTCATTTTTGCTGATGCCACTAGGTTGTGCAAGGTAATTAAGTCACAAAATGATGTCCTTTCCCTCCAAGGGGATTTGCATAAATTAGAGAAATGGGCAATTAAATGGCAGATGAGATTTAATTTGAATAAATGTAAAGTTATGCATCTGGGAAGTAAATAATAGCCATGTAAAATATCATCATATATTAACAAGGGTATAGAAGCAAGGGAAGCAAATATAATTCTGCCACTTTACAAATCTCTAGTACGCCCTCAATTGGAATATAAAGTACAATTTTGGGCACTTCATAAAAAGGACATTTTAGAGCTGGAAAAGGTACAGTGAAGGGCAACAAAACTAATAAGGGGAATAAATAAAGACTAACCAAATTAAACATATTTTCTCTAAAAAAAAGAAAAAAGAGGGAATATGATTACCTTATATAAATACATCCAGGGTCAATATAAGGCTTTGTCAAGTGAACTTTTTGTGCCAAGAGGTTTTTAAACTGACAAGAGGACATCCTTTGAGATTAGAAGTAAAAAGATTCCACCTTAAAGAAAGAAAAGGGTTCTTCACAGTAACGGTGGTTAATCTGTGGAATTTTCTGCCACAGGAAGTTGTGACAGTGGATTCGATAGATAACTTTAAAAAAAGAGTTGGATATATTTTTTTAATAAAAAGGGCATTCAGGGTTATACTGGATAATTAGATCCAGGGTGGAATCCAATCACCAGGAAGGAATTACATTTTTTGCGTTTTTTTTCTGTTTGCTTTCCTCTGGATCAATTAACAACTAATCTGCATATTGCAGAGATCAGATGAGATCTAAAAAGGTTGAACTTGATGGACTAAAATTATTTTTCAACCTTAATTACTACTTAACAACACTGCATTTTAAGTAAAATATATAATTATATAAACATATATTAAGTACTTTAATAACCTGTCAGTTTTCTTAATGAACAAATATTTCCTTATTTTTTCCAAAACAAATGATTGTAACAACATTTTATTATATTTCAGTTTAACAACATCAATCAGTACTACACCACCCTAAAATAGTCAGTTCATTACAGTTAGATCTTTTTCAAAATTAGGCTGTGGTTTTGAATAGCTAGACTTGATATTGAGACAATTTTTATAGAAAGTAGAAAAATAAACACACACTTTAATATATACTAATATGCAATTAATAATTTTGTGGACAGCCATTGCCTTGCTGGAATTGTTTTAATGAGCTGATTTCCTAGCAGGAAGTGGCTCTATAGGCTAATTAATTTTCCACGAATTGGAAAATATATTAATAAATTAATACTTGCATTGTTCATTGTTAAATCTGATAGGAATATGAGAATAGAGAGATCATTTAATATCAGTATATCCATACTCTTGGTTTTTTAAGATTTTTTTTTACCTTAGAACACTGATTTGTTGCTCTTCATGCAATACCAATATGTATGATTGAAACAAAATTACCATCTATCTACTATATTATTTTTTTAACAAAAAAGAAAATAATTTTGCAAAATTAACGGAAAAAAATTAAATTCCTAACCTTCTTTTCACTTAGCTGTGAGGATCCATCTTGAAATAGCATTGTTATTATTATAGCTGTGGCGTGTTTTGTCTGTTCAAGCAATTTATGCTGTTCTTCCTTGCTTAGAGACTCCGGATTACATATGTGTATTTGGTCGTACTTCTCTGCGCTAGACTTTTCTAAAATAGTTTTTCCATCCTTTTTTTCTGAAAAATAATGCTTTTGTTTGCTTGAAGAGGAACTCAGTTTTAATAATTTTGCCATCTGATTCAGTGTGTTCTTTCTTTCTTCCTTTGCATGGCAAATATTATGCATTAACGTTGTCTCCACCTGGATTCCTACATGCAATTTCTCACTAACTGGACTGATACAAGACAAAGGTTTTAATTCCTTCTGACAAACTGAATCAACATCTAACCTCAAAACCTTGGTAGGGACAATTGAAGGAATTTTTCCCATTGAATTAGCTCCATTATCCTTCAAGAAAGAAAGGGAAAAAACATAATTACATTTTAGATATTAGTTTTACTATTCACTACATTAATACAGGCCATTTTGTCAGGCAAGGGACATTTTCTTTAGCAATCACTGTCCACTGCAACTAATGAAATGTCAAAATTATACTATTTCTAAGAATTTAAAATAGAATTGTACTTGCATTTTTTTTATTCCTAGTACAATAATTTAGGATGCAATGAGGTAAATGCAATGTGTTTTCTTAAATTTAATCTATTCAATAAAAAATAACTCTTAGCCACTCAATAACTACATAAACATTCAAAATAGACCAACAAATAACACTGCATTATACTTCTCACTGATGTACAATAGGCTCACTCTATATTGGAATCAAGCAGGCTAATCAATCAACCATCAACTAAGTGGGTTGATGATCTCAGTGCCACTGATGTAAGTACAATTACCCAAGTAACAGGTGCCTAACCACACCATAGATTTCCAATACTCACCATCCCTCACTACTTTCCCCTACCCAACCTTGGACCATACAGCTTGCCTTCTATTTTACCTCACTCCTCACTCCTTCCACAACCTTCAAAAACAGCTACAAGCAAAGAAGATCTACAGCTATGGCATTAAAATCTATTGTATCAAAATTAATTTAATTCATATGTCTAACACATATAACTAATGTACTGGACAACTACCGTTCTATAAATGTTTATATTATATATGCTGTTTACATGATTAAAATTGCGTTGAAACACGTTACTTCATATGGAGAAAATCTCCACAAAGTTATCACTGTCAATAGTATATACTGTATATACTTGCGTATAAGCCGACCCGAGTATAAGGCGAGGCACATATTTTACCACAAAATACTGGGAAAACGTAGTGACTCGAGTATAAGCTGAGGGTGGGAAATGTGCTGCCCCCTGTGTCCCCCTCTTTTGTGCCCCTTTCTTGTGTCCGCCCCCCGTGTCTCTTCCCTCTTCACCCTCCCCTGTCTCTTCCCCCTCTACCTCCCGTGTCTCTTCCCCCTCTCCCTCCCCGTTGTCTCCTACCCCCTCTCCCTTCCCTGTTTCTCTTTCCCCGCTCTCCCTTCCCTGTGTCTCTTTCCCCCTCTATCTCTCGTCTCTTTCCCTCACCCTCCCTTAGCACCCTCCTCATCCTCAACCCCCCTTCTCATCCTCTCTTCTCAACCCAATCCCCCTCCTCATCCTCTCTCAAGCCCCCTCATCAGCCGCCCCTCAACCTCTCAACCCCCTCCTCATCTTCAACCCACCTCCACACTTTACCCCTCTAATTACCTCCCCCTCCACTGACCTTCCATCAGCAGCTGCTCCTCGGTGCCTTCCTGCTACGTCGGGACCCAGCATTTGCTAATGGCGTGACGTCACATACGCGTCACGTCATTAGCATTGGCCGTGTGAGGATGAGGAAGGGGGTTGAGGATGAGGAGTTGAGGGTGGGGGTTTGAGGATGATGATAAGGGTGGGAAAGGGTAAGAGCCACGGGGGTGGAGAGACATTTGGGGGAAAGAGAGACACAGGGGTAGAGAGACACAAGGGGGGAGAGGCACGGGGTGGAGAGACACTGGGGGGAAATAGAGACACAGGGGTGGAGAGATACGGAGGGGGGGAGCCACAGGGGCGGAGAGACACAGGAGAGAAATAGCGCCACAGGGGTGGAGAGACACAGGGGGAAAGAGAGACACGGGTGACTCGAGTATAAGCCGAGGGGGCCCTTTTCAGCATTAAAAAAAGGGCTAAAAACTCAGCTTATACTCAAGTATATACGGTATGTTGTTCCCGGGAAGACTGTCACAGTGTGTACACAAGGACAGTCTATTATATGAATGTAACCAGCAACATCATGTCATAAAAAAGCAGCAGAGCCCTCAACTCATTCTTTATCAGTGTGAAGACATGTTATATTTGTTGTTTATTCATCATGAATTCACTATATTCAACTGTATAGCAGTGTGCAATATATTGGTATTTTCTAAATAATCATATTTTTTTGAAAAATAAACAAGCTCAGGTATAGAAATAGACACAAAATATACATTTTACCACAATACTTCCCCATGTTTTAAGTATCTGTGTGTCAAGATTTCATCTCATTACATGAGGAGCAGGAGTTTCAGTCAAGTAAAGTATGTGGAAAGTTACTAAAATGTAATGCACTGCAAAAAAATATGCAATATTTTATTAACCCTTTTGCATTAAGAGTGGAGATCTTTTTAATTTGCTGAAAACACAAGAGCTTTAAAGTTCCAATATGAAATTATATTTAACAATAAACTTATTTATAAATCCTTCACTGTTTTTTATGGTCTTTCAGCAAATTAAAAATAGTTGAAATTTAATTTCCAACTGCAAAGCAAACTCTTGAAATGTAATTTGCCACTTAAAAGGGCTGTTCTAGTAATCATACTGTAAGGGGTTGTTTGTTTTTTTAGTCACTAAATAGCAATTACATGGGTATTTGAAGAAAATAAATGTAATGCATCTTATATCCCTTACATTTGAAATTCAATGTTTTAAGGTATTGCAGAGTTCCCTCTCTTCACTCCTATTACCTGTTCAGGGGGTTTATGTACATCCTCGCAAAAGGATTCCTAAACTTTTTCCGATTACACTAGATTTGCAATGTCCACTGCAGGCATGAAGGTACATACAAATTCATATTGGTACATCGTCCATAGGAAATCCTCTCCAAACCTTTGGACATTTTACTGATGTTAGAAAGGGAACTGATCTGCTAAAGCTTGAAACACTAAATGGCTAAACAAAATGTTGAAAGGAAGGGTGAGTAACTGACTGCAGCTCGCTTATGTAAGCTAAATACCAAGGATTGAACACCCACTTGCCTACTACGGGCGTCATTCAATTAACGGCCGTAAAATTGCCGCAATGCTGCGATTCTTGCGGCCATCTTACGGCCCTGCTACCCTGCTATTCAAATGGACGGAGCCGCAAGGAGGTCCCCCTTACGGCCGGCCGGCCACAAATCATGCAATCTGCCGCAATCGTTTCCCGCGCGCCCGTAAATCGTGTTCCAAGGCCACAAAGTCGGAAAACTGTAAATGCTAATATAAATTCAAGATAGCACTGTAAAGCTCTGTAAAGGATAGGCATCATAATAGGGGACATGAGGATTAATAGGAACACCCTCTCAAGCTCCTCCCAAATCCAATATTTAATTTCCGGTTTATTTCCCGTCCCAAGTCCTACGGGCTCGTCCTTGTTGAAACCCGTACGGGTCCGGAGGTTGAAGGCCGCAAACTTAAAGCATTGTAGAAGCCAATATATACTCAATCCAGCACTGCAAAGCACTGTAAATGAGGGGGAACACGAGGGGGGGCATGAGGATTAATAGCAAAACATTCTCATGTTTGAACATCGCCAAATTATAATCTTTGATTTTAGGTTTAAAATCCGTCCCAAGTCCCACGGGCTTCAATGACCAAGCCCGTAGCTAGTTATTCAAGCCCGTGCGGGCTTGGAGGGTGAATGTTTGAGAACACAAATAGTGTCCAAGTTAGACCGCCACATGGCATATATCAAGTACCAGGGGAATATTTCAATATATGTGGTTAAGTTCTTCAGTCGTGTCCGACTCTCTGTGACCCTATGGACTGCAGGACATTCAGCTAGGTCGCTGCCTGTGCTGTCCCCCAAAGTTTGCATGCCAAAGAAATTGGAGTGGGTTGTCAGTTCCTCCTCTAGTGGATTGGGATTCGTCTGATCTCTCTGCTATGACCTGCCCACCTACAGTAGCTCACAGCTTCATTCAGCTACACAAGCCCCTTCACCACCACCACTTAGCAACCCTCACCCATGTAAATTGATAAATAGCAGGACAGATTGGAAGTTCACCAAATGGGAATGGCTAGACATCTGACACATGGCTACCACCAATGGGGTGGAACATTCCTGGATAGGCGTAGCGGAGATTATCCGTGAGTTTGCTGTCGATCCCCGAGCCTTTGGACAGTCTCCCTTTGTGCTTGCGGCCCTTCCTGATGGGTCAGAGTAGATATGTGTGGTGTATGTTCCCCTGGTCCCCTTCAACATTGCTAAGTGGTGGTAGTGAAGGGGCTTGTGTACCTGAATGAAGCTGTGAGCTATAACATGTAGGGCCACTGTAGGTGGCCACATCATAGCAGAGAGATCAGACAAGGTCCAATTCACTTGAGAAGGAACTGACAAACCACACCTGAAAATTTAGCATGCAAACCGTGGATAACAGCACAGGCAGAGACCTAGCTGAATGTGCTGCAGCTCATAGGGTCACAGAGAGTCAGACAAAACTGAAGAACTGAACAACATACATTAAAATGTGTCCCTGCTATTTGATATATGCCATGTAGCGGTGAAATTAGCAAAATAATTGTGTTACCAAATGTAGATGTGATGAGTGAGATGTATATGCAATTAGATAGAGATTTCAGGGATCACAATAGAGCTCATGTGCGTGGCAAAGGGTTCATATGACCTGACTCATGTTTTACTCTTGCTATTGAATTGGGTAGCGTGGCTTTAATCACATTCTGCATGTTGCAGCATGGTTTGTCATATTGGAATGTGCATGACCATTACAACATATGATAACCAATGCAACTAGTACATTATTGGGCAACTAACTGTATTCACACATACGCTAAGTGGTGTTGGTGAAGGGGTTTGTGTACTTCAATGAAGCTGTGAGCTATACCACGTAGGGCCAGTGTAGGTGGGTACGACTTAGCAGAGAGGTTAGACTAATCCCAATCAACTAGAGAATAAACTAGAAAACCACTCCAGTGTCACCTGTCCTATTCATTGTAGGCCCTTAGTGGAATGTTCCTACTCCACAGTATCGCTAATCAAACTTGTCCTGGGTATTAACCCTATATTATTAGTAGATCTGATATTTGGTATCCTATGATATCTAAAGCTATTCTGACTCGTCAACAGTTTTATATGTATTGATCTAAAGTGATCATCAGTTTACAGCTATAGGAATGTCACACTAATGTAATGCATGTGGATGTCCCAAAACCCAAAATATTCATAACATACGGACACAGTCAGAACGGTATAACAAAGCTTTATTTTTTTACACATACCACAATCAGCAGTGGTCAAGATTGGGCATTTAGTCATAACAGTATAACAATGCTTTATTTGCTAGACAGACCATAATCAGCAGTGGTAAAAACTGCATTAATATCATGGGTGTGGTGTGGGCGGGTCCTGGGAAAGCAAGAGGCTGGAAAAAAGGGGAAACCTACAGGGGCCAATCTAATAGTCTAGAATAAGCATGATGCATAGCACCTACCAGGGTCACATGCGGTCACTACACCTGAAAACGTAATCTGATGAAAAAAAGGATCATCACAAATCGCTCCATTTAACTGAAGAAACCATTTATGTGCATAGCACTTACAACTCTAGATCTGCTCAATGAAACAGATGATTCAACCTCTGGACTGTGTAATCCAATCCAGTTTCACACATACAGTGTGTTGACCAAACAAAAATCTGAAACAAGTGGTCAAATAAAAAAAGGCGGAGGAGGATAAAAAAAAAAAAAAAAGAATCACAATGTATGTACAGTGCAGTCCTAAATACTGTACCAATATACCAACTCACCTGATTCCCATCTGCAAGCTAGGTCTGTGGATAATTAGCAATATGGGGAAATACCCATTAACACAGAGAGGACACAAAGATCATCAGCCAGATTCACTGTCACTTACATCAGACCCAAGGATCTGTACTGATATTGAGGTCAGGATCAGATGGTTCACTAGTGCATATATTAATGCTGGCTGTCATTAACATGCCATTGTGAGACTTTGCAAGTCCACCGCCATAGCGCTATTAGTCTACATTTAAGCTAACAACAAGCATGTCTGAGATATCTGGCAATATGATAGATTTAAGATTGTGGGAGCTACATGTTAAGGGGGCTGTCATTGAAGGAATGTCTACCTGCGAGGCACTGGGAAAACCTTACACCTCATATAAAACCTTACACCTCATATAATGATTGCAGATGCAGGAGATGCCTTCATGGACCTGAAAAAACAATAAGAAAGAAGCAAAAAAAAAGACAAAACCTACAAAATAAGGCCTGAGAACATCATAGGGCCTGCAGCATCTCTTCTCAACAGCACTCCTTAGTGACAATTTATTGGTCACACTACTAACTGAATCTAGCCCAGCTCCAGAGTTTTGGATGATTATAAGCACAGAGCATATTTTTGGGACAGAGGTTTTTAGTTAGCGAACATCTTGCTTTTGGATAGAAGTGCACTAACTAAAAACATCTGTAAAGAAATATGCTCTGTGCTTATAGAGAGCCCTATTCAATTGCCCAAATCACAATTGAATGAAGCCCTTGGTATGCAAATGGCTACCTCCCATTACATGGGCCATGAACAAAGTTTTTAGTATACAAAAGCAAGGTCTTCACAAAAAAAAATGTTGTCAAAAAAAATGTGCTATGTGCTTATCAAGAGCCCTATTTAATTGGCTAAATCACATTTGAATGAGGCCCGTTGTGTTCTGTTTAACCTGTCACCAATTGATGGTCATTGAGGAGTGCTGTTGAGAAGGCAAAAACATGTCTGCAGACCCAATGGGGTCATTCAATTGCGATTTGTCCTATTGAATAGGTGCATGTCCTAATGCACAGAGTATATATTTAGTTACAGAAGTTTGTAGTTTGTGAAGAGCTTGCTTTTGGATAGAAGTTCACTAACTACAAGCATCTGTAAAATAAATATGCTCTGTGCTGATATTAAGCCCTAAGCAATTGGCCTCAATTGCAATCGAATGAGGCACTATGTCCTCCTCCGCCGGGGCCCAGGACCCTCATTTTCTGTGTACCATGCAACTTACCTCTCTCCAAACAACTCCTTACTGAACAATTTCCCACTGAAACTCCAAAAACCTATAAACAATAAAAACACAATTGTACTTCTTTCCAGTGTACTCAGTAAATGTAGGAAGTGTAAAAACCTAAAAAGAATATAAAACACAGCTTGATAGGATGAAAAGTATGTACAATGCAACTTACCTCCCTTCAAACAACTTCTTGCTGGACAATATCCCACTAAAACTTCAAAAACCTATTAATAATAAAAAAACACAATTTTACTTCTTTACATCGTACTCGTAAATGTAGTAGCTGTAAACTCGTAAAAAGAACATAAACCGCAACTTGATAATAAAGTAACCTACCTCCCAGAATGGACCAAGCTCCGGGAACTGCGTGCTACTTCGGCAGAAATCACAACATAGTCAAGGTGTGGGAGCGTGTCATTCATATTTATATCTTCCCACTGTCAATCAAATGGTCTATCCCGTAAGTGATTGGCTGTGAGACATGTGGCGCTCTGCATTATTCTGCTATTGGATGGTTCGGTTGGTCGCGGCTAGTCCGTCCCCCTTCCAGCTTGCGAACGCATCAGAATATTACGGCCTTGAATCTCGATATTAAATTTAAGGCCGCATCTGTTGCAGGTCTCAGGAGGCACTTAAGGGCTTGGAATGAAATAGGGCTGCAAGGGCCCTAAAAGTATTGATGAAGCAATAAAAGGCATTCGATTACTGGCACAACAATCCCCAATGATCAAATATGTAAATAAAATAAAAAAAATTATTGTCATGTAAATCCTCAATATGGCTGCCATATTAACCCTTTAGCACTCACAAAGGCTAGAATGTGTCCCTTAAACATATCAACATCCTCTGATTTACATCTCACTCATCTACATTTGGCAACACGAATATTAGCTATATATTACATAGATCAAGTAGCATGGACCCAAATTAAAATGTGGGCCAGAACATTAGGGGTTACAAATTAAACTGGCTAAACCAATCTATGATCAGGGAAATTCATAACATGATCAAGCTCAGATACACCAATGAACTATTCCAATGGTGAAATTCACCAGGATAATCACAGCTGCGGTAGTTCGCAAGCTATAGAACAAGCAAGCTATAAAACAACAGTACCAGGAGCCTTCCAGGAGGCTTCGTGCACCCAGGGTGCACAGGGGGAGAGTCATATTAGAGGGGTTAACTGATGTGGAAATGTATGAGCGTTTTAGGCTAACCCGTGCCAGCCTGGAGGAGCTCTCTGCAGTAATGAGGGAGGACCTGGAGCCTTCCTCACGGACCAATAGAGCCATCCCAGGCATGACATGGATGTTAGCCGGCATACACATCCTATCATCTGGTATTTTTCAGACCACTGCTATCATAGTAGGAGGAATGTCTCAGGCAAACCATTCAAGGTGCCTGAGTACATTCCTCCATGCTATTGTTCCGAAAGCTGCCAGACACATTAGTTACCCCCGCACTGTGGAAGAGATCTTGAAGGTCAAAGGTATCCCCAATGTGCTCAGTGCTATAGATTGTACACATGTTGCATTGATACCGCCTAGAGATCAGGAAGCGCTGTACAGAAATCGCAAACACTATCATTCCCTCAATGTACAGGTTGTTTGTGATGCAGACATGCACAAAGTGTGATTGCAGGCTTCCCAGGAAGTACTCACGACGCCCATATCCTGAGTCAGTCATCCACCCAGCGCTATTTTGAGTCCGGACAAGCTCCACCTGGATGGCTACTGGGTGAGTACCCATAACGGATCGCAGGCAAGCATATGTTACCAAGAGTGAATCCCCTAACATATACATCATGTTCCACTGTAATGCTATGACGTTGGCATGTGACTAAGGGGATAGCGCAATTTTCTATTGCGCAACAAATGCACGACGACGCATGCGCCAACAGACAAAAACGCGTCCGTCAATAGCGGGCCCAACATCTGCGCGCAGGAGTTAAGATAAGGACTTAAGGGTGGATTTAGGGGTTTTAGTGTTAGGGGTTAAGGGTTCTGAGTGTTAGTGTTAGGCATGGGGTCTCAGTGGTTAGGGTAATGTATGGGGTCTGAGGGCTCGAATTAGAGGGGTTCGGGCCGTTAGGCAACAGATTCTACAACTTGCACTCTTTTATCGATGCACATTTGCCACCCAAATTTCAACAGCGCGCTACTGTGGGCGGCTTCTGTCAGCGCTGTGTTGTCCGCGCTCATTTGCCCTGCGCCCTGAAGTAGGGGTGCCGACTGAGCCACTGACTGAGCCATTGAATCGTAGCTTGTTGATGTGCTGAACCCGATGTGACCTGGTCATACGAGTAGGAAGTTCCAACCCACAGATCCCTAAACTAATGTCACATGAATCATTGTGTATATGTACAGATGCTTTAACGAGCATCCCAACATCACATATCTACATCTCCCATTTTTCTTTCCTTCAGGTGATGTAGGATATGGGTGTTTGCCGTGGTTGTAGATCCATGTGAGAATTCCACACACAGAGGGGGGGATAGGTACAATGCAGCCCATGCCAGAACCCGGGAATGTAATAGAGCGCACCCTTGGCCTCCTGAAGATGCGCTTCAGATGTTTACATTCCACTGGTGGGTGCTACGTTATAAACCAGTTAAGGTTTGTCACATTATCATGGCCTGCTGTTGTCTGCACAATATAGCAGTACAGGCCAACTGTGTGGGGAACATTAATGATGCTCCGCTTGAACCGGCGGAGCGTCTAGTACCTCCCCCTGTTGTGGATAACGTTCAGGGGTCAAGACTACGTGCCCATGTCATTCGGGAGTACTTCCCATGTAAGTCTGAAACTAATAACAACCAACTATAATGTACCCTGATTATGGTTACTAATACATCTTTTTTCTCCTTCCCCATTGTCATACAGAATATCCAACATTTGTGATCTAACATATGTCTCGTGACGCATTCTTAACACTGGATCAAATACAGCCTGCTCTGATATCCGGTAATGGTAACTATGCGCACATTCCCATACACATCATATATATTGATATCTGCAAACCTCCAGAAGCTAAGCTAAATGGATGGTCTGATGTATTACACAATGTCAATGGATATAGGCCTCACAATCATATTTGAAAACATCTTCACAAAACAGTAATGTTCCCATTGTCTGATCATGCTATTCCATGGAGGTCAATGCAATTCATAGCAATCTGGGAATATGAACATACCAGCATATTGTAAACCATAATAAATGTACCTCATGGGATGCAAAGAGGGGACCTCTCCTGGTTTGCGTCAGCGAATGCTGGCAAAAGCATTCCCAGTCAGATAACAGGAATGGTCTCAATGATTCTAAACTAGGAATCATTGTGCAATATATCATGTTCAAGTGAATTGTGCGACTCATATCATCATATTGCCATTACAGGACTGCTGCCGTCTGTCAACACAGACATGTAATACAATCTGTACAGCAACAGAACATCAGCTACATCAATGTAGTCTACATTGGAATTGAGTATTTGCGGGAAACATGTGCATGTATGCATGAGAGGAAATCACTAATAACTCCATTATTGTAGGCCTAACTTTCTTTTCCCCAAGACATCCCCTATGTATTGCTGTAGCGGTCAAAAAAGTATATCGGACCATGCAGATGTGTCCAGGGTACAGATACTCCACTTGACCCATCCAAGGTAAAGCACCACATGTGGATGTCCGAACATGTATCAATGTGTGATAGTTGTGATCTTTCATTTCTATTACAGGCTGCACTGGTCTCTCTCTCTCTCAGACTCAATCCCCTCATCCCACCCACCCCTGTTTAGCCTTAATTTATTGAGTCACACAAGTCCTCGACACCTGAACGATTAGCAACTTCTGCTAACTATTCCTATTAACCCTTTACACTATGTTTTCTCTTGCCTTCTTCCTCATATCCCCAATGCCTTTTCCTCAGACTCTTCTTTACTTCTCCCCTTTTTGTCTACAACATTCCCATCTCACCTCTCATGCCCTCCTATCTCCCCTTTTATTCACGCATCAGCTAAACTTACTCAAGCTGTGGTTAAACTATGTGTCTCCTGACTGTCCCATATGCAGTTTACATTATCTGTCCACTATGGGCAGACACCTTATTACATAATAGTGCTTCTCACTTTACATCCGATTCCTTTCCTCTCCAACTAATGCATAACTTTCTACTTGACACAACTTCCTACCTATGTATCTCTCACTTACTTATTAACCTTGCTATTCCTTATCTACTCTTCCCCATGTCCATTACCTTTAGATTGGAAGTGTCAAGTTTCTAATCTTGTGGGGGCCTTTGGAAACAAACCGATTTTTACAAGACTTTAAACTCAAAACAGGGCCCTCCATTTTCTGTCGTTGTCAATATTACATACTGTATATTTTCGTGTTCTTCCCTGTACAGCAGTACGGAATATGTTTGCACAATACAAATAAAAGATAATTATAATAATCATAATATATTCCCACATCAGGACCAATTAGACTTGGCCATCATTATCATCTGACAGATGGTTAGCTTGTTCGAGATCCCAATGCATAACATGTTAATATGTGTGCCGACATACCTGCATCTGTTGGTGGCTGCTCATATGGCATATGTAAGATTTCCACTAATATATTATTTGTGTGTTTGTATTCCAGATCACGGTCAGAACAAGGCATGAAGATAAACATCCTGACATTCCATGGCCATGTCATTGTCATCATGTATGTGTATGTGTCAGTTCCATTTCTTTGTTGTATCCAGTGTGATATCCGATTACCTTGACTGAATAGCTAATATGTGTCACGAGACAATTTCACTATACAATGCATCTGGCAGCTGATGTTCCTGGTATATTCACAGCATGTGTATGCTCACATACTCTACCTCAATTCATATGTACCTATTGCTTTAGACATTCTACCCTCTCCTCTACTTGGACTGTTCTGAAGCCTGCAGCACACTTCCTTCCAGATCTCTTCTTCAGTGCTGATGTGACCCTCCCTGTACATATGGGGAAGAGTAAATCCAGGCTTGGGACATAACAGTTAATGAGGTTACGTTAATCTTCAGTTATGAATATGCAATAACAGTGAGTATAGATGCTCAATCAGAGAACAAACTACCCCTGATATTGCCTGGTTTGTTGGGAGTTCTCTGGAATAAGTAACATCAGACTGATATGGTACTGGTCAGGCCCCCATCTTTTTGGCCAAGGTTATTTATGTAAAGGCGGCTTAAGGTTGCATGAGAACTGACCTCATGGGCTCATAGCATTCAGTGATTGAGCACTTATACTCCTGATGTTGCATCAGAGTCTCCGTTGAACACACAAGCCTACATTTTGCTCTCCCCATATATATATCACCTTATTCTGGATTATTGTGGTCTTTTCTTATTGACGGTTATATATGTAATAACAATAATGATGTAAATGATATTGCCTCATGTTGATACACTGTAAATCCCCTGATCATCTATATCAATGTAATTCCCCCTGCCTGCATTCTGCTCTCCTATCCCTATTTCCCTGTTACTTGAACTTTGTATCCTACCCCCTCCACCATGATCCTTTGCATACCTGTGATGATTAGTCAACCTGTTGCTTTGTGGCAAGCTTGCTTTGTTAATTTTTTGTAAATAGTAAATATGATTTATCCGAGATGTTGTTTGTGTGTGCCTCGCCAATGTTGATACCATTTCTGTAACATCAATGAAAGAACCTTCATTCTCCACATCTGTGCTCTGCAACATCAGTTAGGGCTGTCAATGGTATTTGCATTACTGATTTCAACCATGAGGGAAGATAGGTATTGACAATCTAGTTCAGCCTTTGAATCCATGACACATAGCCAGACATATATGAGACAGGTGTCTAAGTGGCTCACATCATAATAGTGAACATACAGTATCTCACAAAAGTGAGTAGACCTGTCACATTTTTGTTAATTTTAGTATATCTTTTCATGTGACAACACAGAAAAAATGACACTCTGCTACAATGTAAAGTAGTAAGTGTACAGCCTGTATAACAGTGTAAATTTGCTGACCCATCCATTACTCAATTCACAGCCATTAATGTCTAAACCATTGGCAACAAAAATGAGAACACCCCTAATTGGAAATGTCCAAACTGGCGCAAAATGGCAATAATTTTGTGTGGCCACCATTATTTGCCAGCACTGCCTTAACCCTCCATGGGCAGGGAGTTCACAAGAGCTTCCCAGGTTGCCCCTGGAGTCCTCTTCCACTCCTCCATAATGACATAATAGAGCTGGTGGATGTTAGAGACCTTGCACTCCCCCACCATCAGTTTGAGGATGCCCCACAGATGCTCAACACAGTTTAGGTCTGGTGACAAGTTTGGCCAGTCCATCACCTTTACCTTCTTTAGCAAGGCAGTGTTGTCTTGGAGATGGGTTTGGGGTCGTTATGTTATGCGGCCCTGCAGCCTAGTCTCCCAAGGGAGGAGATCATGCTCTGCTTCACTATGTCACAGTACATGTTGGCATTCATGGTTCCCTCAATGAACTGTAGCTCCCCAGTGCCAGCAGCAGTCATGCAGGCCCCGATTATGACACTCCCACCACCAAAAGTATACATCTATACTAAGGAAAAGTAGTTTAAATAATCCCTAAATTACAGAAAAATGGATAAGGCACAACGAACACAAAAACATTGATATGAGATGAAGCCCTCAGTTTGAATGTAAACAGAAATGCAGAGAGAGTGGAGGCAGCATCTGACATCATTAGGTAAATGCATATAGGGGGAATCCACACAACATATTATATAAAACATATATACACATATGTGTACATATGTTTGGTCTGGGCCTGCATGCAAGCTGCCAGCACTGGGGAGCTACAGTTCATTTGAGGGAACCATGAATGCAAACATGTAGAAGCAGAGCATGATCCCCTCCCTTCAGAGTCTGAGTCGCAGGTCAGTATTCCAACATGATAAACGACTCCAAACACACCTCCAAAAAAAAATACTGCCTTGCTAAAGAAGCTGAAGGTAAAAAGTTGATGGACTGGCCAAGCATGTCACCAGACCTAAACCGTATTGAGCATCTGTGGGGCATACTCAAATTGAAGGTGGGGGAGTGCAAGGTTTCTAACATCCACCAGCTCTATGATGACATTATGGAGGAGTGGAAGAGGACTCCAGTGGCAACCTGTGAAGCTCTGGTGAACTGGAAAATAATGGTGGTCAGCCACAATATTGACACTTGACTTAGGGGTGTACTCACTTTTGATATTTACCCGAATGTATATCTCCATATGTCAGAAACACGAATATCATGCATAGCCGTTACTGGAATCAAACTCAGGAACATTACCTCCACCCTCAGCTGCACTAGTGGCTGTTACCCCAACCCTACATTAACATAGGACTGGGATATTGAAGGAAGATGTATGTACTAATACAATAATGTTGTTTTGTAACATTCATCTGGTGTTTAACAATCATGGTACAGTAGAAACGAAAACAAACAATGATAATGTGAGCAATACATAATATTTATTGTTAGGGGTGAAAATTATAGAAAAAAAGTAAAATAAGAGGAAACCATTCCCGTCTGTCGATTTGAAAAAGATATAAATTAGAACAATATATGCATTGACTGCAACACCTCAACGTCAATAGATCTTGGTCATCAATTGCCTCTATATGCAACATGAACATGTTCTCACCTACTTCCTCTTTCGTTTCTGTGTGTCCTGACCCTCCTGGCCTTTGGCCTCCTTGGTCCTAGGCCGGCCACGACTTCTTGGAAGGGTGGCTGGCTCTTCTGCACCCGGACGCTGGGGGTAAGGTCTGGGAGGCTGAGGTGGTAGGCTGCGGTGGTGGAGCCCGTTCCACCAAGAAAAGGATTGTATCCACCTGGACCGCAACAGATTTGACCTGTCGGGCCTGTCCAGGTGGCTGGCCTTCTCGGGCCATTTCAGCCCTTTGTGCATAGTCTTTCATCAATTTGTGATGCCTCTTGAGCTCCTCAAATACCCGATCGTTGTGGCGTCTCATCTCCCGCAAAAATTCTCTGTTCTGCTCCTGCTGGAGATTAGCAAGGAAGTCATGCCAGTGTGCAGTTAACAGTGCCGGACTCCCGAATGGCCTTTTGATGGGGTGTACCCAGACCAATGAGATATTTGGCTTCAGGCATGGCTAAGCGGTGTGGCCTGCTGTTGTAGCCACATGCCCTGCGACCATGCGCTGGGGCACCATGAGCTGCGGCTCCATGCGTCAGGGCACCATTAGCTGCGGCTCCATACGCTGGCCCCAACTATGATGGGACCACATCAGACCAGATGACATCGGCTGTCCCCACATGTCTGGTCTCCCAATTTGCCCGCCCACATCGACTGGGACCCAGTCGCCATCATCCTCCTGGCTGGAGGGGGCATTCATGGAGCTGTTGGCTGCCATGTTGCTGAGGGCCCAGGCGGACTTCCCCCAAATGGTCCCGCTGCAGGTGGTCCTGCCTCTTGGCGAGGTGCAGGGCCTGGGATTTCCTGTCCCTGAGATGCTGGCAGGTTACGCCTGGCTGGTACTGAAATGAGACAAGATTTGTATTTTAGTATTGTTGTTCTGAAAATTGATTGAGGTGTGATTCCATATCCCTGAGATCATAGTGATTTGTAATTCGCTGTGAGTGTTTGACGCAAAAAAAGATTGATCTGCATCATTAGTATTGTGGATCCTGGCTGGGATCTTTCCTATTATGTGACAGCGACTGCTGGCAGCAGCAGTTGGACCAAGGGGCTGATAGATGCCGCTGTCGCTGTTATATACATCATTTTCACCTTACACACGAACCCAAAAGCCCTAGCCCTAAACCTAATTCGAAACCCTTACCTTAACGCCACCCTAACCCACTAAATCTGCAGGACTATATAATCGCCAGTAAAATGCTGTGACATCTAGAGGCTGCTCACTGCTGCTACCATTAGTCACGGTCAGATAACAGGAAAGGTCCCATGGCTCATATGAATATATGTAATGCTGGTGAGGTGTGCCATCTGCAGTTCATTAGTACACGTGCTCATCTGAATCTGTTGGCCAGTGTGTAAGACAGACCAATTTGTGAGCAATCCTCAGCAATGTGTGTTAACATGCTAATGTGACATGATCCAGATTAGGCTGGTACACAACACCATGCCATAAGTTAAACGCAGCCTTTAGACCATTCATATTCATCTATATCTTGACCAGGTCCATGATTTTATAATAGTGTGTTTACCATCATACTTCAAAATCATGGCCCTCGCCAGGCCATAAGTACCATTTAGCCTATAGACAATTCATAATTATCTATATTTCTACCAAGTCCATGATCCCACAATAGTATGTTGTTTATCATACTTCATTACCATAGCCTCCCCCATCCATTTATGCACTAATAAGAGGCGCAATTTGGAAGCTCGTTTAGGCATAATTTGTTCTTTTTACCTATTTTTCAAACAATGCAATTTTTTTTTTCTTTAATACCATAGAACACATTGTGTCCTCCATACTTAGTATGGGCAAATAGAGACACCCAGTAGTATATCACCATATTGGAAGAGGGCACCAACATTGATTACACCATAGAACACATTATGTCCTCCATACTTAGTATGGGCATGTAGAGACACACACTGATTATACCGTGATGTCATCACCCGGCGCTGGAAGTAGTGCATCACACACTGCCAACTACAGGCAGAGCATGCTTTATAGCCTTAGCTTCTAGCAGGATACATCCCCCAAGCTAAGGATAATCAGAACCTTCCATACTCCAGCAACAGGCCAGATTGAGCCTCATTGCAGGAAGGTAAGCCCAGAGACGCTCATCTCCACACCTAGCCACAGTAGGAGGATAAGAGACCTAAGGGCCCAATTCACTACATCTAGGCTTCTACATAGAGGAATAAGAGGCCTATGGGCCAGATTCACTTTACCTTGGCTTCTACACACTGGAACTACCACACTCACAGGTACACACAGCTAAATCAACTTTCTTCCCTCCAAACTACATATGTATAGAGGGATACACACGTGTGTGTGTATATATATATATATATATATATATATATATATATATATATATATATATATGTATGTGTATTTGTGTACGTATGTATGTGTATTTGTGTACGTATGTATGTATATATATATATGTATAGATATGTGTGTATATATATATGTATGTGTATGTATACGTGTACCAGTAGGTATTCATGTATATAGGTGTGTGTATATATAAATATGTATATGTTTGTGTGTATACATAGGTGTTGCTGCTCATATATATATGCATGTATGTGTATTGTACTGTCTTATCCCCAAAACATCTTGCATATTATTAAAATATTCTACGTGTGTGCTTAAACGTTCCCGGGTGTGTGTGTGTGTATATATATGTATATATGTGCATATGTCTGTATGTGTGTATGTATGTGTGTGTGTATATATATATATATATATATGTATATGTGTGTGTATTTGTGTATATATGTATGTGCGGGCATGTGTACACACATTTGCATATTTATGTTATTTTACAAACATCAGGGCGGGTATTTTTATTCGCTTAACAATATGGGTGTTGCTTTTATTTTTTATATTTCATACTTTTATATCTTATGCCTCACAAGGGAATATTTTTCTATATCTGCTTTTCCACCCCTGTATATATGATTTTATGCATAGACATTTATACTTTTTACTTTATGTGCATCTATAAATGCATTTTTTCCATCAAATGTAGCCATAGTCGGATTACCACAGTACGAAACAATTATGCCCAATCATGTCAATATACCCCTGTAGGATAATTTCATACATCCTTCCTCTATATATACTGAAGTACTTCACCACTCATCAAGGGCCATAATTTATCAGTACAAATGTAGATAATCCTGTACTCACAACCGATCCATCCCTATCCAATATATTGTACTTTTACAAATGTATTGTTTTTTATAAATTTGTACACTAAGGACCATGTATACTTATGCATACTCCTATCAATCTCCTCCTGTAGGAATTTATTTGTCACTGAGGAAGCTGCAGATCACAGCAGCAAAACGCGTCTGACTCTTGTATTACTATCTATTGATTTTACGATTTTTATCACTGGATTTCTGTACCAGAATCAAACCGGAATTTTTACCAAATAAATATATTTTTATCCATGAAAATGGTCTGAAGTACTTGTGCTTTGGGGAACCCCGACACGCACACTCAAAAAGTACACAGCATCAGACTAAATAATATCACCGCCCCACATGGACTCAAGTACCATGGAGTAACACCAACATATACGGCATATACTTAAACAGAGAACATCAGCCGGAAACGTTGTGTTAAATACACTTATGATTGTGCGCTTTACAGACATTCCCACAACAGAACTCTTTTATGGTACACAACACCCACTTGAAGTCCATCAGAGTTTGTATCCGCATATGCTGCAGTGTGCACATCCATACATGTAGTCTCATGGGGATGTATAATCAATTGCGATCTACAGCTATACCGGACCTATCCTGTTGCATGTGCGCATCTTTGGAAGCGTGCCGCCGCCGCCTCCTCTAGCTACGCCAGCCCAGCAGGCCGGGTAAGTGGTTATGGGTTTCGGGTTATGGCTACAGTTAGGGGTTTAGGGTTAGAGGGTTAGGGGCTTTGGGTGTACCAACTATTTTTGACAGCTACATGAGGACGCAAGCTCAGTCGCATCCCTAGAGTTGGCAGCAGCACTCTTCCAGCGCATACTGAAATGCCCGCATAAAACAGGATACATCCGCTATACCTAGTTTCAAGATGTACATGGGTTCTAAGCAGTAGGAGTGTTAAGCCACACATCTATGAATGGGCCAGTTTAACATGGGGTAGAGAGTGACAGGGAAACACATGACAATAAATAAACAATTGCAATGGAGTTCTCATGCATGCTTTATATGCACTCTGAACCAACAGCAAACATAACAGTAACATCAATTGATTTGCAAAACGCTATTCACCATCAGTTGAGGTATTGGACATACATTTCATTGCTAACAATTCTGACAAGTTTATTTCTTCACACTAGATTTACATGGTTATTGCTGCCTCACATATCTGTAGTCACAACCAGATATCTTACAGTGCAATTCAATGTCAGTTATCTATCTGTGTGGGGTACATGTGCGTGCATATGAGGGTGTGAAGGTGTATTTGGTACTCACATTGCAGGCTTTCTGACCCACCCGAGTCCACCAGGCCAAGGATGCCCACGACTGCCGCTGGCTCTATCATCTCCTTGATCATGGCCTCCCAACCGGTGTACGAAAAGGTAGCAGGAGGCCCACCACCGGTTCCACGGGCCGCATTAGCCTCCTCCGCCATCTTCCTTTTTACCTGCTTGAGGCAGTCCTGGTACCGGTGCTGGACAGCCTGCCAGGTACGGTTGGGATGACCCAGTGCAGAGACATCTGCAGCGATTGCCTTCCAGGCATCTGTCCTCTGCCTGGGCCTCACCTCACTTCCTCCGGTTAGTATGTAGTGGTGTGCACGTACTCCTCTTAGGAGCTCATCAAACTCTTAAGGATGGAAGTTGGCTTCTCTTTTTTTTTCCACCAGCAGCTTGCTGGCCAGCCTGTAGCTGGGGTCCCTGCTCTTCCTTCTCTCTCTCCCCCTCTCTATCTCTCACACTTTCTATTTCTCTCGCACTCTAACACGCACTCCCACACACTAACTCACTATCTCTTTCTCCGTCTCTATCGCTCTTTCACTATCTCTTTCTATCAATCGCTCTCTCTCTATGTCTCAGCAAAATCCCTCCAACTCCAAGACCTGTGTGTCCACTTGCACAGTATACAACAGTCATAGATTTTCCGCACTTTTAAACAGCTATTTGCGGCCTTGATTGGCGTCTTCCTATTGGTTAATTGATTTCAGTTGGCGCCAGGAAAACCAGGTTTACAGGCTTGAGGCTGCTGGCCGTAACTCACGCCCGGCTGCATTTCAAGCCTGCAGTCATTGCGACTGACATTATTCTTCAACCTCTAAGGCCATAACTCCTTGCTCAAGCCCGTATGGGCTTGGAGGGTGATTTTCAAGTTATTCAAATCTGTGCGGGCTTGCATGATAGATAGAACACGAAGATTGAACATGAAATTAAATTTCTTTATTTGCAGATTTGAAAGTAGGGGAATGTTGAGCTATTAATTATAAGACCAAACATCACTTTCACTTTTAATAAAAGTACAGGATGGCTTTTCTATTTGCTTAATTAGTGCTACGATTTGTAAGTAAGCCCTTTGCGGACTGTCTATTTTACCCATTTACGGGCTTGATGGAGGCTAATCCTGCAGCCGTTGCGGGTCTGATGTGACTCGGAAATGTAACATGAATTACAATAAAAATGATTTTCAGATTTGAGTGTTGGGGGATATTGTGCTATGAATTCTAAAAGCTACAATCACGTCTCATCAAAGTACAGGATGGATTTTTTATTTGCTTTATTGGTGCTCCAATTTGTAAGTAAGAGCCTTGCAGGACCTTTTTGGTGTAAGTAAGCTGCGGCTCGGTTTTAGCTAAATACGGCCCTGACGGAAGGGTTGAGGTAGCATTTGAATAGCGACCTTGGCTTTATTGTGGCCGAAACTCTTGCGGCCGCGTAAGATCAAAGGCTTTCCCTGCTGCGAGGGCGGTCGCAAGGGATAACAGGGCGCCGACCGCAAGCCTGCTGGAGCCCTCGGTTGCAAGGGAATAGAATACGGAAGTAGCTTGCGGCTGGTCCTTGCGGCCACACATCTCCTACGGCCATTAATAGAATGAGGCCCTAGGTAGGTAAAGTGGTAGCCATTTGAAACTTGTAACTACTGTCGATTTACTAAAATGAATAAAAAAGGCATGCTTTTAAGCTTTTATTATAATGCACTCTATTCATGATAATGCTTAATGTACTTTCACTGTTCCTTTATTGCGGTAATGCAGTATCACATTATATGTGGTTTTATGGTATTTGTTTTATCCTATATTTTATTATTTTTTCCTTTATATATACATACATACATACATATATACATAAACAATAAGGCATGAACATAAAAAGAAAACAGCACAAAATAGTTAAACGTTGCTTTGCATTACATGACAAAATTGTATTAACTTATAAAGTCATGCTTCTGTAATTTTTTTGTTTCTTTAGCTCAATCTATTTATTCTAAAAAAAAAAACTTACATAAAAGGGGAATATTACTACCAAAATGTTTTTGAATCTAAATTATTATTCTCTGTCCATTGTTTTCAAATACTGTGAAATTTGTCTTCCTGCTCCTCCATAGCAGAATACATTTTCAAAATTTGGAATATTTTCCAAATTTATTTTACTATAACATATTTTTAATTCAACAGGTTGTATGCAACGTAAATGTAGCTTCAAAACCTCACTAACTGGATGAAATGCTTTGTTAACCAAGTAGTTTAGAGTGTAAGTCCTACAACTTATGCCTGATGCAATTGTGTACCTTTGCTAGCTAGAATAATGTATTATTGTTACTTGCCTGATAATCTTTTACATGCCTAGCCATGCATGGAATATCTTGATTGGACTTTGGTGACCAGCGGTCTGCAAAAAAACAAAACTATTTTTAGAAATTTCATAATAAGGTATAAAATGCCTGTTAGCTTTAATTTCATACCAAGTAGTACTTACGCTGATGCTTGCAATCTAGGTTCAAACAACAATTACATTGAAAGGACAGTACCAGATCAGTAATTTTGAGCCTTTTTGAGGAGTTGCTTATAGCAAGTTGATCATTTGTAGCACACAGTAAAGAAAATTAACATTCATTTACTACTGACGCCAAACCCGGTGAATGTTCTCCAACACTGGTAAGTAAACGTAAATTTTCTGTATTTGATGTGAGACATGATTTCTAAATAATTAATTTACGTCATCTTTTCTGGGGCTGCAAAGCCTCTCTCTCAATCTACAATGGAGCCACTGATAGTCCGTGGCTGAAATACAACTCATGCCACATATTGCATTGAGCTTACCTAAAACGTTTACTTGTTGGTCTCGGATAACATTCACAAAATAAAATAACTGGTTTCTTTTATAGTCATCAGACCTGAAAAATCAATTTAACATAATTATTTTTCATGTCTTTAATTAGCAAGTGCTAGCCAACGAACATATTTAATTCATCACTTATGGGGAACCAACTTACAACTTATTATAACCGATTTTTTTTTTTTCACGTTCACCCCCTAGGAGGAACAACTTTATTATACTGTCACTTATTTATTTTTTTAAAGTTAGTCACTAATGAACAAACAATAATTTTGTCATAACTTGTTTAATTTTTTTTAATTCGTCACTCACAAGCAGGTCGCACACTACCAGAGCTCTTGTGCCACATGAACTTTGGGTCCACAAGAGTGAATATCCTCATCCACAGAATCTTTACAACTTTTGTACCAAAGGAGTGCGAGCTGGAAAGGCAGCCAGAGATCGGAAAGTTAGTTACTTGCATGAGGCTTTCAAGGGCTTCTTCCCAGTGAGTGTAGACAGCTAGGTAGGTCAGTGGTTGGCAAGGGACAAAACATCAGCCTGGAAGACAAGCATTACTGGAGGAGGTTAGTGTGGAGAGGACACGTTTTACTTGACTGACAAAGAGTTAAAGAGATAAGCATCTGAACTTTTTTTCCTGCAGGCTACATACCTATGTTAGCAACATTATGCGGGCCACAACATAGTTTTCTTCATAATGTAATAATTAAAAAAATGAAACACACCTAAATTTAACCAAGCGTTTAATTAAAAATTAGCGCAATATTTGATTTTGAGATAAACTTTTGACTATTTTAGACAAATCCGGTTTATAATTGCTACATGCCTCTCTCAATACATCAAGGTGAGAATCAGTAAGCCTATTTCTATATATGTTCTTTGCATATTGTGACAGGGCCTGCCTTTGGCTACTGGTTGCTCCTGTGATTTTCCCATAAACCACCGAGTCCAATATACTTTTGTCTTTGCTTTAATCAAAGCATTCAAAAACAAACAATAGCTTAACTTCAGCATAAATTAAACATCGACAGAAACGGGCTTGCTAATTTTCAGGAACACCCTGACTAGCCCCGAGACCGCTTCTCTGTCTGCAGGTAAAACAGTACCCTTTCACACAGAGGGGTGGTACCTTTAAGTCCAGTCTCTCTCAGCTGCAATGGATCCTCTGCAGGTCCTCTCCTTTTGCAGTAAACAGTCTCTCTTGTAACTTTGTCGAGGTCACGCCGACTGATTCTCTAATGGCAGCTTCCAATGCTGCTCTGGCACCCACACTGTAAGTCCAGCCAGGTCCTGGTCAGGAGCTCTGCCTCTTTCTCCTCTCAGGTCACGCTGAAGCACTCAGTGCCTCTTCTTGAGCTGCAGGCTGTATTCTGCAGGCAATCCAACTTACTTGCCAGTGTCCCTCTATACTTTAAATCAGTATTATAAGCAGTCTTCCCTGCTGCCTTATTTCAGAGCTTATATCAGCTCAGCTCTCAGGATCCAGTCTTCCTGATTGTCTCACCTCACAGCTTCTCCCATAGACTGCAGCTTCACACAAACTCCTCACAGCACTTAGGCCAGAGCCTAATCAGCCACCCCCTGCTGAGTGCTCAGTAGTCCTTTTAAGGCAGAATGTAGCTGGGCTTAATTAGTCTGTTGTAGGAGGCTTAACTCTTTCACCTCCCAGGAGAGAAGTCTTGACAAGCTCTCTTCTGACCCCTGGTGGCACTACATCACAATATTTAATTTTATAATAGGATGATTCACAAAGGTACGTTGATGCAAACGCGAGAATCAGGTGAGCACATTTTTGTACATTTAAATAGGAACATTTTACCAATTTATCTGCCAAAACTCTAATATTATTTATAATGATGTGAAGACTTGCTCTAACCTGGTCATTCCATTATAAGATAAGCAGCGTGAGTATTTTTTGAGCAAAAAAAGTTAGGGTATTCTAATAGCTGGACTTTTCACAGAAGATTATACTTGACTAGCGACTTGCCCGCCAAAAATGACAGCAATAACATTTGAAGCCTGGCAATGCTGTTTGCCACAAAATGTGAGGATATGGCCCTTCTGAGCACCTTCCTCGGTAATCGCAAAACCCCGCGCTGAGAGCCTTTGGAGCTCATTGCATAGCTTGCAATGAGTGCTTAAGGTGGACATTGCGAGCCTCTCCCCTGCCAAGCTGCACCGTTGCAATGATCCCCATATCGGCTCATTGCAACCCCCACGATGAGTGCCTTCAGCCGTTAAAGTCCATCTGCGTGTTTCGGATCCTAAGTCCTACGGTCCGTAATTTTGCAGCCTGCGCTAAGTCCAGGGGCCTTGCTATGAGGCTTCATTGCAGCTGTCCTGCGTGTCTCGGGATGAGCGCCAGCTGTCCTGTGTACCCACCCCTGCAATGAGCGCCTTTGGTGCTCATTGCAGCCTAAGTCCCACATGCCTCAACAGCTCGTTTCAATTTGCATTCCACCTACTATAAAAAACATGTAAAATAGCCACAAGGACCATTGGGTTCTTTGAAATCTCGGCAAATTGACAAATCTGCTCTTGTAAGGACTATCACATACTGGGATATTTCACTAGAAAACTAAACTCAGCAATTAGATTGGTTAATCTGCCTCTGGAAGGACCATCACAGAGATATTGTATATGGAAACTTACCTAGTTATCTAGTTTGACAATTTTGCTCTTGCAAGGATTTCCACATTGTGGATCATTTTACTTGAAAATCAAGCCTAGCTTCCTAGACTGGATAATCAGCCTCCATAAGGATTACAATATAGGTATACCCCGCTTAACGCTGCCCCACTATAGCACTGTTTTTGTCCCCAATGCCCCACTTAGCGCTATACCCCAATATATCGCTGTTTTTAGGTCCCAAACATGATTCAACACTCTGTGCTTAGCAAGAATGCAGTTCTCAGGGGCATTATTTTAGTAAAGAGAGACAGAGAAAGAAGAGAAAGCTATAGAAAGTTGAAAAAAAGTTACAGAAGATCCCAAATCCTGGCTACTGCAGCCTGTGGCAAGGTAAAGTAAAATAAATTTGTTTTTATCATAATGTGATTTTTATTTGTTTCTGTAATTACTGCAATTGCAATACCTAAATGTAATGTTTTTTTATTTTTGTGAAAAGACGTCTGTGTTGGAGGGAGAGATTGCCACCAGGGACCCTGAAACCCAACCTACTGCATCCAGTGGCGAGGTACCGTAAAAAAAAATTCTTTAATTCCTTAGTTTCTCATATTGTAATTGTTCATTGTTAATTGTCTAATCAAATCTACATTAATTGTATTTTGTGTACTGTTTTACAGATGTCTAAGGCCAATGAGGATCAGGCCAAGCTAAAGCGGCAGAGCATCCCACTGGATGTGAAGTTGCAGTTGCTGGAGCACTTGGAAAAAGGGGAGCGCCAAATGGACATTGGAGCAGACCTTAAACTGGCAACCTCCACCATCCGCACCATCCTTAAGAATAAGGAGAAGATAAAATTGTCAGCCACTACCAGCACTTCGTCTTCCACTAAAAAGATAACGCAAACCAGATGCTACGCCTTGGAGGAGATGGAGAAGAGGCTGTCCATCTGGAATGATGATGAGGTGGAATGTAACATGCCCCTGAGCCAGGCTATAATTATGGAAAAGGACAGGAGTATCTACAGCAATATGCTGGCCCAAATACCAGATGAGACGGAGAGCTTTGCAGCCAGGCGGGGTTGGTTCAACCGCTTTAGGATGAGGAACAACCTGTGTGACATAAAGATCACAGGGGAAGCAGCAAATGCTGACACCAAGGCTGTAGATCTTTTCGGCAAAACTGAGGGAAATTGTGGAGAGAGGCAATTATCCTCCTGATCTGGTCTTTAATGTGGATGAGACCAGCCTCTTCTAGAAGAGGATGCAGAGCCGTACCTTCATCTCCCGTGACCAGTGAAGAGCTTCCAGATGGACAGCCAGGGCAAGCAATTGAGGTTGGATTCCTAGAAGAAATACAACATCATGCAGATGGTAACCAACATTGATCTGTCCTTGAAGGAAGGGACACAGCAGTGTCTGAAACGTGTCTGGAGGAAGATCTGGCCAGAGCTGTGTGCAGATGTGCAACCTGAAGTCCCCATCATAGCGGAGAAAGCAGGCCTTGTTACCACTGCTGGACTGGGGGATGCGGATGCCCAGGACATTGAAGAGTTGGTCCAGGCTTTGGGGGAGAGCCTGACAAATGAAGACCTCCAACAGCTGGTTGAGCAGGGAATTGAGGAAGTTGCAGACAGCAGTGACTCCAACACAGAGGATCCCAGGGAACTGACCACAGCCAAGAACCTGCATACCCATCCATTATGCAATGGATGAGATTGTGGCTAATGACCCTGACACTGTGCGGAGCAGGAATGTCAGACGCAGAATTCATGCCTCATTGTCCTGCTACCAGAATCTGCTGGATGGGCGCAAAAAAAGGAAATAAAGCAAATGTCCATGGACCAATTCACTGTGAAAAAAACCTTGGGTGGAAGATGAGCCTTCCACATCATCTACTTAAAGTGCCATTTTCTTTTTCTGTTCTGTCACTTTAAAATGTGTTTATTTATTTGAAAAAAGCTTATTTATGTTGTTTGCATATGCTTGCAGTTAAGTTTTTGTTGAAATACAGTTAAAAAATAAATAAATCTCTATTGATGTTGTAGTTTTTTTTCTAAGTTGTTTCCCTACCCCAAGTTAAACTGCCTAGTTTATTGCTGTTTCACTTAACACTCATAGCAGTTGGAACCTATCTACAGAGTTAAGCAGGGTATTCCATTTGAAAACTAAGCCTATCCATCTAGTATGTCAAATTTATTCCTGCTAAGATTATCATAGCTGGATACCTTACATGAAAATTAAGCCTAGCTATCTGAACCGATAATTCTGCTTAAGTAAGGATTGCCACACTGTGGAACAATTTACCTGGAAATTAAGCTCAGTCATTTGGACTGATAAATCTGTCTCTGTAAGGACTACTTCATATTCGGACACTTCTTTTGAGAAATAAGTTCAATTATTTTGATTGATAAGTCGGCCTCTCTAAGGTCTACCTCGTAGTAGGACACTTCACCTGAAAATTCAGTCCAGCTATTTATATACATTCTCTTTCTATGAGATTAAAGAAACCTATTAACATTTAGTTGGGTCAGTTGTATGTTTAAGGGATTCAGACATAATGTTGAATTAGCAATATTTACAACTATGTAAAAAAATAGAGGTAGAGATAAAAGAGGAGGCAATCCATCAGCCAATTTTTTTCTCCACAAATGCAAGTGCCAAGGGTAATAAAACCTCTATTTCCCCTGTGCAAAATATTCCAGAGATAGATTTAAATGATCGATCACTAGAAAAAATTACTTCAAATTCAGATATTACTCTAGTGACAGAGGCTTTAGATACACAAGATGTTTTGACCCTCTCGGCTATGAGGGCCTTATTGTTGGAATTTCAGAGCTCTTTAAGAGGAGCTCTTTACAATTGTGTCAAAGAATACAGAACTTATTAACACAGTGTCCAAGCAAATTAACGAAGTAGAAAATAAACTAGAGGAAATGTGGCTGGATAATCAGCTTTGGAAATCCCAACTAGAAAGGGTGGTAGAAGAAGTTAATGTTCTCAAGCAAAAATTTAACTGAAAGATCTAAAGGTATATGCAATGTGCTTCCTTGACTATTTGGTTAAGGATAAAAAGTTTCTACAATCAGAATTCTTAATAGAATTTTTTTATAGAATTCCGCTCTCGAGGGGGCTTCCAAAATCAGTTCCTAGAGATGTTATAATCAAAATCCAGCTAGACAATTAAAAACAGCTAGTGAATTAAAAACATTTGAAACACCCTAACAGAATATATTGGCTTCTCTGGAGAAGAGAATTTAGTAGTATAACAAAAGCACTTAGATCTGAAAATATTAATTATAGGTGGGGATTCCAATTGAAATTAATAGTAGACAAAGATAATAACAAAGTCATGTTAAATTCGCCGCTGGAAGGAGAGAATTTGCTAATTAATTGGAAAATACCATTTGAGCGGTCATCTACTTCTTTGACATTTAAAGGGAAACCCAAACACGAATGGGAGATGCAAACCTCAAGGAAGAAATAGGTATCTTAAAGCAAGAATGGTTTAATTTGGAAAGACTGAGGAAAGAATGGTGAAAATGGCAGGGTAGACTTTGATAATAAAGGGAGCAAGAGAAGAAAAGAGAATGGAAAGAAGATATTTTATTTAAAACACTAGATATATGGATGCAGCAATTTTATGATTTAATATATCTTGTTAGGTATATAAAATGAGATAATTAAGGAAAATGGTAATACTATAATATTTTCCCTTCTAAATAGCTCGATTTCCTTTTTTTCTTGCTAGAAGCATTTCTAGCCCTAATAGTGTGTCATATTTTTCACTGAGATAGTTGTTTATATAATATAATCAGGTCATATTTACACACATTATAAGTTAAAAATAAATGTATTCTGGGGACTCAGGCGGGCTACAGGAGGGGGAGCACAACACCATCTCCCCTGAAATTACCCTCACGGGGCACTGAGCAACAGGGGGCACCACACAGGGGAAAAGGAGGAAGAAGTCCCTGTCAAGAAACCCTGGCCAATCGGACACATCCCCCTAGAAGCCTGGAGGAAGAGACCGGGGTGCAGAACCGCCAAAGGCACGTCACTGCAGGTACAGGGGAGAGGTCAAAGATTTACTAGGGGGAGAAGACGGCCCAGGGCCAAGAAAGGGGTAACCCGGGGGGCCTCAACAACATTTTAGCCCCAGAACAAGCAATTCGGGGCCCCTTGCCCACTTAACCCCACTGAAGCTCTCCCAGTACCCTGGGTTTATGCAAACCAGTCTAAAGGAACTCAAAAAGCTAGAGTACACCTCCAGCTGCACTGGACTTGAGTGACAAAGAGTGCAGATTATTTGGCTTCACATTTATATATGTTACAGTGCTGCTAACTTGACTTTATTATTACTGATATTACTGGGGTCCTTAAAACTGAACCAAGAGTCTCACTACAATGTTTTATATAACTTTCATCAGCAGCACCATGAGGATATACATTTTCACTCAAAACATTGCATAAGCAGTCTCAATAGACAGTACTCTACTCCCACCCGGTGGCTGCTTCAGATCATGACAGACCTAATTAACTTCAATAATAAATTGAACCTGCCACTATCTTGATCTTCAAGGGACTAAGGCTCTTCACACCTTGCCTTCCATCCTTCCACCCGGATCATCCCTATATTAGGGAGAAACCGTAGCACTAAGGACTGATACAACCGCATATCACGACGTTGCATTGAAGATAACGTATCAGATATATATGTGAAGATCCAAGGCAATATTATAGTGTCCATTGGGCTTCTGAGAGAAGCAGTACATCACTAGGACGTCCTTCCTAGTGATGTACTGCTTCCCTAAGAAGCCCAATGGACACTATAAGCCGATGGGGCTATGATATAGGATTGAGGTCTACTAGGATTCTCTATATTTACTGAAGGGAATATTTTGTTTTATGCAAAGCAAGGGGTGATAGGCCCATGGGGTGAGGCAGAGAGTTATCCCTTTTATTAAATAGGGTTTAAATTTAGTAGTTAAAATCTACTATACCTCTTCGCTAGGGCACTATGCAGGAGGACAGGATCCTCGTGCCATCCAAACGCGCTAGAGCGCAAGGAAAAAGTATTAGTGTAGGTGAAAAAGTTCAAATTGTTATGTTATTGTTGACGCATGTATTTCTGTACTTATCTCTGAAACATATCTTGTATGTAAATTGTCTATCTCTAATCCACTTGGCACTCTCAGGGTCTCTCCATGATGCAGGTGCACCTCGTCTCCTGGTCGCCCTAGGGTGTCTCTCGTCTCCGGTCCTTCGGCCTTCGGATAAACACTCCATCCAGAGCAGGGAAAATTTAAGTGTCACACTATACACAGCATCCACAGACAGACAAGGATAAATGGCTAGGCCCGAATTTAAGATACTGTCCCACAATGTGAAGGGATTTAACTCCCCCCATAATCGGCGCAAAGCCTTTCTTATATACAGGGAGCATCGCCCCTCAGTAATCTTCCTACAGGAGACGCACTTCATACGTAGCAAACCCCCTAAATATCTCCACAAACAATACCTAAACTTCTATACAACAGGTATGATGGCCAAGAGGGAGGGGGTAGCAATTCTCCTTTATCGGGACTTTCCTTTTGAACTCCAGGGTAAAAAATCAGATCCTGAGGGTCACTACTGGATTCTGACAGGGAAAATATTCGACTCGACAGTGTCTCTAATTGCGGCATATGCCACACCTACGAATCCCCACAATACGGTCCGGAAACTACTTACGGTACTGGAGAAAGGACACTATGGCAAAATTATTCTGGGGGGGGGACCTAAATTTAGCGCTGGATCCCAAATTGGATAGGTCCAAGGGGAGAGAGGGGCCCCAATTCCCCAGAAAGCTAAAACAAGTTAAAACACAACTAGCTAACCTGAACTTGGTAGATTCCTGGAGGGACTTTCACCCTAAGGACAGGGAGTACTCTTTCTATTCAGCCCCTCACGACTCATATTCAAGAATTGACTATATCATCATAGACGCTTTACTCCTGGATCAGGCAAAGGAAGCGGAGATTATTCCGTGTACCTGGTCAGATCACTCAATTATCAAAATTGCCCTAGACTTAGGCACAGTACACCCGACCTGGCGCATCAATGAGATACTACTAGCATCTCCTCAATCCAAAGACAAGATCCAGAAAGATGTATTTTAGGGAGAACACTAAGGAAGATGTAGGAATAGGCTGGGTGTGGGTGGCCCACAAAGCATATATTAGGGGGGTCTGCATGAAGTTAACTGCTGAACATAAAAAACACAGTAGGGCCCGAGAGGATGCATTGAATAAAGAGTTGATAAGATTGGAAAGGGCAAAACAGCAGGATAATTCTGCAGGGGATAGGTCCCAGATTGAGAAAACCAGGGCGGAACTTGACATGATTCTGTCTGAGAGAACGGAGAGAGCTCTTAGAATCACGCATCACAAATTTTACAGCAAAGCAAACAAACCTGACACATTTCTTGCCAACAAATTAAAATCAAAGCAAAATCAAACTAGAATCTGCCAAATTAAATCACCCCAAGGGCTTGTGACCTCCAACCCCTCTAAAATTCAGGACATCTTTCAGGCGTAAGCTATATAAAGCCCTGAACTCCCTAGACCAGGGGGAAACACAATCATTCTTAGCCTCCCTGGATCTGCCTAAGCTAACAGAGGAGAATGTTACCTCATTGAATAAAACAATTTCCCAGGAGGAAGTGAGTAAGGTCATTTTAGAATCTAAATTAGGCAAAGCCCCAGGCCCAGATGGCATTACGAATGTGTACTACAAAAAATTTGTAGGCACATTGGCCCCGTACCTGACCACGTTATATAATACAATACTGGAGGGCCTGACAATCCCACCAGAACTCAATAAAGCTGACCTGGTCTTGTTCCCCAAGGAGGGGAGGGACCCATTAGAAGCCAAGAACCACCGACCGATATCACTCCTTAACAGCGACATCAAATTTCTGGCCAAGATCATGGCAGATAGGATAGCTGGGTTTCTCCCCTCCTTGATTCATAAAGACCAAGTGGGATTTATTCCAGGGCGACAAGCAGGGGACAATATCAGGAAAATCCTAAACTTGGTCCATCATGCTAAATTAAATAATACCCCGGCCTGCCTGCTCTCTCTGGATATGGAGAAGGCCTTTGACTCCCTGGAATGGCCTTTTCTCATGGCTACGCTGACCAAATTCGGGTTTACAGGGAAGTTTCTAAACCTAATTCGGACTTATTACAAAGATCCTAAGGCAAATTTAAGACTTCCGGGTGGGGGGAGGCCAGCTGTCTGCATCCAGAGGGGGACGAGACAGGGTTGCCCACTGTCGCCGCTCCTGTTTGCCTTGGCAATTGAGCCCCTGGCCCATACGATTAGAGCTTCCCCGGAGATAAAGGGTATCCAAGTTGGGTCACATCACTTCAAGGTATCGCTCTTTGCGGACGACTTACTGTGCTCCGTCTCGGAGCCATTGACGTCGGTACCACCTCTGATGCAAAAACTTGAACAAGTGCTCTCAGGATTGAAAATTAATGTAGAAAAAACTGAAGCATTGGCCTTAGATATCCCACTCCTAGAGAAAGAATCCCTTACACGGAGTTGTAGGTTTCAGTGGGCCGGGAAGGGGATTAAATACCTTGGAATATGGCTGACAGATAAAGTACAAGATTTATATAAGGCTAATTACCGGCCAATGTTCCGCTTACTTCAGGAGGAGATGATAAAATGGGCAAAGTATAACATCTCCTGGCTCGGTAGGATTAGTTCGGTCAAAATGAACATTTTACCTAGACTGCTTTATTTATTTAGATCTCTACCGATCCAGATGCATATGACAGACCTCTCAAACTTCCAAAGCAGGGTTTTCCATTTTATCCGGGGTGTGGGTCCCTCCAGGATAGCAAAAAAAAACATGTACAAACATAAATCCAGGGGGGGGGGGGGGGGGGCTGGCGTGTCCCAACTTAAAAACTTTACTATCGAGCAGCATAATTAGCTTTTGTCCCCCAGGCCCACTTACCCGAAGCCCATCCGGCATGGATGTTTATTGAAAGCCAGGACATGAAGCCCTATACCTGGGACACGGAGGTCTGGATTCACCCACTTCCCACAGAGATTAAAAAATCTGCCAACCCTATGATAAGGAACTCCGCGGCTAATCTAATTTGGGCCTTCAACCATACAGACCTTCTACCCCGGATATCCCACTTAACGCCTATACTCACGCACCCACTAGCTCCGGCAGGTATTTCACAGGTGTCCCGGCAATGGTGGAAGAATAACAAACTTGATAGATTGGGTAACTGGATGAGAGATGGTCGGGTGTTAACATTCGATAATATGAGAGACGAATATGACATCCCCCTATATGAGCATTATAACTTTTGCAAATTGAGGTACTTTGTGGATAGGCTACGTAGGAGTTCAGGGGTCCCCTCTCATAATAGGTTTTCTAGAATGTGTGAAAAAAAAAACTCACAAGAGGTGTGATAGGGGAATTATACGGGGTCTTCAATACCCCAAAAACGTTAGCCAAAGATAAATATATGAGGGAATGGGAAAAGGATATAGCCAGAAACTGGGAGATTGAGACGTGGGAGACTTCCTGGGCCAATCTCATGAGGGGGTCACTAAATTATAGTTTATTAAAGACATCAATTAAAGTCCTTCATCGCGCGTACATTACCCCGGATCGACTAGCTAAATGGAGTAAGACGGAAAGTCCAAGGTGCTTTAGAGGATGCTCAGAGCTGGGCTCTTTTTACCATACTTGGTGGAGCTGCCCAAAGCTTCAGCGGCTATGGATGGCAGTGGGTGGCTTGGTGGATAATATATTTGGACATCATATTAAAGTAACCCCGGAAGCTAGTCTACTGGGGATGCCGGTGGCCTCCCTCTCTGCCCCCTACAACAGACTCTTACAATTTATCTTTTTAGCGACAAAATCACATATAGCCAGGAGCTGGAAGAAAAAGACACTAGAGATAGGGGCAGTTCGAGCTAAGATTCACTACATATCGGTTAATGAAAGGATTCCCCATTCGCTGGCGGATTCAATCCCCAAGTACTTGGAAATTTGGGGTCCCTGGATAGAATACACAGATATCAAGATCCCTCTACTTCAATGAAAGGGGAGGAGGAGGGAGGGGCACCCTCACTTTCTCGACAGGGAACAGGGAGGGCTAGAGGCCAGAGGGGAGAAACCGGGGAGGAGCTGCACCGGATTGGAAGAAGACAGACAGGTATGATAGGATGGCACAACAGCAGGATTGAGATGGAGAAATGTTATCCAGAGATGAAGGCTTAAATATAGATGTGTTAGGTAGAATGTTTTAGTTTGGTTGGTTAAGTTAACTTGTGTACAAGTTATTAAGCGACTCTTCCTTAATATTAAAGAAAAGATAACGGAAAAAAATGTAATGGGGGGAAAAGAAACGAAAAACAAACAAAGAAAATAGTATTGTATTTCTCTAGAGGTAAATGAGCTAGTTAATGGATAAAGTTAGGGCTTTTATAATATCTATATAGAACCCCTAAGTCATAACATTGAGTTTCAAGAACTACTTGGAAGATTCTCCTGATGAGATAGTAACAGGAGGTAAGGGGAGAAAATAAATAAATAACCAAAGAATAGTATAGGTTACGGATAGATTTAGAGATACATGCTTATATGGCCAAGAAAGGCCCGGTATAAATCCATTCATTGGTTTACCAACAATAGCACGGAGGAAAATATAGAAAAAAAAGGAGGAGGCAGGATACAAGGATAAGATCTCATGATTGATGTTGGTGCTATGTTTTATTACGCTCATTATTGTACAATTGGTTGCACTTTGTATTCCTGCAATAAAAACTATTTAAAAAAAAAAATGTATTCTCCTCTTGTATCAATTTATTTTATTGGATCTATCACAATTGAAGGGTAGTATCAATAGTAAGAAAGTAGAAATTCACCCAAAAGTTCTATATTTGTACAAAAGTCAAGTTTAAAAGGAAGTTACCTTGATCTGTACTAATTTATTTGCTTTAGTGGATTTACTACAATTGAAAAAAGAATTCGTAGTAAGATAGTAGAATTTCACCCAAAAGTGTATTTTGAATTTTAGATCATTACTACTACTGTTTTTAGGCTGCATATTTTTTTTGTGGTACTTTTGTAAACTTTAAAAGGTTCAGATACCAGTAAGAAAGTACCATCTGTTCCGGAATTCAAGTGTATTTCCTTCCCTCTCGATTAACATCAGTTTTAAATAAATATAATCGCTCAATTTTTAATAAGTTATGCAATCAATTTTTCTTGATATATCCTTTTTTGGTCATAAAGTTTAAGTTTTTTCTCTCTTGAAATTAGTTGTATAACTATGATCGTTGACAGTATACATACAGTTGACCTACTGTCTAGATTCGATGGTTGGGATTATGATCTCTCAACATTTTGTTATAGGTTTTGTATTTTTATGTTTTTTTACACAGGTCCTTTGGAGTTATTTGGAGTGTTTGTTTTTGTGTGTGTGTGGGGGGGGGGGTTCTGTGTATTTGGATACTGACAGTCAGGAATTACTCTGATCCTCCCTGAGGACTGGGAAAAGGTAGGAGATTTGTTAGAATAAAAAAGGATGAAAATTAAGATTAAAAATCAGAATGCCAGGGGCATAAACTCCCCATATAAGAGGCAGGTTGCAATTAGATATTTTGAAAAGGAAGGGGCAGAGGTGATATGTGCCAAGAGAAAAACTGCAAGAAGCATAGTAAGGTCTTATTTTCTAGTAAAAAAAATTCCAAGTGTGCCTTGGCTAAATATAAAATAAAATCTAGGGGGTAGCTATTCTTTTTAATAGTAAAACAAATATAAGAGAATAATTTTCTGATATAGATATATGTGGCAGGTATAGAACATGGATTGGCTTTATTGACAATCAACTGTATACTCTGGTCAACGCATTTGCTCCAAACGAAAATCAATATAGATTTAGTAATAGTTTACTAAATAAGGATATGAAAAATAAGCAAGGTATTCAAATCACCACAGAAGATTAACATTTTTGTTTCGATCCCCAAAAAGATAGAAAATCAATTAAAAAAAAAAAACATTCTGACTGATATGGCAAGGATGCTATCAATATTAATAGATCTCTTCTTCATAATATATACGATGTTTGGCGAACTCTTCATCTGGAAGAAATAAACTACACCTTTCATTCAGGCCATTTTAACACATGCACTAGGATCGATTACTTCTTGTTAGAACAAATAACTTTGGTATTAGTCAAAAAGATGATATAGGTGCGATGGATGGGTCTTTTTTTATCCACTGTATATATACAAAGGCATGTTTTGAGTTTGCTAAAAAGGCATGTGGGAGACTCCAAAAATGTATGGAGGTAGGTGCTCTGGTCTGATGAGACTAAAATTGAACTTTTCGGCCAAAGAAAACGCTATGTCTGGCGCAAACTCAACACATCACTCAAAGAACACCACCCCCACAGTGAAACATGGTGGTGGCAGCATCATTCTGTGGGGATGTTTTTCAGCAGCCGGGACTGGGAAACTGGTTGAGGGAAAGATGGATGGTGCTAAATACGGGGATATTCTTGAGCAAAACCTGTACCACTCTGTGCGTGATTTGAGGTTAGGACGGAGGTTCACCTTCCAGCAAGACAATGACCCCAAACACACTGCTAAAGCAACACTTGAGTGGTTTAAGGGGAAACATGTAAATGTGTTGGAATGGCCTAGTGAAAGCCCAGACCTCAATCCAACAGAAAATCTGTGGTCAGACTTAAAGATTGCTGTTCACAAGCGCAAACCATCAAACTTGAAGGAGCTGAAGCAGTTTTGCAAGGAGGAATGGGCAAAAATCCAGTGGTAAGATGTGGCAAGCTCATAGAGACTTATCCAAAGTGGCTTGGAGCTGTGATTGCTGCAAAAGGTGGCTCTACAAACTATTGACTTTAGGGGGATGAATAGTTATGCAGGATCCGGAAAATTTGTTGAAAACAATTTACCGCCTACTATTCATCGCGATAGCAATTCACCGACATGCAATGAACCAAAATTTGGTTAATCGACGGTACAGTTTATCGCATAAGCAATTAGTCGGATCCGGAAACAATATATAGAGAGCAATTTACCGACAGCAATTCTCCTCCCCACACATTACTTTCCATTTGTGAAGGCATCATGGCAGTGGAATTTCTTAAAGCCGAGAAAGGAAAAGCAAAGCTGTGCTATGATGGCCATTTGTTTTATAAGGATAAGCAAATTGAAAACAAAATATATTGGAAGTGCCAAAATTATACAAAAACAAGGATGTGCGGCCAGAGTTACTACAGAGGACAACAACATAGTGAAAACACTCAGGGAGCACAATCACTGTGCAGATGCAGCACAAGTTGAGGCAGCACGTGTTCTGGACACCATGCGGTTATGCAGAAACAACAAACAATACTGCGCACAGTATAATTGCAAATGTGTCCAGAAGCCGCAGCCAAGCTGCCAAGTGTTGCAACAATGAAGCGTACCATCAGGAAAAGACTGTTTGATGGTCCAGTTCTCTCAGCACACAGGAGGGACATTGTCTTTACTGATGAGTACAAAAGTACTTGCAATGGAGAAGTGTTTCTTAAGTAAGACTCTGGACCTCAGGACAATAGGACGCTAATCTTCTTTACAACTAGGAATCTGCGGCTGCTGGCGCAAATGAGCATTGGTATGCGGATGGTACTTTAAAAAAAGTTCCATTACTGTTTTTCCAGCTGTACACAATCCATGGATTTAAGGATAACATATCCTTGCCATTGGTATACGCCTTGTTGCCAAACAAGACAGAGGACACTTATGTCTCACTTTTAGAGCAGATACAAATTTTGGAACCAGCATTGTCCCCACAATCTCTACTCTCTTCAAATTGGCCATGATGAATGCGTGCAGGCGAGTATTCCCTGACGCTTCGCAACATGGTTGCTTTTTTCATTTCGCACAGTCCATATACCGTTCAATTCAGAACAATGGCTTAAAGCAACTGAACGAAACAGATGCCAATTGTGCTCTCACTATGAGATTTTTGGCAGCGATAGCATTTGTGCCTACTGCTAATGTCACAAATAGTTTTGAAACTCTAGGTGAGCAACATGTTTTTTCCAGCAGAAGAGCAAGTGGTGGAAGACACTTTAAAGACACGTGGAAAAGGACGACCAACAAGACGTGAGGTTTGAAGAGCACCTAGGCCCTAAATTGGGGCCGTAATAGTCAACTTAAAATGGGATACCGCGCCAGGCCCTGATGCTTATACCAACTATTATTATAAAACGTGCCCGGAAACTCTCTTAAATCCCCTTAAACACTTATTTAACAAAATAAAAGAAGGTCGAAGAGCTCCATCTCAGACGCTAGAGGCTAATATTTTTAAAATTTTAAAGCAAGATCATGACCCGACATCGCTAAAGAATTATAGACCTATTTCACTTTTAAATAGTGACATTAAAATCTACACACGGCGCTAAAAAGGAAGACTCCGTTACAGGACTTCACCTTCAAGATGGCGTGTTAGCCCGCTTCCAGAGCGTTCCTCTGACCACTGACAGCACTAACTATGCTCTAAATTGCCCTAATAAGCCTGCAATGATAATCTTTATGCTCTAATGCCTTAGGCCGCTATAGCAGCGCAAGAAAAAATCCTGAACCTCTCTGGAAGGGTAGGAAAAGCCCTGGTTCTCCGTCCCTTACCCAAGCGATAGCCTCTCAGCCTTCTCTTGCTGAACGGCTTGCTTCTCTGACTGCCGGTGGCCGGTTTCTTCTCCTGTGCCAGTGGGGAGCTGTCCAGCCTGTTGATTGGCTCCTGCCAGTTGTGGGCTGACTGAGGTGTGCGGGCCTGGTGTCGGACCTCCGTGGGCGGATGCTGGGTGGGCCGCCTCCTTGCTCTAAGCACGCTGTCGTCATACGAGAGTGCGCTCCGATTGACTCTCCGGGGAAAAGCTGCTCAGAGGGGCTCTGCTGTGTAGCCCGATCTGCCCTGACGGGAGAAGGCTTTCGGAGGACTAGACGGAGGAAAAGGCTGTCCCCATAATAGACCTTCCTGTGGTGGACCCAGGGATGATGCCACTTCTGTTGGTAATATAATAACCTTCTATCAAGCAGGATGCCTATTTATTAAAGAAGCATTACAGGAGCATTCATATTAGAGATTCACTTGGCTTTCAACTGAGAGCTGTTTTGGTGAGAACTGTTACTAAAGTTGAGCCTAATGGAATTGCTTTCTTACATCCTCAAAGCTCTATTAAGGGCCAGAATTGTATGTTGTACGCTTTATTACTCATTGCAGCTTATGGAGGTGGCTGTCCTTCTATTAGGGGTTCTCTTTGAGATATGAGTTATTTATTGTGAAAAAGTGTCTGTAGGAGACTGAATATTATTTATATCTTACATATTGGAGTGGCTGTCAGGAGACAGAGTTTACCATCCAATCTGTAAAAATCATTCTTATTACTAGTCTCCTATCTGCTATTAACATTTATGCGGGACTGTGAGTGTCTTTTCCGACCTAATTGGGTATATATTATCTATCCCTTGACAGTTTCAATCCTTAAAAATCTGTTGAGTGAATTTCAGTGAAATGGTGACTAACGCCAAAGCAATGGTGGCAATTGGAATAAGGTGTACAGAGGTAGAAAAGAGGAATTATAAAATATGGGAAGAAAATCAGAAATTAAGAACCCGGATTCATAACGGACAACCCGCGCAAAGCGGCAAACATTAAATAACACAAAAATAAAATAAAAACATTACCCACACCAAGGGGGAACACCTAGGACCTCTGCAACACTGCTTAAACCTTTAATTCTGGCAAATGTACACACTCGAAAATCCCCTAAGCGGGAGAAAAAATGGCAGCCGAAAAAACGAAAACGAGGCTACACGACCCCTAAAAACGATAAATTCCACAAAGCAAATAAGGCTTTTACAAAAACCTGTATGACCTACAACATACACCATTAGCAAGGACGCTTCGTCATACAAACCTGCCTACCACATACACATTTGCCGCTATTTTACAACACTACCTTACAGAATGCGGAAGTACCCAGCTGCACCAACGGCTTCCCCTCGCGCACGCTGCCTATTTATACTACACACTTCACACATTGCTCACACTTACACCTCAGCTCCACAACAGTGCAAACCTACATTGTATGCTGCAGGGACATCAAAACAGATTGTCAGCTCTTCAGCACAATGCTTCCTACATGTAGTACTTACAAATAGGTAAAGTATATTAATGTATTACTTATTTAATTAGCATCACAAAATACATATACACAAAAAATAAAAACACTATCGCAATAAACGCAAAAGCCATTCACTGACTCCCTCCCCTGCGTCTTTCCCCCCTCCCCTGTGAAGATTCACACATTGGTGTGTGGGCTTGGAGGAGGATGAAGAGGAGCCTGTAGTTTAGAGTCGTCGGCTGACTTTGAGAGTGAGAGGATCATAGAATGTTTGCCGTGTGGAGATCGTGCTGATGCAGCGCTGATGTGGTAAATAGTCGTGATAGACTGTTACGGAGTACCCAGAAACCATCCAGAGAAGGATTACAACTATTTTGCTACTCTGAGTGGAAACCCGTTTGATGGCGTGGAGCTGTGAGCTGCATGTGGAGGTCATATCAGGAATGGCAAATCTGCTCTGGATGAGACACTGAATCAGCTGAGATGGTAGCTGAAACTTACAGCAGGAGATTACTGAAACAAGGAGCGGCCTGCTGAAGGTGAGCCTGATGAGTCTAAACCGAGGGATATTGCCACTGAAAGCACTAGCAGTAACAGTATAACTGGATTTCAGTGACCTCTTGATAAATGGTGATATTAAAAAGATACAGCATCATTGAACTGTTCAGTGTTGATGGTCGCTAGTGACATAAAAGTCACAGAATAAAACAAAATTATATTAATTTATTAATGTATTATTTATTTCATTATTATAAACCAAACAGCATTAGCTCACTTACAATGTCATTGCCGTCATTTTTTGACGGGCAATTCGCTAGCAGTGATATAAAAGTCACAGAATAGAACAGGAGTAACTAGTAGCTGAATTTATCAGCAATATAAAGTACAAAAATCTCTTATTGAGGAGTTCTGAGACTTTGTATTACTAGTCTTACAGACTATAAACCCTGAAAACACATTGTATTTGCGACATGAACATAATATATGGCATTGCTACTGAAGACTAGAAGCAGCATTATAATTGGGATATTGTAGCCTGCAGATAAAGTGCTTAGCATTGGGTGTTTCCAGTGTTGTGCAAATCCCAAAATATAATAGGAAAAACAGTAATTGAATATATCACACATATAAAGTATACAAAGCACATATAGAGCAGATATCTGACTTTAAAATATCACTTTTACAGAATATACATTTTGGAAAATCACTGTATTATATGACTGGAATTCTATATATGGCACTACCACTGAAAATCAGCAGTAACAGCAGAATTGGGCTCCTGTAGCCTGCAGATAGGAGACAGGTGGTGTCATAAAAACAGATACTACCATTGAATAGTTCAGTGACCTGGGCTGCCAGCAATTTGCATTCCCCAGAATAGAGCAGGAATGAACAGCAACTGACTATATTATATATAACCATGTAAAGTGTACAAATCACATACAGAGGAACTATTTGTCTTGGAATCATCAACTGCACACAGTATAATTTTTTAAATGTATTATATTATATGATTTGAATCTTATATATGGCATTACTATTGATGAGGAGGTGCCTGTAGTTTGGCGCCAAAATTCAGAGTCATTGGTTGTTCTAGAGAGTGGTAGGACCATAGAATGTTTGTAGCCCTACGCCCCTGTATATTGCCGTCTGGAGACCGTGCTTATACAGCGCAGACAGTTGTGATATACTGTTACTGAGTACCCAGAGAACAACCAGAGAACGATTACAAATATTTATTACTCTGAGTGGGAACTCGTTTGGTGGCATGGATTGGCGAGTTGGACGTGGAGACTATATCAGGAAAGACGAATTCATTTTGGATGAGGCACTGAATCTGCTGAAATGGTGACAGAAACTTACAGCAGAAGATCATTGAAATATGGAGCGGCCTGCAGAAAGTAAGCTTGATGAGCCTAAGCTGAGTGGTATTACCACTGCAGATTAGCACTAGCAGCAACAACATAACTGGATTTCAGCAACCTATTGATAAAAGGTGATATTAAAAACATATAACATCGTTGAACTGATCAGTGTTGATGGCTGATCATATATATAGATGTGAGCATGCGAGCCTGCTCGAGCCATTGCTCACGCTTGCGGACTCGCAACTGTGACCCTCGCAAACTTTACGTCGCAACGCAAACAACATACGAGACACGTTAACACCCATTACAGACTCACAAAAATCGTCCGCAACCCGCGGACAGGAAAAAATGAAAAACACAATAAATACATACATAAAAAGATTACGTACAGCAAGAGGGAGCATCCAGGACCTCAAAAAATGAAGTTACACCTTCACTTAACTCAAAATAAAAGAGTTTAGAAACTAAAAAATTCTCTAAGCGAGAGAAAAAATGTCCGCCGAACAAAACGAAAACGAGGCTACAGCACTCTAAACACGCAAAACACCACAAGAAACACGCAAAACACCACAAAACACCTACGGATATTCCGCTACAGATGCATACCACACATTTGCCGCCATTTTAATGCAGAAGTACACAGCTACGCTAACGGTTTGGTCTCGCGCACGCACACTATTACACTGCACACATTCATCACGCTTACACAGCAGCTCCACACCACTAATACTCCATCAACATCTAAACAGATTGTCAGCTCTTCAACAGAATGATTCCTGCATATATTACTTCAAAATAGGTAAAGTATATTAATTTATTCATGTAATATTTATTTCATTATTATAAACCAAACAGCTCACTTACAATTTCATTGCCGTCATTTTTTGACGGGCAATTCGCTAGTAGTTATATAAAAGTCACAGAATAGAACAGGAGTGACTAGTAGCTGAATTTATCAGCAATATAAAGTACAGAAACCTCATATTGAGGCGTTCCGGGTCTGTGAATTATTAGTCTTACAGACTATAAACTCTGAAAATACATTATATTTTGTGTTATGAATATACAGTAATATATGGCATTGCTACTGAAAACTAAAAGCAACATTATAATTGGGATAGTGTAGCATGCAGATAAAGTGCTTAGCATTGGTTGCTTCCAATGTTGTGCAAATCCCAGAATAAAACAGGAAAATCAGTAACGGAATATATCATCCACATAAAGTATACAAAGCACATATAGAGCAGGTATGTGACTTTGAATGATCAATTCTACAGAATATAAACCTTGCAAATATACTGTATTATATGACTGGAATTCTATATATGGCACTACCACTGAAAAGCAGCAGTAACAACAGAATTGGGCTCCTGTAGCCTGCAGATAGGAGACAAGTGGCAGCAATAGCACAATCAGGCTCTTGTAGTTTGTAGATAGGGGATAAGTGGTGATAGTAATACAGAAGACATCATCGCTGGGATTGATAAATAGCTGAATATACCAGACAAAGTATACAAAGTATAAATAGAGGAGCTTTGTGACCTTGATTTATCATCCTTATAATCTATGAGTTATTGAAACACATTGTATTATGTGATTTGAATCCTATATCAGATAAACATTGATTATGAATATTATAAAGTGTATAAAATGCATTTAATAGTAATGATTAATAACAAAGTGAATATTAATATATATTGATTGTTAACAGATATAAGGAAACTATATTTGAATGTAGTATAATAATTTATAACTGCATATAGTGTGCATTGAGTATAAAAACAAGTAAGATTTGATGTATTTGTAACGGAGCTGGAACACGCAGTCCAATATCTCTGCTGGTATACGGTACAATATCCAAGAAGCACTACAGTCTCACCATTCCCGACCTCCCATATTGGACGACACACAATTTGGGAGTCAAATGAATACTGACTTTACTTTGTTATTGCAGAAATATTTATACCCATCTCTTCCCACAGGCAATACACATGCCCATATTTGGCCGCACAATACACATAAAGAGAACAATAGGTGGGTCACACCTCTCCGGGGCTCCCTGGCAACTTTGATACAATCAGACATTGATTCAATTACACTTCTTTGTTCTTATCTGAGAATGAAAACACTGTATACAATAGACTTCCTTTATCTTATGCGGAGTCGCTGTAACAGGATTATCTCCCATGCCAAGTAGCTGCAAATGTCTGGGACAATATTCTGCAGAGCATCAACAAACATACATATAGTAGGATCATATTTTAACCATAATAATCATAAAACAGGGTAAAACAGTTATGGGTTCCGCTACAGTATTATAACTAAAACATTTGTATTAATCTATGGCAATTTTCTCGTTGATATTGTAATAACTGGATAATGATACTATGTATATATATTGGGAACCTATTCCTGTACATTTGGGAGTAACATAGAATAGTTAAAATTACCAATTTTGATTAGGAAATTTGTCTATTATAAAAAACATTTACTTATCTTAAAATACATAAGGGGAAGAAAGGAGAGAAGAAAGGTAATTAATAATGAAGCAGAATCCGATAAGTAAATCTAAAGAAAAAAGGAAAAAAATTGAAACAAAAAATATTGCCTCATTTTTGTCCCCAAAAGAGAAAGATGAGGAAATAACACCAGAAACATCTCAAGTAACAAACTCTTCACAATTAGAACTTTCCCCATTACAGATGAAGCCTATTGAAATTCTACAATCGAAATCATCTGAAATAATAACTTTAAAAGAGCAAAATTTATTAACAGTAGAAACTATGAAAAAATTACTCTTTGAATTTCAAATATCATTAAGAGAAAAATTATCTCAAGGAATTAAGAACAACATGACAGAAATAAACGCTGTTAAAAGTCAAATGGTTACCTAGAAAATAAATATGAGGAATTATGGATAGACAACCAATCAATGGGAACTAGGATAACAAAATTGGAAGAGGAAGCTAAACTATTAAAATTTAAATATAATACACTTGAGAGGAAAATATTTAGGAATCAGAATATTATGTACAGATGGAATTATCCCGCTAAATTACTTAGGCCCTCATTCAATTGCAATTTGGCCAATTGAATAGGGGTCTAAATAAGCACATAGCATATATTTTTTTAAATAAGTTTTTAGTTAGTGAAGTTGGTTAGTTGGATAGATGCTTACTAACTAAAAACTTCTTTAAAAAATATATGCTATGTGCTTATTTAGAGCCTTATTCAATTGGCCATATCGCAATTGAATGAGGGCCTTATTATTCATAACAACGAAAGATTTATAATTACACCAATAAAGGAAGGACAGAAACTCCTAGATGAATGGGCAATTCCTTATGAAACATCTTCTCATTCAAATTTGGAGTTAACTAAAAAAAGACATTCATGGCAAATTACTAAATAATTTGAGACTTGCATTATTATGATCCTGTGTAGCTTAACTACCACGACTAGTTTATAAAGGCTAATTACATTAGAGAAATGAATACACTATTTTGATCCTAAAAGTTAATAAATGGAGTTGATATAAGTTAAAGAAATTATATTGATAAAAAAGGGAGGGGGGAGGAGGAGGGGAGGGGGGGGGAGGAGGAGGGGAGGGGAGAGGGATGAGAAGGGAGGGAAAAGAGGAAAGAAATGTTAGCTGTTAAAGAAAATGTGATAAGTTTAAAACTTACACACTATGCATGACAATATAAAGGGAGAAGGAAGGGAAAGGGGGAAAAATGGGGAAAAGGGAAGGAAAAGGGAGTGAGAGGGAAAAATATAATGGATAATTATAATTAAACAAATAGGTATTGTTTGAAAATAAATATGCACTTGGACTTTTTCTTTTTGATTTCACACTTTTTTTTATAGTAGTAAAGACTTATTTCAGAAGAAATACTTATATTCAATTTAGATATTTAAGAAGAAAACACTTATACACAATTTAGATATAATGGAAAATTGAGAGGAAAATTAAGAAATTACTTTCTATATTACAGAAACACATTCCCTCCCTTCACTCTTCCTTCTCCATCTCCCCCCCCCCCCCCCCCAATAACTGTAAAAACATATTGGACCACCTTATTTATCCAGTAATATTTGGGGAATAATAAGAAAGATAGAAAAATTATCGATAATCCATTAATAAATAAAAATGTGTATGGTTTTGCCGATGACCAGATTAAAACTACAAAAATGATAGCAAATACAATCACTTTGCTATCACAATATTATTTTAAATGTATTTATGCACTTATGTGGATTTTTTTTTAAATGTATTCTTATTTTTTTTTAATATAACTGGAACCGTTATTTTTGTCTTATTTAAAGAAAGGTTTAGGAAAAATATAAACAAGATAATCAAGAAAGGTCGTATGTTTTGTGCTGGAAAAATGATAAACTTTCACAGTATGGATGTCAAAGGGAGGAGAGGAGTACAAGGTAATGAATTAAAATCTTTAGAATATTATGGGACTCAAAAAGAGCAATGGTCATAATTTTTTTCCATGAATTAAATGTTGATGTTATATGTGTACAGGAGACTCATCAAAAAGATAAATATATTCCCAAACTATCAGATAAAAGGTACAATATAAAATTGTTCTCTAACTATAAAACTAAGTCAAGAGGTGTATGTATATTTTTTAACAAAAGAAATAAAATAGTTGAAGAATTCATAGAAAAAGACATAGAAGGTCGCTACATAATTCGAATAGGTAAAATAAATTATCAAAACTATACAATAGCAAATATTTATGCTCCTAATAAGTATCAATATAGATTTCTAAATAAAAAAATAAAACATATTAGTGACATTAAAAAGGGTAATTTGGTTATATGTGGTGACTTAAATATTTGCCTAGATCCATTTGTGGATAGAAGATCAGTGATAAAACCAGAACCAGATAAAATTATGATAAATAAAGCAAATACATTTGAAAAAACTCTATTGGATCATAAATTATATGATGGTTGGAGGGTAATGTACCCACTTCATAGAGAATATACATACTTTTCTAATAAATATAAAACTTACACAAGTTTGGATTATTTTTTAGTGAATCTGAATTTATTGAATAAAATTTAAAAAATTTAGATTAGCCCATTAATAGAATACAATATAATAAATCACGTAATATAGATTCAACTCTCTTTAAAGCATTGGCAAATAGGGAAAAATTTAAAATAGAAATAGAAACTTTTTTTTAGATTAATGAAAACTCATTATCATCACAATCACTGCTTTGGAACATGCACAAGGCATACGTGAGAGGTGTCCTTTGTGCATGGTCCAAACATAGAACAAAACATGAAGAATCTTCATATAGAGACTTTATTATTAAACTTACACAATTGCAACAAAAAAATAAATGTTACCAACAAATAATATTACTTTGGAAATATCTAAAACGCAATTAGCAATTTAAAAGATCCAACAGGAAAAAAAAAAAATTAGTCTGGTTATACCAGTTAAAGCAATATCATTTAGGTAATAAACCAGGGAAATGAATTACTAAACAAATTAAAGGAACTAATGTTAATAAAATAATATGATACGTGATGATAAAAGTGTAATTCATAGAAATCTGATAGACATAGGGAATCCTTCTTCCAATATTATAAAACCTTATATAATCTTGAACAAACAGAAGGATTCCAGAAGCCTACAATTAAACAATTCGAAGAGTAGTTAAATAAAATAATACTACCAAAAATATCAGAAGCACAACTAAAAGAATTGGAAACAGATATTACAGAAGAGGAAATTTACCAAACTATAAAATCTTTGAAAATCGGGAAATCGCTAGGTCCAGATGGATTCGCGAATAAATATTATAAAAAATGTCCTTCCTCCATAGTGAAACATTTAAAAAATATGCATAATGAAATTAAAATAAATGGAAAAGCTCCAGTAGAAACATTAGAGGCAGCAATAACGGTTATTCGGAAACCAGATAAAGATCATGCACAATGTAGTAATTATCGTCCAATATCACTTATCAATACAGACATAAAGATTTATGCTAGTATATTGGCTGCTCGATTAAATCCAATATTAAATTAGTTAATTAATAAAGATCAAACAGGCTTTATTAAATCTAGACAATCAACTGATAATACAAAAACATTTTTTTATATAATAGACTTCACCAATAAAAAGAAAATTCCATTAATAGCTCTATATTTTGATGCTGAAAAAGCATTTGATAGAGTGAATTGGGATTTCATACATTTAGTTTTAGATAAATATGGTTTTGGACGGTTTGGATCATATGCGATAAAAGCACTTTATATAGAAGCTAATGCATATATAACAGGAACTGACTTTTAGACTCATTCATTTAAACTAGGAAATGGCACAAGACAGGGTTGCCCTATGTCACCACTTATATTTGCCTTAATCATAGAACCACTACTTGAAATGATTAGAAGTTGTAAACAAATAAAAGGTATAGTTACTGGCTATATTGTAAATAAAGTTATATTTGCTGATGATTTACTGGTTACAGTTTCAAATCCAATGAAGTCAATACCGAAATTGCTACAAATTATTGAACAATACGGTGACTTATCTTATTATAAAGTAAATACTCTGAAAACGGAAGTTTTATACTCTAATATACCTGATAAAGACAAACTTGAATTACAAGAAAGATTCCAGTAAAATTGGAGAAAAAAAATCAAATAAAACATTTCGGTATAATATTTAGTCAAAACTTCACTACCACGGTTCATAATAATATGGATAAGTTATTCTTTCAGGTCTCTTCTACATTAGCAAGTTGGCGAGATTTGAATTTAATTTGTTTGGGTAGAATATCACTAATTAAAATTAATATACTTCCCAAGATAACATATATTTTGAGAAGTCTTCCTCCAAAGATTTCAATAAAAAATGTAAAACAATTTCAGAAAATAATGGATACATTTATATACAGAAATAGAAAATCACGAATTAAACAAGAAATTATCTTGAGAACTTTCTCTAGAGGAGGCCTGGCGGCACCAAACATTATCCAATACTCAAATGCTATTAATATGGTACATTTATCAAAATACACCTTAAAAGAAAATAAACCTAAATATTTACTTATAGAGAATGAATTAGTTAAAAATATTAATCTAAATCATATATTTTGGGATAAGAAGATAGATAATAGGATTCTTAATAAATTACCACTTATTCCAAAAACCTTAACAAAATGGTGGTTTAATTATAATAAAAAATAAAAAAAATGGTAAAATTTCCAGCTCCAAATATCCCAATATATAAATTGTCATTAGAACTAACTCCCTTTTTAAATATATCATGGGAGAAATGGGGTATAAAAAACTCTCAAGGACTTAATTCAAGGACAAACAATGAAAACATTTAAAGTAATATCTGCTGAATATCAAATACCAACCACAAAATGGTTGCTTTATGATATTTTATATATATCAATAATAAATACAGAGTATGGAAAATTACCTAATAGAGAATTGATTCAATTTGAAAAATCTCTAAATGAAATTGATAAGAAAAGTACAATATCGAGATATCATAAAATAATAAAATCTCAACTAGAAATAGAAAAAACAGAAAGGATGCAAAAATGGGAAGAACATTTAGGGATAACTTGGTCCACAACCCAGTGGTATAAAGCATTTCTAAAAACAGAGAAAAGTATAACAAATTTATCCTTAAGAGAAGCATACTTTAAATTAGTGCAGAGATGGTATATAACCCCAATTAAATTTAAAAAAATTGCCCCACAAAAAAAGAAAATCAAGGTTACTGTTGGAGATGTGAAAACCAAATAGGAAACTATGAACATATGTGGTGGAATTGCTCTAATATTAAAGAATTTTGGACATTATGTCTAAGGCATATATCAAAGATAATCAATTTTCAACTAGAAACAACACCTGGGATTGTATTATTCCATATTTTTCCAAGTAAAATTAATTACACACTTTATTGGCAGCTAAGTGGCTTATAGCCAGAAGATGGAAAAAACAATCCTTACCGACATGGATGGAACTTGTGACCATTGTAGAGAGAAATAAACAAATAGAATTGGAGTTCTCAACACACTCACACTGTCCATAAAAAAAACTAGCTTAAAATGTTCTCTTTGGAGGACATAGTAAGCCATTTACCTTTTTGCTTCTCTCCTCCCTAGAATTGAATTTCAATATGTACTGATATTCTGAAAAATAACTCCTTTCCTTATGACATATCCTGAAATGTTTAAATTTAGTTACGGTTCCATATTGTTGTGTTTTTTCGTTTTTTTTCTCTCTTTTTTTTGTGTTTGTGTATAAATATTGATGTTTTGATATTTGGATTTTAATGTTTGTAAACTGCGCACCTCACAACGAGCGCCAACCCTGCTCATAGCACACAAACTACACCAGGGGACAGCTTTGCAATAAGCGCAAAATGCAGATCAGCGCCGACCTTAAAATGACAGAAAAAGCGCCTCTGATAACAAACAAAAAATACAACAACAAAGAGGCTCGCAATGAGCGCCGAAGGCACTCAGCGCAAGGCTCGCAATTACCGCCGAGATCTCAGACCACCACAAAAAATAATGTCTGTGCCAAACACCATTCCTTGACTTACAATTATATTGCCGTCATTTTTTGATAGGCAATTCGCTAGTTAAACATAATAAGTACGTATTTTGATTCAGAAAATGATGGTATTATGTGGTCAAGGATTGCTCTGAGGATGGCATTGAGGTTCTGGACAATGGCCCTCTTGCTGTCCAGAGCTTTATTTAACTATGACGGTTTTTAAGATAGTTCAACCGTCTAGAGGATTAGTGCCCCGTGGGGGGATTTCTGTGTGTGTGGTTTGTAAGTGGGGTATGAATAAGGAAGAGCAGCAAATACGGAAGAGCTATGTAAAACAAATGTTGGGTGATGGTTATAGTAAGGTAACTATTAACCTGTCATTCCGAGCCCTTTTTCTCCAATATTAAAATGAAGCAGCCAATTAAAATGATTACATTAAATGTGAGAGGGCTAAATATCATTTATAGGAGAACTGTCTTGTCTAAGTTTTTGCAGTTAGAGAATCCAGATATTATATGTCTTCAAGAAACACATTGGTCAATGAAGACAGACCCTAGATTCATGAGTAAGCATTATGATCTTTGTGCAGTATCCTGGTTCATGAAAAAAATCGAGAGGTACGGCTATCTTGCTAAAGAATACCAACTTAGTTCAAGAGGACTTTGTACAAGTAGATGAGGAAGGTAGATATGCCATATGGATAGGTACAATTAATAATGAAATGTATACAATTGCAAATCTTTATGCTCCAAATCAAAATCAAAGCTCCTTTTTTAATAGGGTCATGAAGATCATCTATAGGATAAAAAAGGGGGAATTTACTAATATGTGGTGATTTAAATATGGTATTAAACAGAGAATTAAATCATAAAGCCAAGGTCCCACTGGCGGAACAAAAGGAAGTATCTTTAACTTTAAGAAGATTTCAGGAAACATTACTTAAATATAATCTGTACGACGCATGGCGCACCTTCCAACCAGAGGAAAGAGACAATACATTTCTCTCTAAGCGTCATGGGTCATACACACAAATTGACTACTGCTTCGTAGATTAAAATGTAATTAGTAAACTTGACTCGTTAGAGATTGGACTGATTTCTCATTCAGACCATGCAGATATCACTCTATTTATTCATAAGAACAGAAATTTTGCCAGGTCAAAAAATTATAGAATGGATGTCTCGTTATTAAGATCACTTGAAGATAGAGATATTATTGGCAAAGCAATTAAGGAATTTGTTGAGCTGAATGAGAACTTGATAGTATAAAAAATAACACTATGGAATGCACTTAAAGCCTATTTGAAAGGGTTTTTTGCAAGCTTTGAGTATTAAGAGAAGGAAAGAAAGAGGTAAGCCTATTAGAGACTTATTTATTGAGCTTACCAAGTGCTCTTTGGCAAATAAATTGGCCCCTGACAGAGAGAAGCTAGATCAGATTGAGAATATTCAGAATAAAATCAAGAAAATTAACCAATTAAAAATTGATAATTCAATATGGGCAGCTCAGCAAAAGCTGTATCATCTCAGCAATAAAGCTAATAAAATGTTTGCCAATAATTTCAGGAATAAAATCAGCCTACAGAGGATCCCACGGTTAGATAGGGATGGGAATTTCCACAATACTCCGGTTGAAATGGGGAATGTATTTTATAAATTTTATGAAGGTCTATATAATTTAGAATCTAAGGAGGTGATCAAACCTTCGATAGATCAAATTTCCACTTTTTGCAAACAGTTAAATTACCAAAAATTTCTGATGTACAAAAGAGAAGAACTAGAGGGGTAATTTACTTTAGATGAAATCGATGAAGGAATCACCTCACTGGAATTTAGATAAGGCCCCAGGCCCAGATGGGTTAGGTGGCTGTTTTTATACGACATATTAGAATCTAGTAAATAGACTTCTTAAAGAATCGTTTAACCACATTAAAGAGGATGGCATTGCTACAGGCATCTATTAAGACGATCCATAAGGAGGGCAAGCCACTTGAGGATTGTGCTAGCTATAGGTCTATATCATTGCTAAATCTGGATATTAAAATCTATGCCAGAATTTTGGCTACTAGATTGAATAGGATAATAAAATACCTTATTAATTTTGACCAATAAGGCTTCATAAAAGGCCAAACAAGGCCTGGACAATACGCGTAAACTAATTGATATTTTTTGATCATTGTAAATCTAGAAATATCCCTATGGTAGCGCTAGCAGTTGACGCAGAGAAAGCTTTTGATCGCGTTAATCGTGATTTTTTAGCTTTAACAACGCAAACGTTTGGCTTTGGCCCTGGTTTAATTAAGGCAATAATGGCCCTCTACCATAATACTTCAGCTTTTGTTGTAGGCCCTGGGTTTGAAACTGATAATTTTATGATTGGCAATGGAACTAGACAGGGATGCCCCCTGTCTCCTCTAATCTTTGCTCTGATTATAGAGCCTATTGCTGAAAGAATTAGAAGTGAATCTAAAGTCAAACGAGTACTAATTGGAGAGTTGAATACTAAAATTACGCTTTTCGCAGATTATGTCATATTTACAATTACAGATCCAATCTTGTCTATTACTAGTGTGATGAAAATAATCCACCAATATGGAGACGTTTCCTATTATAAGATAAACCACAATAAAACGCAAACGATAACTCTTAATCTGGACAACTAAAATGGAATTAAAATCTAGGTATGATTTTAATTGGAAGAGTAACTTGATAATACATTTGGATGCAGACGTACATAGATTAGTTAATGTAAATTACGAACTCCTATTGGCTAAGGTGATGGTTAACTGGGGAAAACTAAATCTTTCCTGGTTAGGAAGAATTAATGCCGTCAAAATGTTTTTAATTCCGAAAATCTGATCTGATGAGGTGTATTCCACTTCTAACACCTAAAACTCTACTTGTTGGATAAGTTTATAAATAAACATAGATCCCTCAGGATTAGAAAGTCAGTTTTGAGCAGGATGTATGTTAAAGGTGAACCGTGTCCATGTCTAAGAAATTATTATGAAGCAGTAACTCTTCATCATATTTTAAGACTAGTTAATGATAATGAGAATCTGAAATGTGTAGAGATAGAAAAGTCCATTGTTGGGATTGTAGATCTGGTGAAAGCGATTTGGAGTAGTCCCGAATAAAATAAAAAAATTAAGAGGCCTACCAATAGTTGGTACACATGGTCTTAAAAACTGGTTTCGACTAAATAAGAAATTTAACTTAACACCCTTCCCGTCTCCTATTATGCCAATCTCTCTCTTAGTAAATTATAACTCTCAACCATCTATAATTAAGTGGGGAAAATGGAACTTTGTGTATGTTCAGGACTTGTTTGTGGATAACAAGTTGAAAACATTTAATAATATAACTAGGGACAATGGGGTGCCGCCACATCTATGGCTTCATTATATCTCTTTAACAACAGAGGTGACTAGGATTTTTGGGAAGCAAGCTCCTAGAAGAGAGCTAAAGACCTTCAAGTGCAAATTAATCAAGGGTGATTATGTTTTTAATATTTCGAACTGTAGGAATATTCTGGAATTAATGACTTCCTATTGTAAATCGAGAAATGGGAATCTGATTTGGATTTCTGCTTAGAGATGGATGAATGGTAGAGTGCCTTGTCCGTCATATATAGAAATATAAAAACTTGCAGGAAATATATTTTAAGATTCTGCAGGGGTGGTATTGGACTCCCACATTGTCACACGACTTAGATCCTGTACGAGATTCGACAGAATGCTGGAGGTCGTGTGGCAGTGTGGGACTCAGGCGCATATGTGGTGGAAATGTCCAAAAATTCACTCTCTTTGGAAAGAGTGCATCTGCAATTTGTCGAATATATGCAATCTAAATGTGGAGCTGTCTCCTGAATTGGTTTTATTTAATATTTTTCCTCAGGGTTTCAACCCTACCAGCAAACCTTTCATTATTAATTTGCTAGTGATGGCTAAGAGGTTGGTCTCACTTAATTGGAAGGAGGACAAAATCCCGACATGGAGGTTAATTTTGACTAACCTGCAAAGGAATAGATTGTTGGAAAGAGATTTTGCCGAGAGATCTCCTAAAGGTACTTTTAAGGATAAGAATAAATGGTTAAAATGGGATCTATATATATCTTAAAAAATGAGGGTCATTGTTTTAACCCCTCATTGGGTGTCTAAATAGCATTTTTCCGTTACACTGTTCTTATTATCTTTTGTGTTTAAACTGTATGATGGATGTATGAATTTTTATTGTAATTGTGTATGTTATAAAAAAGAATAAAAACAAAAAAATAATAAAAATTATAATCTACACAAAAATTCTAGCTAATAGGGTAATTCATCCATTATTATTTAGAGATCAAACCGGTTTTATAACCGGGAGAAAAGGGATCCGACAACACTCTGAGATTAATAGATTTAATCTCCCATGTGTAGATGAAGAATAGGAAGGCTATCTTTCTCTCGCTTGACATTGAGAAAGCCGGGTTTAAATAGGGAATACATGGATCTTGTATTGACCAAGTTTGGATTAGGGGATTTTGGAATAAAAGTAATTAAAGCATCTCCATCAGCCTCTGTCATAGGAAAAGGTTTTAAGTCCTTTAAATTCTTAATATATAATGGTACCCAACAGGATTGCCCCCTTTCCCAGCTAGTATTCGTATTATTAATTGAACCTCTGGCTGAAAAAATTAGGAGCTCTCCGGAAGTAAAAGGGATTGAAATTGGTAAAATAGTCCACAAGGTCACATTATATGCTGACGACATCATGGTCACTATACAACACCCAGCTAGTTTTCTCACTTATTTACAGCAAATTATAGAGGAATATAGTAAGGAATATAGTAAGGAATCACATAATAAGTTAAATAAAATCTAAAACAATAGCTTTGGCAATAAACTACTTGATTAAAGAACAAGTAAAACTAGAAATGAAATATAAATATGATTGGCAGGACAAGAAATTCAAACACCTGGGAATTATATTTAATAACAACCCCCAGCAGATGATATTAACTATAAAAATTATATGAGAAATTAAGAGAGATTATCATGTCCTGGAAAACATTAAATCTATCATTAACTGGGAGAATAGCAGGAACAAAGATGGCTCTTTTGTCACGTTTTGACTACCTAGTAAGATGTATTCCATTGATTGTAACCAAATATACGGTGGATACATTTCAGAAACTGATTGATAGTTTAATTTATAATGACAAGCGTGATAGAATTAAAAAGCAATTCATGGCGAGAAAATTCAATAAGGGTTGGTTTCTCCTACACGATATTTACTTTTTGCGAGGCCACAATGCTAGCACACATCATAAAATGGATGGAGTCAACAAGCGATTGTCAATGGATGCAAATCGAACACAATTATATTAAAAGAGAAAGAATAGATGAAATCTTATTAGAAAACTTAGAACTAAAATTTAGAGCTGGAAAGATGTTTGCCACAATAAGATCAGGATATAAATCTTGGCGTAAGCTTAATATAAGATGGAAGCTTTCTCCGTTTCCCAGCCCTATGATACCAATGGATATATTGAAAAATAAACTAAAGCTTCTTTTCTTATCAAAGTGTTCCGAGAGAGCAATCAAATATATCAAGGATCTCTTCATTGGAGGCGATGTTGGTTCTTTTGATCAACTGGTAATGAAATATAAACTCCCAAAACAAGGTCGGTTAGAGTACCTTAAACTTAAAAGAGCCACCACTGTTTTTGAAAAATTGGTTTTGCAATCTGATCATACTCATTTAATATCAAAATGTTTCAGGATTCTAAACAACTTATTAGATAACAATAAATCAAGCAAAATGACCAGCTGGGAGAGAGACTTGGATAAAAAGTGAAGAATGGTTTAAAAGCTTAAATATAACAGAACAACTTATTAAAAACTCAACATATAGAGAAATTCAATCCAAAATATTAAATAAATGGTACTTGGTGCCGACTCGAATTTCACAGATGTATCATGATGAATGTAAAAAATTCTACTGGATAAATTGTGGGCAAGTTGGCTCACATTTTCACATATGGTATAACTGTCCAATAATCTATAGATTTTGGGTCCAGAGTTTGGACCTCTTCTCCGGAGAAGAAGCAACTAAATTCTTGATTACTCCTGAATTAATATTGTTCCACTTTTTCCTGGATAACCTTACCCTGGACACTAAAGCCAGATTGCTACAAGTTATCATGGCAGCGAAGTGGTTAATTGGCTCTAAGTGAAGCCAGAACTCGTGCCCTAGTATCAATGAAGTAAAAATGACGGTTAATAATAACAACCGCGTTCTGGAAAAATCAGGGATCATTAAATGGAAAATATGGGACTCCATTCAAGGCGAATAATATCTAGAAGATATATATGTGTTCCGTCTGAGCTAAGTAACGATATCAGTAAATGTTTTTATGTTAGCCAGGCCTCTTATTGTATGTTTGTTTAATATTTGTATGAAAAATTTATATTTTGTATAACAGAGTAATATTCAATGAGCTTTTTACAAATAAAAAAAAAATATTGTTTGTACTTTTAATCTTATATAGAATAATAAATGTTTATTGGTTTCAAACATGTTGTTTTAACAATAATAAAAATAAAGTAATAGTTCTTATTTACTGTATAATAACTCATGGTGTATATTCTGTAGGGGCTTCACTACTATTCTACCTTTTTCAAATATAAAATGCAACACTTTCCCATCGCATAGGTTTTTTTACAGGTATTGTTGTACAGTTAGTTCAATTGGGTTTCTCAAGCAGTTTTAAATGTTATATAAATTAATTATAAACAGCATGTTCTATCCTTGTCTTTTTAAGTTGCTATTGTTTGTCGACATTTTGTATATTATACGGTCAATTCGTCCCCCCTTTATGGGCTCTTTTCTTAAGATTAGACTGTATAGTGCACCTGTAGGGATCAGCTTTTCATAGACACCGACATTGTGAATTTTCATTTGCATCGTGACTGTGTGAATAATTAAATGTAATCCTTAAATAGGTAATGGTGCCATCCATGACATATGTAAAGTATAAGCTTTAAAAATGAAAAGTATAACTCATATCTAGAGATGTCGCGAATAGTTAGCCGGCGGATTGTTCCCGGCGAACATAGCATTTTGGCGTTCGCGGCGAACAGCGAACATATGCGAGATTCGACCCGCCCCCAATACTTTATCATTGAGCAAACTTTTACCCTGCATGTCACAGTCAGCAGACACATTCCAGCCAATCAGCAGCATACACTCCCTTCCACACCCTTCTACCTCATGGACAGCAGCCATTTTGGAATCAGAACTAACTTGCAGTCTTACTGAGAGGAGGTAGAGTGTAGGTGATACTGCATCAATAGGGAAAACCATAGCTAGGCAAGTTTATTCAGTGTCCAGTGCAGTGCTGAAGGACTCATCAGATCTCTGCTGTAAACACAGCACCCCAAAAAGCCCTTTTTAGGGCTATAACATCATTTTTTTTTCTTCGTTTTTTTTTCTGTGTAATCTAACTTCATTTGCCTGTCTCCCTGCTAGCCCCTGCTTGTAAGTGTGTGTGTCAGGCTCACAGCTTATAATGTGTGTGCACAACGCATACAATATAATATTGTTTACTAGTTGTTTACTTTTAAAAAACCCAAACTTTTATTTTCTTAAATCTAAGTGCATTTGCATAACCGTCAACCAAAGTTCATTTGCTTGACCGCTACCCATAGTGTGTGTCCTGCTTACAAGTACTGTGCCAAGTTCAACCAATCCAGTCTAGTTGGGGTACCAACAGTCCACATTTAAAAAAAAACAAACTTTTATTTTCTTAAATCTAAGTGCATTTGCCTGACCGTCAATCAAAGTTCATTTGCTTGACCGCTACCCATAGTGTGTGTCCTGCTTACAAGTACTGTGCCAAGTTCAACCAATCCAGTCTAGTTGGGGTACCAACAGTCCACATTTTTAAAAAAATGACAGGCAGAGGCAGGACACCCCGCAGAGGCCGTCGTGGTCGTGGTGCTGTGATTCCCTTTGGCCCTACAATAATGCCCAGTGTTCAGAGGCCAGTTACCCTGAACTTGAAAAGTTCAGAGGACATAGTTGACTGGCTAACACAGGACACCCAATCTTCTACAGCTTCCGCTTGGAACATTGACGCACCATCCTCCTCCAGCTTAGCTTCGGCACCTCTCAAGTTACCACTCACCCTCCTACCGCCACCACCAACACTAGTACCACAGCCAATTCAATTGATCAGTCAGAAGAGTTATTTACACATCAGTTTAAAGAAATGAGTGATGCGCAACCATTATTAGAGAATGTAGATAACAGGGATATGTCTCAGTAAGGCAGCATTACACACATGTACGTACGATGTGATGATGATGATGTAACCGCTGCTGCTTCCTTTGTTCAGTTGTCATATACAAGTGAGGCGGGTGATGATGATGACGATGCGTCCGTGGATGTCACGTGGGTGCCTGCTAGAAGAGAAGAAGAACAGGGGGAAAGTTCAGATGGGGAGACAGAGAGGAGGAGGAGACGAGTTGGAAGTAGAGGGAGGTCATCTCAACGAGCTAGTGGCACAGTCAGACAGCATGCATCAGCACCCGGGGTCAGCCAGACAGCACGCCAATCAACGCATGCTGTTGTCACCACCAGAATGCCGTCACCGCCGAGCTCAGCAGTGTGGCATTTTTTGTGTGTGTCTGCCTCTGACAACAGCGATGCCATTTGCAACCTGTGCCAAAAGAAACTGAGTCGTGGGAAGTCCAACACCCACCTAGGTACAACTGCTTTGCGAAGGCACATGATGTAACATCACAAACGCCAATGGGATCAACACATGAGTACAAGCAGCACACAAACTCAAAGCCGCCATCCTCCTCCTGGTCCAGCATCTTCATCCACATCAACCACTGCTGTCCTCCTTGCCCCCTCTCAACTCTCCACCACTCCGTCTCTCGCCTCTTGCTGTTCCTGCTCATCTCCCCACAGTCAGGTGTCTGTCAAGGGCATGTTTGAGCGTAAGAAGCCAATGCTACAAAGTCACCCCCTTGCCTGGCGTCTGACAGCTGGCTTGTCTGAACTCTTGGCCCGCCAGCTTTTACCATACAAGCTGGTGGAGTCTGAGGCGTTCAAAAAGTTTTTTAGCGATTGGGATACCGCAGTGGAAGGTACCCGGACGAAATTTCTTTGCCCAAAAGGCAATCCCCAACCTGTACTCAATTGTGCAAAAGGAAGTAATGGCATCTCTGGCACACAGTGTTGGGGCAAGGATCCATCTGACCACTGATACCTGGTCTGCAAAGCATGGTCAGGGCAGGTATATCACCTACACTGCGCATTGGGCAAACCTGCTGACGTCTGCCAAGCATGGAATGCGTGGCTCTGCAGAGGAGTTGGTGACACCGCCACTACTTGAAGGCAGGCCTGCTGCCACCTCCTCTACTCCTCCTACTCCATCCTCTTCTGCTGCTGCATCTTGCTCCACATCAACGCCCCCCCCCCCCCCCCCCGCTCCCCAGATACTATTCCACATCCAGGATACGGCAGTGTCATGACGTCTTGGGGTTGACTTGCCTCAAAGCAGAGAGTCACACCGGGCCAGCACTCCTGTCCGCCCTGAACGCACAGGTGGATCAATGGCTGACTCCGCACCAACTAGAGATGGGCAAAGTGGTTTGTGACAATGGAAGAAATTTGTTGGCCGCATTGAATTTGGGCAAGTTGACGCATGTGCCGTGCATGGCACATGTGTGTAATCTGATCGTACAACGCTTTGTCCATAAGTATCCAGGCTTACAGGACGTCCTGAAGCAGGCCAGAAAGTTGTGTGGCCATTTCAGGCGTTCCTACACGGCCATGGCGCACTTTTCAGATATCCAGCCGCGAAACAACATGCCAGTGAGGCGCTTGATTTGTGACAGCCCCACACGTTGGAATTCAACACTCCTAATGTTCGACCGCCTGCTCCAACAAGAAAAAGCCATGAACGAGTATTTGTATGACCGGGTATGATTTTTTTGCCACGTTACTGGAAGCTCATGCGCAATGCCTGTAGGCTCATGCGTCCTTTTGAGGAGGTGACAAACCTTGTCAGTCGCACTGAAGGCACCATCAGCGACATCATACCATTTGTTTTATTCCTGGAGCGTGCCCTGCGAAGAGTGCTGGATCAGGCCGTAGATGAGCGTGACGAGGAAGAGGAAGAGTTGTGGTCACCATCACCACCAGAAACAGCCTTATCAGCTTCGCTTGCTGGACCTGCGGCAACGCTGGAAGAGGATTGTGAGGAAGAGGAGTCAGAGGAGGAATGTGGCTTTGAGGGGGAGGAGGAAGACCAATCACAACAGGCATCCTAGGGTGCTCGTTGTCACCTATCTGGTACCCGAGGTGTTGTACGTGGCTGGGGGGAAGAACATATCTTCAGCGAGATCACGGAGGACGAGGAACGGGACATGACTAGCTCGGCATCCAACCTTGTGCAAATGGGGTCTTTCATGCTGTCGTGCCTGTCGCAGGACCCTCGTATAAAAAGGCTGAAGGGGAACGACCTGTACTGGGTGTGCACGCTACTAGACCCCGGTATAAGCAGAAAGTGCCTGATTTGTTACCAAATTACCGCAAGTCAGAAAGGATGCAGCAGGTCCAAAACAAATTAACAAGTATGCTTTACACAGCATATAAGGGTGATGTCACAGCACAAGGGCAATATAACAGGGGACCACGACCACGCCGGCAAGGACAAGACGTTTAAAAGACGTGTTGTTGATGGAGGACATGTGGACCTTTTTTAGTCCTACGCATCGCATCAGCTCTTCGGGATCCACCCTCAGAGAACGACTTGACCGACAGGTAGCAGACTACCTCGCCTTAACTGCAGATATCGACACTCTGAGGAGCGATGAACCCCTTGACTACTGGGTATGCAGGCTAGACCTGTGGCCTGAGCTATCCCAATTTGCAATTGAACTTCTGGCCTGCCCCGCTTCAAGTGTCCTGTCAGAAAGGACCTTCAGTGCAGCAGGAGGTTTTGTCACCGAGAAGAGAAGTCGCCTAGGGCAAAAAAGTCTAGATTGCCTCACCTTTATAAAGATGAATGAGGGATGGATCCCGAAGGGACTGACACTGGGCGATACATTCGACTGAAAAAGGCCTGATGAGATGAGCTGCCTTCGGCTATAAATGGTCCACACGCTGCTGTATGTTATCTGTGAATGCAGGATGACTTGCGTGAATTATCCGCCACCAACTAGGGTTCAAGAAGAGGCAATGTTTTATGGCACTTTCTGCCTGGGGAACAAAGGTCAATTTTTCTGGCCGCTGCAACAGCAGCGGCTGTCCCAATATCTAATTTTTGAATTTCAATTTTTATGCCAGAAGGCGTACGGCATGTAACGGAAAAGAAAGCATATTGAACAGTCTTGCATAACACAACAGTTGTGCAAAAATACATATTTACAATGAAGACATTTTGTTAAAATTAGGTGGCTAGGCCTTCTTTTTTTTACTTTTTTGGTTAATACATTTTCTTTTTTTTTTGCTGTGATTGCAATTTTTAAGAGAAACCTAAGACATGGTAAAACAGACAATAGTAAAGAGTATATCAGCAGTTAACACCAAAGTCCTATTATCTATCATCACTCCAGCATTAGCTTATTATTTACAATATCTAACCTGCTCAATCGCCCTTGGGTTACCCTAGGGCAGGCTTCAGTAGGCGACCTCTCCTTTCCTCGGATGATTTTGCCGCTGGTTGCTTCTTAAGGGTCTCCTCCAGGGCCCCCCCACTCCGGTCCTTCCCCCAGAGTCGCTTCAACCATTAACAAATGTTTTATTATATTAGGGGGGCACTAAATGGGGATGTTATCCAGGGATCCCAAATTGTCTGGAACTGGGTGATTCTATCCAAGACTACATGGTTAAATCTCTCGTTGAGCAGTAAATAGTTGATTTTTTTTATTAATTCCTGAAAGTTTTAATTTGGGGTTTTCCAACTACTAGCTATGTGTATTTTTTCTTTCAAAAAATATTTTATTAGGTCAATCTTAAACATTTTAGAAGCTAGTAAGCATGTTTCTTCCCATAGTCTTATGACTGCCGAACACTCCCACCAGACATGAATAAATGTAGCCTCATTACCACTGTTCCTAAAACATGAGCTGCTCCGTTTTGGATCCCATTTATTAGCTTAAAAGGAGTAATATATGTCCTGTGTAGGACCTTTATTGAAGTCTCAAGCAGACTATAATTTAAAGATCCCCTACTTAAGCCTTGCCAACTTTTATCCCATGTGCTATCTGCCAACTCGGTGCCCAAATCCCTCTCCCAGGCTTTGGTATAGTCTGGTTTGTTTGCCCATGAGTTTTCATTAAATAGTTCATACATGAGGCTAATAATACCAGGCTGAAAGGGGGAATCCCTACATTTTTTGAGTAGCCAGGTGTTTCTTTGGGGGGTTCCCCTACCACTTATCGTATATATAAAATGATGTATCCTGCAAAAATTATAGTGTTCAGCCAGGGGTAAATTGTATCTATCTCTCACCCACTCAAAGGTCATTATTTTGTCGTCATGCCACCATGGACCAACCCTTAGTAGGTTCTGAGACTTCCACCAACTGAGAGAGCTTTCCGGAAGATGTATCTTAAAGTGGGGATTGGGTACGATAGGGGTAAGATCTGATACCCGAGTGTCCAGTTTTTGTGTCCAGTTCATCTCCGTCCATATTTTTAATGAGTGCTTAATCAATGGGATTTTCAAGTTTCTCAAAAAAGTATACAGGCCGGGAATCCATATTACTGTATCCCATGTATAAGGTGACATGCTTACATTTTCCATAAATACCCAGAGCGGCTGATGTGTTTTGGAGAATGCGCCAGAGGAATGAAAGCCAGCTGCGCTGCCTTGTAATACATTTTGAGATTCGGGTCCCTACCCTCTTTTGGAAAGACTATGAGGTCGGACTGATTCAATTAAGGGGGCATAGGTTCTCCATTTAGTATAGCGTTAAACAAAGATGTTAGGTGCGGGGGTAAGAAAGGGCTCAAATTTCTTATAGTACAGATGAGTAAAACCGTCTGTCCCTGGGGACTTGCCAAATTTAAGATCTTGGATTGTAGATTTAACTTCCTCTTGGGATATGTCTAGGTTCAAGCTGTCCAATTGAGGTACAGGTATTTTGTGGACTTCTTGCTGTAGTAGGAAGGACTCTATGTCAGATCCGCTGCAGCGGGATTGGGATGAATATATGGTCTGATCGAAGTTTTGAAATGTTTCTTGGATAGCATTGGGGCTAAAGGAGGTTTGGCCATCAGGTAGTCTAAAGATACCGTATATTATGTCCTCTCTTGGGGGGTAAAGACACTAATAATTCCTCCAATAAAATTCTGCTTTTTTTTTTTGTGGGCAAGGTCCCTGGTTAGCCCCTTGGGTTATCTGTTAAAAAGAGTGGTGCAGAGACTGTGGGGGCTGTTAGCCTCCTTGTCCCTGTGTGGCCGTTTAGAATCCCTGCTGCTGCATGTTTCAGCTTTATTAAGGTGTAATTGTACAGCGTTTGACTCAAGTAGCTGCCTGTGCTGGGTCAGTTTGGCTTAATTGCTGGGCCCTTTTCCTGCCAAGATGGCGACCGTCAGTCCATGGGCCACTATGTCCCCTTCACTACCTTTGTCCCCGCTTGTGTGCTTATTTGGGATGGCCCCCCTTTATATCTCCGGCCCGTGGCCTTGTAAGGGTCGCCCCCTCAATCTCTGAGTGTGGATATGCAGGGATGGGGCGTTGAATCAGGCCTACCTTCTTATCTGCTCGCTGCAAGATCAACAATACCTAATTTTTCAGGCATGTGTACATGCCTAATTTTTCTGGCCTCTGGTGCTGCACTGTGGCTTCAACAACCAAACCCCCAAAAAAGTCACATAACAGGGATTAAACTGATAGGAGTAGTACTACTTAACACACCACTCATATCTGGTGTAACAGTAGTGTACATTTAAAACTAAAACTAAAATTCTACTGTAATAGATTGCATAGCAGTTAGTTGTCTGCATGCGTGTGTGTCAGACCTACAGGGTCTACTCTACCAACTTCTGCAAGTGCACAGTGCCACTCATATCTGTTGTCACAGTAGCTTGGACGCATAGTACCGATCTGTCAAAACCTGTAATGATGAATGAGGTCTAGAGTAGCCTGGTTCCCTTATCCTCTACAGGTTGAGACCTAATGTTTGGGTGACTCCAGACCAACACATGAGTACAAGCAGCACACAATCTCAAAGCCGCCATCCTCCTCCTGGTGCAGCATCATAAGCCACATCAACCACTGCTGTCCTCCTTGCCCCCTCTCAACCATCCGCCACTCCGTCTCTCGCCTTGAGCAGTTCCTGCTCATCTGCCCATAGTCAGGTGCCTGTAAAAGACATGTTTGAGCGTAAGAAGCTAATGTCACAAAGTGCCCCAAAATTGAAGTGATACGACCAACAAAGCATCTTTTTCCATCTCCTGGTTCTAAAAATCCAGGCCTTATACACGCCCCCTGATAGGTAACGTAACAAGTATTAAACTGATAAGAGTAGTACTTACAAACACGTCACTCCTATCTGGTGGCACCTTTGACTGCACGTGCCGTACCCCAAAATTGAAGTGATACGACCAACAAAGCATCTTTTTCCATCTCCTGGTTCTAAAAATCCAGGCCTTATACACGCCCCCTGATAGGAAACGTAACAAGTATTAAACTGATAAGAGTAGTACTTACAAACACGTCACTCCTATCTGGTGGCACCTTTGACTGCACGTGCCGTGCCCCAAAATTGAAGTGATACGACCAACAAAGCATCTTTTTCCATCTCCTGCTTCTAAAAATCCAGGCCTTATACACGCCCCCTGATAGGTAACGTAACAAGTATTAAACTGATAAGAGTAGTACTTACAAACACGTCACTCCTATCTGGTGGCACCTTTGACTGCACGTGCCGTGCCCCAAAATTGAAGTGATACGACCAACAAAGCATCTTTTTCCATCTCCTGGTTCTAAAAATCCAGGCCTTATACACGCCCCCTGATAGGTAACGTAACAAGTATTAAACTGATAAGAGTAGTACTTACAAACACGTCACTCCTATCTGGTGGCACCTTTGACTGCACGTGCCGTGCCCCAAAATTGAAGTGATACGACCAACAAAGCATCTTTTTCCATCTCCCGGTTCTAAAAATCCAGCCCTTATACACGCCCCCTGATAGGTAACGTAACAAGTATTAAACTGATAATAGTACTTACAAACACGTCACTCCTATCTGGTGGCACCTTTGACTGCACGTGCCGTGCCCCAAAATTGAAGTGATACGACCAACAAAGCATCTTTTTCCATCTCCTGGTTCTAAAAATCCAGGCCTTATACACGCCCCCTGATAGGTAACGTAACAAGTATTAAACTGATAAGAGTAGTACTTACAAACACGTCACTCCTATCTGGTGGCACCTTTGATTGCACGTGCCGTGCCCCAAAATTGAAGTGATACGACCAACAAAGCATCTTTTTTCCATCTCCTGGTTCTAAAAATCCAGGCCTTATACACGCCCCCTGATATGTGCTGTAACAGGTTTTAAACTGATAAGAGTAGTACTACTTAACACACCTTATAATAATGCAGAGAGAGGCAATGCAGTGAGAGGAGTCTGAAGAAGAGGAGTCAGAGGAGGAAGGTGGCTTTGAGGAGGTGGAAGACCAAACACAGCAGGCGTCCCAGGGGGCTTGTTGTCACCTTTTGGGGACCCTTGGTGGCTGGGTGGAGGAAGAGACCTTCAATGACATCAGTGAGGACAAGGAACGGGACATGGCTAGCTTGGTATCCAACCTTGTGCAAATGGGGAGTTTGCGGTTGTGCAAATGGACTGTTTGTGGTTGTTTGCGGTGCGTTAAACGGGGAGTTTGGTCTGTCACTGTGAAGCGGGCCTAACCCTTACACTACCTGATCGATACAACATCATACCTGATGTTTTAAAGCACGTTATTCCAAACAATTTAGGAATGTTAGGTATTTATGCCCTTTATGGCTTAAAACCAGACTCTGCATCAACTATGTAATTTTCCATGGGAGTTTTGCCATGGATCCCCCTCCGGCATGCCACAGTCCAGGTGTTAGTCCCGTTGAAACAACTTTCCCATCACTATTGTGGCCAGAAAGAGTCCCTGTGGGTTTTAAAATTCGCCTGCCCATTGAAGTCTATGGCGGTTCGCCGATGTTCGCCGGTTCGCGAACATTTGCGGCGGTTCGCATTCGCGAACCGAAAATTTTAGGTTCGCGACATCACTACTCATATCGTGAATATTTACTATTTCACACAGACCATTCAAATTATGATAATCTTTTCTAGTGATGCCAAAATGATATAAAAAATAATATAATTTAAGTGTTATAAGATGGAATACCACATAATACAATCAGAGTTGTGTGCAAAAAATAAAAAAAACATGAAACCCACATATTTTACTTTACATAATATGTAATAACCCCTTGAGTCACGGGATCAATATTACTCAGAAATAACGTTTTAAAAATAATATTTTTTAATTGCATATTTGTAGGCTTGAGACTGTGGGGCAAATAATTCTTATGTGCTTCCATGCCGTCCCATGCTTTAAAAGTACAGTATTGTGTGTTTCATTGCTGTCAGAGCTTTAATACGTGTTTGAAAAAGCCCTTGTGAGTATTTAGGGCTTGTAATATTTTTCACAGAAACTTGATACTTTTTTCAATTGCGGGTTAGACTTTATTTGCGAGCTACCGCTACGGTTCTAATATACGCTAATATTGATTTTGTGTAACTTTATTTAAAGCTCATAATATTCAAGCTGTGCTAAAACCAATGGAGTTCTAAGGCCAAATGTGCATGTTTAGCTGGCCGTAATGATTGTAGGTGGGTAACTCGTAATCGGAATACTAGTACCCAATAGAATATGTGACAATAAGAGTGATTTTAAGTGTGTATAAATTTACGAATTGGGCAACAGAATAGGGCCTTAAGTTTTCATAAAGGTGTACATAGTAAGAATAACAGTAATGATTATCATATGCCTTTGACCAAAAGAATGCAAATATCAGACAATTCAGTAACAGTATTCCAGGAGTCTGCAGAGATCTGAACAATATGCATAGGAATAAATCATAATTTACTTGGGTGCTGTACATGTATCATGTCATGTATATCGATACCATACATTTTGTTTCTATAGAGCTGTGAATGTCAAGTATACCAGTATTGTTGTCAAGTATACGAGTATGTTTACTGTAGGTTTATAAACAACCATGTAAAAAAAATTTAAAGTTTCCAAAAATTTAAATGTGTACATGTAAGGTCCAAACGAGTATAGCAATATGGGAGTTAGAGGGGAGCAATGAGAGGGGAAATAGAGGGGTGAATTGGAGGCATAAGGGAAGAGATGGGAGTTTGGACAGGAGTAAAGGGGGGTTGAGAGAGATATGAGTTCAGGGTAAGATGATGAGGGAGAGTCAGCAGAGTAGGAGGAATGAGTGAAGGGGCGGAGAAACATAAGGGATGGGGAACTGGGACAGGAGATTAGGAAAGGTAGAGATTGAAGGAGGGGCGATGGGGAAAATGGAAGAGGGAAAGGGGAGAGATGCAGAACAGAGCCTTTTTGCTTGCAAATTTGAATTTTCTGTAAAAATATTAAAATATTGGCTTTTAGCAAAGACTAATGTTTGAATGTTTTGGGAACAAAACATGTTGGGCATTTTTGAACTCTCTAAGGTCTGTACATTGTACATTTTAGTCACAGGATGTGTACATGCTTATCAATGTATGAAAGGTATGCTTGTTTATGACCTGTCTTGGTCAGAAATAAACGTAATGTTACCCAAATTTATAATTGGTGTACTCAGAGATCCAGGGATTTAGTTATTAGCTAAAAAGCAACGGATTGTTTTGATATTAACAAACGTATAAAGTACCAAATGAAAGCAGTTTTTTTTTTTTTTTAAATACAAACGTTATTTTTGTTCTCTTCTTACTTACAATGAAAATAACAAAATATACCAATAGAAATCTAAACGTCTGCTAAAAATTCATATTTAAATACAAACAAGCTAAAAGTAACCTTGTCTAAACAGATGCAAAGTAAAATGTTTCAAATGTGGAAGGCTTATGTATATTTCATTTTTAGCAATCAGCTCCAGTGAATACAAGAACAAGAAGACATGGACAAACCTTTTAATGTCTTAGTTGCATGGCTACTGTTATAGTTGATGTTCTCTAATTTGGTCTAGAAAAACCTGAGAAGTACTTTACATAATCTCATGAGCAAATAATTGTAAAAGTCTGATTCAATGTGCAACAAATACTGTATTACATAAAAATAGTAATTCCATAAACTAACTAGAAAAAATATGAAAACACACCATAATAAAAAAATTTTTAAAGATCATACTCATGGATCAATTGATGAACAATTTTTCCTTGCGCCATAGAGTCTCATGCGAAGCTGAGTGAACAATTTATATAGCTTACTACCAGGAACAAAATAATATTACTTCACACATGTATTGATTAGGGGTAATAAATGACAATAAACTTACTATTATTAATGTTCATTTCATTTGCAGCTCCCTTTAGAGGATCTGAATGCAAAGTCAACATAATTCTCTTAGCAATGTTTGACAAAGGTTCCGTACAACTGTAGAATCCAAAGTCTTGCCTGTATTTTTTCATTGCACCAACCTTAAATGCAAAATTTGAAAATATGCATTTCATTATACTGTTCCAAGTTACAAATATAATTGAAAATATAGAGAAAAAACAAGAATAAACTTTTCAGGTATGCGAACAAAAAAAGTGAAGACACGGAACATAAATAATGAATGGATAAGAAGTCCTTATTCCTTCTAGTAGCCAGTGTTTAAGCCTGTGACATCTCCCCTGGTTGACCAATCTCCCATTATAGCTAAACTACAGGAATTATCAAAAAACACTTCATAGATAGTGTTGTCAGACATGTTTCAGTAGTGGCAAACCAAATAGGTAGGACTGTATTTGTTGCCTCTCTGTAGGGAAACAGATTTAGCAGCAAAATTAAAAAAGCACAAATAACTGATGGGGTCATACCAGTCATCCCAGCACATATATCCAAATAGTGAAGAAACTGTTTGCCAATCTGAGGTTAAACTAACTTTCGTTTTAGTTGCCTGGCGGTCATTAGAATAGGGGTAAAACTAGTAATTTGAAGGGAAGCATTACATTTACAGACTCCAAAAGTACTGCATGTGAGAAGTGTCCATAGTCTTAACATGTTTGCTCCTAATACAAGCTGCTTGTAGAAAGTTGTACAGGAGCCCCCCAAGCGCAAAGGTATGCCAGGCTGATACTTATGATTGGTCCTGGCACATAGCAGCTGTTAAGTATACCAACCAAGACAGGTAATGAAAATACTTGCTGTTAAGCTTTCCATGCACTAGGAAAGACATACCTCCATTTGTGCACTGGTAGGCATTCCAACTATAATCCTTCCCAGTAACTAGAGCTGGATGTCTTTCCGAGATCAAGATATATAGCTGAAGCTTTAAGCTTTGCTTACTGCAAGGAGGGACTATGAAAAAAGGAGTTGCATTTTTTGTGGCATTTAACAAGACACCAAGTTTCAACATTTGTTCTAATTAAGTATATTACAAAACTTTACTCTCTGCACTACTCAATCAGCAAAACTAGGAATGTCTTACGGAATGGGAAGATGAACTGAAGGAAAAAAGGAAATCTGCGGACTGGAAGATCTGGACAGACCTAGAATTCATATCCAACAAATAGACCCACAAAAAACAGACTTCCTCCATAAGATCTTCCTTTCTGTTTCTCTGTTATGTTGGAGAGGCTGTGGTGGCACAAGCATACCCAGCCAAAATCTTTGGCACTGTCAATCCATGATCTGCTTCTACATTTTTTACTCAAGTTAATTCATACTATAAACACAAGTCACTCCAATCCATAATGAAAGCATCCACTAGACTCATATACCATACTCAATGCTGAGTGTCTGCAGCACCTGTCAGTCACTCTAGTGGCTTCCCATGGCCTCCAGAATAAAATTTTAAATTCTGATCCTAACTTCTAAAGCTTTTAATAATAATGCACTCTCCCACATCTCTGCTCTCATAAATTTCTCTTTGTACTCTTTACTGGTTTGTCCCATTTTGCACAGGCTTAGTAAAGTCCCAATTGAATAGGGTTTTGTGGTTAAAGTCCGGCGGTGGCAATAGTAATATATGGGCAGGGAATGAAAATCAAAGGGAAATGTTGCTGTAATTTGTGGCATTGGGATTGCCACAGTCACTCAAAGTTAAATTATTAAACAGTGTTATGAGACCCTATTCATTGGAACTCATTGTCGTGCTACCCTAGAGCAGTGGTAGTCAACCTGGTCCTTTCCACCCATTCAGTCATGGTGGGTGACGGGGTAATCGCTAGGTGACATTGATAACGAGTAACATCACACGCCAGAGACACCCCCCCCCCCCCCCCCCGGCATCACGCCTAACTTTTTGGATAGCCTAGGTTCAGCTGTCAGGAGCGAATCACTATCTAGTAAGTACAGTGCGCTACATAGCTAGTTGTATGATTTATGTAACCAGAAACAAGATGACTGTGGCACCGGTGGGCAGTAAAGAAATGTTACCATCAAAAGTTGGTAGTAGGTATTTAAAGGTTGAAGACACCTGCACTAGACTCCCTCGGCAGGACAGGGAAACTCACGTCGGGCTTCCTGTAGGGCTTGGTGTGTGAACCTGGATGCCTTCTCTGCAGCACGTCTGGACCTCTGCTTACTTTTTGTACTCCAACCGCACCACCATTCCAGACCGTGGCCCTCATTCAATTGCAATTTGGCCAATTGAATAGGGCTCTAAATAAGCACATAACATATTTTTTTTAAAGAAGTTTTTAGTTAGTAAACATCTATCCAAAAGCAAGGTTTTTACTAACTAAAAACTTATTTAAAAAAATAATGCTATGTGCTTATTTAGAGCTCTATTCAATTGGCAAAATTGCAATTGAATGAGGCCCCGTGAGAATAAACAAAGTAAGGTATCAGGCGCCCGTCACAAGGCTGTCCCAGAGGGCCTCTAGTCTGCCATTAACTTTATTTGTTTGCTTTTCCATACTGACACTCAGTTTCAGCAGTGCTGGAGGGAGGTAGATATTGCTGTGTACTCTGTTGGCTGTACTTTGTTTTTCAGATGAGCCTGGCTCCATGGTATTGTGCTTGCTGTATACTTTGACCTTTCAATATATTCAATTTGCAATTCAGTGCCTGCATGTTCTCAATAGGGTGTGATACTCCACATGTTTATTACGAATGGCCTCACATTGAGTAATCACTAGACATGACATGAGACTGTATATATATGTTAGAATCATAGTAGACAACACTAATTGTCTTATCTATAAATAGCCCTTATTATTGCTCTTTCCACTAACCTCCCACTGTTTGAATATTTACTGGGATAGTCTTGTTCTCAGGGTAATATTTATATGGGGGTTATGTAATATTAAATATAGCACACTAACATCAACGCATCCATTTCCAACAGCTTTTCTTATACTCCACTAATCATCTACTGTTTTGGTCGACCTACCCTGATCTATGACGAAATAGGCTTAGGCTCCAACTTCAGTCTCATTTTGGTGATTTTGAGCCTGGCAAAATATACAAACACATTTTCTGCACAGTAAGATAGGAATAGCGCTGTTCCTGGCTATCTAAGGCATGTTGGCGGATCTATACTAATATCCACCCTTACTACAGGCACTGCATTTGTTTCTATATTAATCACAGATACAAACTTTGAAAGCGTCCATTGTTCCACGTATTATTTCACATTATATTCTATTTTTTTAATTTTGAATCACTTTGTTCTTTATAACATGTTTTTAAGAGTTGTATTTATTAAAAACTATGTTTTATCTTAATTTGGCTCCTGTAATATTCATTACATTTAGGTGAATCTTATACACTGTTGATTTCCACTGGATATATCTTTTATTGGTTGTACATTCTATTGGGATTCAGTTCCCTCTGCATTTTGGATGGTTGCATATATTTGTATGTTTATCATCCGTTAACAAATCCACTAGACTATCTACCTGCCACAAATCCTTTAAAACCTCACTAAAACCCATCTGTTTAAAGAAACTTATCACCTTCAGCCTTAATATGCACAATATATCACCTTTATATACCTCACCCATACCCATCTAGAGTCTAGACTGTCTGTACATTTGGAGTTTTTCATTTTATTAGGTGCTTTAGAGAAAGCACCTTGTATGCTTGATTTTAAACTCAGTAACAGCGCCAGTCCTATCCTGTTTTGTAAGCGCCGTTGTTCGCCGGAACAGCGCACCGCTGACTCTAGGAACATGCGTGCGCTCCAACACCCATCTAGCACTATGAACGAGCTACTACGCCCGGTAAGTGTTGGGGGTTACGTTTAGAGGGTTAGGAAGTGAGGGTTAGGTCGTTGGGGTATACCACAGATTTTTCAGTGGTAGATGGCAACGCGAGCGTGGCCGCGTTCCTAGTTGTCAGTGGCGCGCTTTCACAAAGGCGCACAGAAAACAGGATAGGTCCCTCCATTCTTTTTTAAAAATGTTTTTGAGTTGTATCTACCCTGTTTAGTGCTACAGAATAAAATATAATAATAGAAATAACAGTGTGGTCTCAAGGTCCAGATTCATATCTGTAGTCAATCTCTATTTAGACACTGAGCTTCAATGTTATGCATTTTATATTTTCAAATGACTTAATAATTGTGATATTTCAGATGGTAACTGAAAATAAGAGGCGATGGATTAAGAGCAATGGTAAATATAATAGTCATCTGTACAAAAGTGTAAAGTACTGGAAAATACTTAAAATGATTAATGATAATTCAACACTTCAACCTATTTTGCATTAGTAGTAAAATACTCATAACCAGCGTGAGAAAAGAGAATGAAAATGGCGGGAACTCTCATACTGGGGTTATGACGCACTTGTCATACTATATGAGCGCTTTATAAAGTTGGGTCTTCTCACACTTACAGCTCCTATCTCTATGACAGGCAGTTGAAATATTTGGTTTGCTGGTCTTTTGGCCATTTGTAACACCTCAAGTGAATATAATTACCACAGACTAAAATACGCCAACCACGTCCAACAGAGAATTTACACAGCAATGATATTTTCCACACATATTATTCCCAGCCGGGACCTCATTGTAAAAAATCAATCCGCCCGCTGTTAGTAATAGCAGTGACGTGTAATTTGCCTCAACTGTCAACAGTTTAAAACTTCGCGCCGGTTTCTCATCTCTTGACAAACTTATCAAATAAATAGATAGAATAAGTAATTTCCTATATAGAATTCTAAATTATAATCCATATAAATATACATGTATATATTATAAAATAACTGAATAATGTAGGAATGAAAGACATACATCATATATAAAAGGAATTTAATTTTTCACATATAATTCACGTTTTTTGTGTTTATACTAATAAACTGATCCATCTTCAATGACAAATAAATCATCTTTCAGAATGATTACTTGGATCATTTTGCAACAAGAAAAAAAATCCCTATTGCAGCGTTAGGCTGTGCGTGACAAGCGGAGTGATATTGGCCTCTCCCGCTTGCCGTAGTTGCAGTTCGTCACATTCTGGTGTTTCGGTTTTGCCGAACAGCGGGAAAAGCAAAAGATCCAGGCAGCAGAACTTGGGTGTTATCATAGAGGGTCAGGAGCGCTTCGTGTAATGTATATTACTGTGTTTAAACACATATATCCACATCATAGCTTTATATTACGAATATGTCTGTTATTAGGATTCCTATTTTTTTCTATTCATATACTGTGCGTTATCAGGAATTGGAATCTCTGGTTTATGAATTTGCGACATCCTCTTATTCAATGTAAAGCTTTTGGGTTTTGTCCTTCTATCTGTTTAATTTGTCCCTGACACGTTTAAATTGTTATAAATAAAACATATCCCTTATCCTGCATATGTGTGTGTATATATATATTATATATATAATTACACACACACACACACAGAATGTACAATAAAAAAGGTATTGCTGTAAACTACAATACTCTGATTATTCACACACAGACATCAGTCATTTTATTTATTTATTTTTATATATATATATTATACACACATACGAATGTGGTGGACAAATATCTAAAACTTAGGAGCTAGGCAGACAGACATACTTTGGAAGTTGGTGTGTGTATGTATGTGACCTTTTAGATTGAAAACTCGCAAACTTACAAAAATGTCAGTGCATTGGAAACCAGCACTATGCACATTTGATTTTAAGCTCAAAAACTGGGCCCCCATTCTTTATAAGGTGTAAAGTTTGTCTTTGCCATGTACTTAACCCCTGTATAGTTCTACAGAATGTGTTGGCGCGTTACAAATAAAGATTTCATGATTTGACATGATGAGAAAAAAATGCCTCCGCACTTGTTTGCTTGGTACTTGCCAAGACCTGTATTGGTCAATTTACCTTGCTCGTTCTGGGAACTTTGCCTTCTGGAATCAATTAACGATAAGTTCCAAGGTAACACTGTGTATGTGTGTGTGTGTATATATATATATATATATATATATATATATATATATATATAGATTACTGGACATTCACGGCTGCTTCACTCATATATACAAATGGACAAACACCTCACTAAGCTGAGAGTGCTAAGTCTGTTATGGTATAAGAGGGGAAAAAATCACATGAAATTCTGATAATGTGTTAGAAAACCCAAGTCTATATTAAGTCCTGTGTTTTTAGTGTTGAAGAATGTGATCATCTTTATTTCTAATGCTTTTCTCATTTGGATGCTTTTACATTTTCCTCTGAGTATTTTGACTTTTAAGTTTTGGATGGAGTGATCATTCTGGCTAAAATGCTGTCGTACTGGGCTACAATAACAGTCTTCATTATGCTTTCTTATTGAATGCCTGTGTAAATTCATCCTTAAATGCATTTTTTGGCCGGTTTCTCCAATGTAACAGCCTGTGTCACATAAAGTACATTGTATTATGAATATGATCCTTTGATGTTATAGGTTTTGTTATATGTGTCTGTGTCTGTCATCATTACAAATGTGTTGGCATAATTTACAGGCACGTTTGTTACAAGGTCTAGTTACATTTTTTTGTATGCAGTTGTTCATTGGCCAATTTTCTGCTGACAAGTTTTTGTTTCAGGTTTGGTGGTTGTTTAAATGCAAGGATGGAAGGTTTTGTGTCTCTTCCCCCCCCCCCCCCTCCGCTGTGTCTCTTTCCCCCCCCTCCCTCCCTCCGCTGTGTCTCTTCCCTCCCTCCGCTGTGTCTCTTCCCTCCCTCCGCTGTGTCTCTTCCCTCCCTCCGCTGTGTCTCTTTCCCCCCCTCCCTCCCTCCGCTGTGTCTCTTTCCCCCCCTCCCTCCCTCCGCTGTGTCTCTTTCCCCCCCCTCCCTCCCTCCGCTGTGTCTCTTTCCCCCCCTCCCTCCCTCCGCTGTGTCTCTTTCTCCCCCCCCTCCCTCCGCTGTGTCTCTCTCCCCCCCCTTCCCTCCCTCCGCTGTGTCTCTTCCTCCCCCCTCCCTCCCTCCCTCTGCTGTGTCTCTTCCTCCCCCCCTCCCTCCCTCCGCTGTGTCTCTTTCCCCCCCCCTCCCTCCCTCCGCTGTGTCTCTTTCCCCCCCTCCCTCCCTCCCTCCGCTGTGTCTCTTTCCCTCCCTCCCTCCGCTGTGTCTCTTTCCCCCGCTCCCTCCCTCCGCTGTGTCTCTTTCCCCCCTCCCTCCCTCCGCTGTGTCTCTTCCCCCCCCTCCCTCCCTCCGCTGTGTCTCTTCCCCCCCCTCCCTCCCTCCGCTGTGTCTCTTTCCCCCCCTCCCTCCCTCCGCTGTGTCTCTTTCCCCCCCTCCCTCCCTCCGCTGTGTCTCTTTCCCCCCCTCCCTCCCTCCGCTGTGTCTCTTTCCCCCCCTCCCTCCCTCCGCTGTGTCTCTTTCCCCCCTCCCTCCCTCCGCTGTGTCTCTTTCCCCCCTCCCTCCCTCCGCTGTGTCTCTTTCCCCCCCTCCCTCCCTCCGCTGTGTCTCTTTCCCCCCCTCCCTCCCTCCGCTGTGTCTCTTTCCCCCCCCCTCCCTCCCTCCGCTGTGTCTCTTTCCCCCCCTCCCTCCGCTGTGTCTCTTTCCCCCCCTCCCTCCGCTGTGTCTCTTTCCCCCCCTCCCTCCCTCCGCTGTGTCTCTTCCACCCCTCCCTCCGCTGTGTCTCTTCCACCCCTCCCTCCGCTGTGTCTCTTCCACCCCTCCCTCCCTCCCTCCGCTGTGTCTCTCCCCCCTCCCTCCCTCCGCTGTGTCCCTCCCTCCGCTGTGTCTCTCCCCCCCTCCCTCCCTCCGCTGTGTCTCTCTCCCTCCCTCCGCTGTGTCTCTTCCACCCCTCCCTCCCTCAGCTGTGTCTCTTCCACCCCTCCCTCCCTCAGCTGTGTCTCTTCCACCCCTCCCTCCCTCAGCTGTGTCTCTTCCACCCCTCCCTCCCTCAGCTGTGTCTCTTCCCCCCCCCCCTCCCTCCCTCCGCTGTGTCTCTTCCCCCCCTCCCTCCCTCCGCTGTGTCTCTTCCCCCCCTCCCTCCCTCCGCTGTGTCTCTTCCCTCCCCCTCCCTCCCTCCGCTGTGTCTCTTCCCCCCCTCCCTCCACCGCTGTGTCTCTTCCCCCCTCCCTCCCTCCGCTGTGTCTCTTCCACCCCTCCCTCCCTCCGCTGTGTCTCTTCCACCCCTCCCTCCCTCCGCTGTGTCTCTTCCACCCCTCCCTCCCTCCGCTGTGTCTCTTCCCCCCCTCCCTCCGCTGTGTCTCTTCCCCTCCCTCCCTCCCTCCGCTGTGTCTCTTCCCCTCCCTCCCTCCGCTGTGTCTCTTCCCCTCCCTCCCTCCGCTGTGTCTCTTCCCCTCCCTCCAACCCTCCCTCCGCTGTGTCTCTTCCCCTCCCTCCCTCCCTCCCTCCGCTGTGTCTCTTCCCCTCCCTCCCTCCCTCCGCTGTGTCTCTTCCCCTCCCTCCCTCCCTCCGCTGTGTCTCTTCCCCTCCCTCCCTCCCTCCGCTGTGTCTCTTCCCCTCCCTCCCTCCCTCCGCTGTGTCTTTCCCCCCCCCCCCTCCCTCCGATGTGTCTCTCTCCCCCCCTCCCTCCCTCCGATGTGTCTCTCTCCCCCCTCCCTCCCTCCGATGTGTCTCTCTCCCCCCCTTCCCTCCCTCCGCTGTGTCTCTTCCCTCCCTCCGCTGTGTCTCTTCCCTCCCTCCGCTGTGTCCCTCCCTCCCTCCGCTGTGTCTCTTCCCTCCCTCCGCTGTGTCCCTCCCTCCCTCCGCTGTGTCCCTCCCTCCCTCCGCTGTGTCCCTCCCTCCCTCCCTCCGCTGTGTCCCTCCCTCCCTCCCTCCGCTGTGTCCCTCCCTCCCTCCGCTGTGTCCCTCCCTCCCTCCGCTGTGTCCCTCCCTCCCTCCCTCCGCTGTGTCCCTCCCTCCCTCCCTCCGCTGTGTCCCTCCCTCCCTCCCTCCGCTGTGTCCCTCCCTCCCTCCGCTGTGTCCCTCCCTCCCTCCGCTGTGTCCCTCCCTCCCTCCGCTGTGTCTCTTCCTCCTCCCTCCGCTGTGTCTCTTCCTCCTCCCTCCGCTGTGTCTCTTCCACCCCTCCCTCCCTCCGCTGTGTCTCTTCCTCCCTCCCTCCCTCCGCTGTGTCTCTTCCCCCCCTCCCTCCCTCCGCTGTGTCTCTTCCCCCCCTCCCTCCCTCCGCTGTGTCTCTTCCACCCCTCCCTCCCTCCGCTGTGTCTCTTCCACCCCTCCCTCCCTCCGCTGTGTCTCTTCCACCCCTCCCTCCCTCCGCTGTGTCTCTTCCACCCCTCCCTCCCTCCGCTGTGTGTCTTCCACCCCTCCCTCCCTCCGCTGTGTGTCTTCCACCCCTCCCTCCCTCCGCTGTGTCTCTTCACCCCTCCCTCCCTCCGCTGTGTCTCTTCCACCCCTCCCTCCCTCCGCTGTGTCTCTTCCACCCCTCCCTCCCTCCGCTGTGTCTCTTCCCCTCCCTCCCTCCGCTGTGTCTCTTCCCCCCTCCCTCCGCTGTGTCTCTCCCCCCCTCCCTCCCTCCCTCCGCTGTGTCTCTCCCCCCCTCCCTCCGCTGTGTCTCTCCCCCCTCCCTCCCTCCGCTGTGTCTCTCCCCCCTCCCTCCCTCCGCTGTGTCTCTCCCCCCTCCCTCCCTCCGCTGTGTCTCTCCCCCCTCCCTCCCTCCGCTGTGTCTCTCCCCCCTCCCTCCCTCCGCTGTGTCTCTCCCCCCCCTCCCTCCGCTGTGTCCCTCCCCTCCCTCCCTCCGCTGTGTCTCTCCCCTCCCTCCCTCCGCTGTGTCTCTCCCCTCCCTCCCTCCGCTGTGTCTCTCCCCTCCCTCCCTCCGCTGTGTCTCTCCCCTCCCTCCCTCCGCTGTGTCTCTCCCCCCCCCTCCCTCCGCTGTGTCCCTCCCTCCGCTGTGTCTCTCTCCCTCCCTCCGCTGTGTCTCCCTCCCTCCCTCCGCTGTGTCTCTCCCCTCCCTCCCTCCGCTGTGTCTCTTCCCCTCCCTCCCTCCGCTGTGTCTCTTCCCCTCCCTCCCTCCGCTGTGTCTCTTCCCCTCCCTCCCTCCGCTGTGTCTCTTCCCCTCCCTCCCTCCGCTGTGTCTCTTCCCCTCCCTCCCTCCGCTGTGTCTCTTCCCCTCCCTCCCTCCGCTGTGTCTCTTCCCCTCCCTCCCTCCGCTGTGTCTCTTCCCCTCCCTCCCTCCGCTGTGTCTCTTCCCCTCCCTCCCTCCGCTGTGTCTCTTCCCCTCCCTCCCTCCGCTGTGTCTCTTCCCCTCCCTCCCTCCGCTGTGTCTCTTCCCCTCCCTCCCTCCGCTGTGTCTCTTCCCCTCCCTCCCTCCGCTGTGTCTCTTCCCCTCCCTCCCTCCGCTGTGTCTCTTCCCCTCCCTCCCTCCGCTGTGTCTCTTCCCCTCCCTCCCTCCGCTGTGTCTCTCCCCTCCCTCCCTCCGCTGTGTCTCTCCCCTCCCTCCCTCCGCTGTGTCTCTCCCCTCCCTCCCTCCGCTGTGTCTCTCCCCTCCCTCCCTCCGCTGTGTCTCTTCCCTCCCTCCGCTGTGTCTCTCCCCTCCCTCCCTCCGCTGTGTCTCTCCCCTCCCTCCCTCCGCTGTGTCTCTCCCCTCCCTCCCTCCGCTGTGTCTCTCCCCTCCCTCCCTCCGCTGTGTCTCTCCCCTCCCTCTCTCCGCTGTGTCTCTCCCCTCCCTCCCTCCGCTGTGTCTCTCCCCTCCCTCCCTCCGCTGTGTCTCTCCCCTCCCTCCCTCCGCTGTGTCTCTCCCCTCCCTCCCTCCGCTGTGTCTCTTTCCTTCCTCCCTCCCTCCGCTGTGTCTCTTTCCTTCCTCCCTCCCTCCGCTGTGTCTCTTTCCTTCCTCCCTCCCTCCGCTGTGTCTCTCTCCCTCCCTCCGCTGTGTCTTTCCTCCCTCCCTCCCTCCGCTGTGTCTCTTTCCTCCCTCCCTCCCTCCGCTGTGTCTCTTTCCTCCCTCCCCTCCCTCCGCTGTGTCTCTTTCCTCCCTCCCCTCCCTCCGCTGTGTCTTTTCCCCCTTCCTTCCTTATCACCCTCCTCAACTCCCCTCCTCAACAGTCATTCTCCCTCCTCCTCAACAGTCATTCTCCCTCCTCATCAACAGTCATTCTCCCTCCTCATCAACAGTCATTCCCCCTCCTCATCAACAGTCATTCCCCCTCCTCATCAACAGTCATTCTCCCTCCTCATCAACAGTCATTCTCCCTCCTCATCAACAGTCATCCTCATCCTCAACCCCCCTCGAATTACCTCCCCCTCTCCCTTTCCCCTCACTTACCTTCCATCAGCAGCTGATCCTCCGCGTCTTCCGGCTGCGTCGGGACCCGGCCAACGCTAATGACGTGACGCGCATATGACGTTACGTCATTAGCATATGCCGGGTCCCGACGAGGCCAAGGAGCAGCTGCTGATGGAAGGTAGGTGAGGGAAGAGGGCTAGGTAATTCGAAAGGGTTAAAGTGAGGAGGGGGGTTGAGGATGATAAGGGAGGAGGAGGGAAAGAGACACCAGGGAGAGAAGGGGAAGGAGACACGGGAGAGAGCGTATGGCTTATTGTCGTCCTATGTACAGATACTCCAGTCTCTGCTGTTGAACTCTGCAGCTCCTCCACGGTTATCTTAGGTCTCTGTGCTGCCTCTCTGATTAATACCCTCCTTGCCCGGTCCGTGAGTTTTGGTGGGCGGCCGTCTCTTGGCAAGTTTGCTGTTGTGCCATGTTCTAACCATTTGGTTATGATAGATTTGATGGTGCTCCTGGGGATCATCAAAGATTTGGATATTTTTTTTATAACCTAACCCTGACTTGTACTTCTCAACAACATTGTCCCTTACTTGTTTTGAGAGTTCCTTGGTCTTCATGGCAGTGTTTGGTTATTGGTGCCTCTTACTTAGGTGTTGCAGCCTCTGGGGCCTTTCAAAAAAGGTGTGTATCTGTAATGACAGATAATGTGACACTTAGATTGCACACAGGTGGACATCATTTCACTAATTATGTGACTTCTGAAGGTAATTGGTTGCACCAGAGCTTTTGATGGGCTTCATAAAAAAAAGGGGGTGAATACATACGAACGTGCCAATTTTCTGTTTTCTATTTCTAAAAAATAGTTTTATGTATATATTTTTCTCACTTCACTTCACCAACTTAGACTATTGTGTTCTGATCCATTACATAAATTTCAGATTAACAAAACATTGAATTTAAGGCTGTAATGTAACAAAATAGGTAAAAAGTCAAGGGGGTAAATACATTTGCCAGGCACTGTGTGTGTATATGTATGTGTGTGTGTATTATATATATATATATATATAGATATATAGATATATAGATATATATAGATATATAGATATAGATATATATATATATATATATATATATATATATATATATATATATATATATATATATATATATATATATATAGATAGATAGATATTAAAAGTCTACACACCCCTGTTAAAATGTCAGGTTTCTGTGCTTTTAAAAAAATGAGACAAAGATAAATCATTTCAGCCCTTTTTTACACCTTTTTAATGTGACCTATAAACTGTGCAACTCAATTGAAAAACAAACTGAAATCTTTTAGGCATAAGTATGCACACCCTTAAACTAATACCTTGTTGAAGCACCTTTTGATTTTATTACAGCACTCAGTCTTTTTGGGTATGAGTCTATCAGCATGGCACATTTTGACTTGGCAAGATTTGCCCACTCTTCTTTGCAAAAACACTCCAAATCTGTCAGATTGCGAGGGCATCTCTTGTGCACAGCCATCTTCAGATCACCCCACAGATTTTCAATCGGATTCAGGTCTGGGTTCTGGCTGGGCCATTCCAAAACTTTAATCTTCTTCTGGTGAAGCTATTCCTTTGTTGATTTGGATGTATGCTTTGGATCGTTGTCATGCTGAAAGATGAAGTTCATCTTCATGTTCAGCTTTCTAGCAGAAGCTTGAAGGTTTTGTGCCAATATTGACTGGTATTTGGAACTGTTCATAATTCCCTCTATCTTAACTAAGGCCCCAGTTCCAGCTGAAGAAAGCATGATTCTGCCACCACCATGCTTCACTGTGGGTATGGTGTTCTTTTGGTGATGTGCAGTGTTGTTTTTGCGCCAAACCTATCTTTTGGTATTATGGCCAAAAAGTTCAACCTTGGTTTCATCAGACCATAACACATTTTCCCACATGCTTTTGGGAGACTTCAGATGTGTTTTTGCAAAATGTAGCCTGGCTTGGATGTTTTTCTTCGTAAGGAAAGGCTTTCGTCTTGCCACTCTAACCAAAGCCCAGACATATGAAGAATACGGGAGATTGTTGTCACATGTACCACACAGCCAGTACTTGCCAGATATTCCTGCAGCTCCTTTAATGTTGTTTTAGGCCTCTTGGTAGCCTCCCAGACCAGTTTTCGTCTTGTCTTTTCAGCAATTTTGGAGGGAGCTTCAGTTCTTGGTAATGTCACTGTTGTGCCATATTTTCTCCACTTGATGATGACTTCACTGTGTTCCATAGTATATCTAATGCCTTGGAAATTCTTTTGTACCCTTCTCCTGACTGATACCTTTTAACAATGAGATCCCTCTGATGCTTTGAATGCTTTCTGTGGACCATGGCTTTTGCTGTGGGATGCGACTAAGAAAATTTCAGGAAAGACCAACTAGAGCAGCTGAACTTTATTTGGGGTTAATTAGAGGCACTTTAAATGATGGCAGGTGTATGCTGACTCCTATTTAACACAATTTGGAATGTGATTGCTTAATTCTGAACACAGCTACATCCCCAGTTATAAGAGGGTGTTCAGACTTATGCAACCAGATTATTTTTCTTTTTCTTCCCTCCACCTAAAAGATTTCAGTTTGTTTTTCAATTGAGTTGTACAGTTTATAGGTCACATTAAAGGTGGAAAAATATATATATATTTTTACAGCACAGAAACTTGACATTTTAACAGGGGTGTTTAGACTTTTTATATTCACTATATATATATATATATATATATATATATATATATATATATATATATATATATATATATATATACTAGCGAATTGCCCGTCAAAAAATGACGGCAATGAAATTGTAAATGAGCTAATGCTGTTTGGTGTATAATAATACATTAATAAATTAATATACTTTACCTATTTTGAAGTAATATATGCAGGAAGCATTGTGTTGAAGAGCTGACAATCTGTTTTGATGTTGCTGCAGCATTAGTGGTGTGGAGCTGCTGTGTAAGCGTCCTGAACGTGTGCAGTGTAATAGTGTGCGTGCGCGAGACCAAACCGTTAGCGTAGTTGTGTACTTCCGCATTGTTGTAATATGGCGGGTAATGTGTGGTTTGCGTCTGCGGAATATCCGTAGGTCTTTTGTGGTGTTTTGCGTGTTTCTTGTCGTGTTTCTTGTGGTGTTTTGCGTGTTTCTTGTGGTGTTTTGCGTGTTTCTTGTGGTGTTTTGCGTGTTTCTTGTGGTGTTTTGCGTGTTCCTTAGCCTCGTTTTCGTTTTGTTCAGCGGCCATTTTTTCTCTCGCTTAGAGAATTTTTTAGTGTCTAAACTCTTTTGAGGTGTAACTTCATTTTTTGAGGTCCTGGATGCCCCCTCTTGCTGTAGGTAAGCTTTTTATGTATGTGTTGTGTGTATTTATTGTGTTTTTAATTTTTTCATGTTCGCGGGTTGCAGACGATTTTTGCGAGGTCGTAATGTGTGGTAACGTGTGTTGTATGTTGTTTGCGTTCCGTATGTTGTTTGCGTTCCGATATAAAGTTTGCGAGGGTCGCAGTTGCTGGCATTGAGCACCTTCGGCGCCGTGTGTTGTATGTTTTTTGCGTTCCGACGTAAAGTTTGCGAGGGTCGCAGTTGCTGGCATGGTGTGTTGTATGTTTTTTGCGTTCCGACGTAAAGATTGCGAGGGTCGCAGTTGCTGGCAAGGAGCGCCTTCGGCGCTCCTTGCCAGCAACTGGAGCCCTCGCTATGCGAGGGCCGTGGCTCGCTGTGCGAGCCCGCAAGTGTTAGCAACAACTCGTATGCTCACAACTTATAGAATAATTTACACATAGCAGGGAAAAAGTGCATATATTGTAATCCACCTTAAGTGAACAGAAGAGGAGAGAGGCAGGGGTGGGACTGTGTCTGAATGCTGGTCCCAGAGGATACAGGATCTGATGGGATACTGAATCTCTTATTACAGTAGCACTGCAGGAGATAATTTACACATAGCAGAGAAAAAGTGCATGTGTGCTTCAATATATAGAAATCCACCTTAAGTGAACAGCAGAGGAGAGCGGCCCCTGCGTGATGTCATTAACAGATGCCGGCAGCTCACAGGAAAAGCAGCAGGAGGTGCTCCCATCAGAGTAAGGAGAGGGGGGAAAGGAGGAGGATACGGGAGGTAGGAGGATGATAAGGGGTGAGGAGGAGGATGATGATAAGGGGTGAGGAGGGGGGTTAAGATAAGGGGTGAGGAGGAGGATGATGTGGGGAAGGAGGAAGCATGTTGTCAAACTGCGAGTTGTCATCCTGCAAGGCCGCAAGTGTGACGACAACTCGCAGTTAGACAATTATAATATGTATATTATTCATACATCAGTGGTGTGTTAATAAATACATTTTAAAATGTGATTTAGAACCAATGACTTGATAATGAAAACATTTTATGAAACTCTCTTTCCACTAGACCAACACCCTCTGCTTTAAAAACTGTGTAACAGCTACAATCGGTTAATTTTTTAACTATCACATATTATAATTGTCAAACTGCGATTTGTCGTCACGCTTGCGAAGCGAGGCGAGCCGTTGAGGCATAGAAGCCTACCGAGCTCGGATGACTTAGGCAATGAGCGACAAAGGCGCTCAGTGCCCTGCAAGCCTTGCAAGGCAAGCAGTTGAGGCTTGGAAACACGCAAGACTTAGGTTGAAATGAGCGCCAAAGGCGCTCCTGCGAGGCGAGCAGTTGAGGTATTGAAGCACGCGGGACTTAAGCTGCAAGCACTTGAGGATTTAGAAACCGAATTCGGAAAAACACGAATGTAATGACCGAACCACGGAAATCGAAAGGCAACGAAAATAAATAACTTAAAACACACAGCACAGGGCGATAGCCATGACGCCTGGGAGTGAGGTTGCAAGCCAATTTTTTCCCAAATTGCCGTGTTTCGTAAGTCGAAAATCGCCTAATCGAGGGAAAAAAAATCTGGAAACAAAATGAAAACAAGGCTAAACACATTCTGACCTTGGAAAAATACACAGGACTAAGAAAATACACAACAGCAAAGACACTTACACTTGCAAGAACAACGCCAGGCATGCAGAAAGTTTCCACAGACACACAGAGAAGGAACACACAGGGAAGGGACAGGGGGGAGATGGTGGAGAGAGACACATGGCATTCCCAAGCACAAAACTTACAGGTTAATGAACCCTGCAATTAGCGTACCGTAGGCAGGAGGAAAGGTTCACAATGAGCGCCGAAGGTGATCATTGCAAAGCAGGAAAGTTGAAGTACATGAGGGGGAGAGGCTTGCAACGTGTGTGTGTGTTTACAGAATTTTTCACAGAAACAAAAACACAACAGTACCTCATGTTTTATTATTTAACCTAAAAATATAGGTCTGATTTTTAAAACTGTCAAGAAATATTAATCTTTGGGTGGAATCATGACCTGTAGTTTCAAAGGCAACTACATTACTGATTGAGCTATTTCACCAGCTATTGCTTTTGATATGACTAAGTAGTTACAAAGAGTCAGTCACAGCATTATTTAATCACTGAAAGCCTCTGCACCTGAATCTCATTTATTCATTGTTCTGCATGGTACAGAGCTCATTACTCATTCAAACACTCACTGAAACAGCCAGATTCAGTTGATAACTCCACCAATGCAGCATCCATTTTCAAAATTAAAACACTTTTTTTCCATGTGCTTTTTCACCCCCTATCACAGCGCACATATAGGGGACTTTTGTGGTCCGTTAAAACCGTGAACGTGCAAGCCATATAATAATATATGTACATACAATTTCATATAGGGATTGAAGCCTCATCCTGCTCATTATAATTCTAGTGTGTTTAGTGAATACTGAATGCCATGCTATTTTGAAAGCTGAAAATGACGTATGAAAATGTATAACAACTTTTTACTTATCTGTGCGTTGGTCTGTGTAGTGGATGGGAGTTTTGCAAATCGAGACAAAGTAATTTAGCTGTATTGTAACATTACACATCTTTCTGCACTTTTACAGTATAGCAAACTTTCTAAGGTTTTCTCACATGAGTCTGATAAAGAGGTGGATGTCTTAAAAGAACACTGTCACTTCAACAACACGTTAATGTTGATTCACCTTAAACAAGATTTAAAACGGTATATTACAACTAGCTGTTTTCCTCTAGAATAAATCATCCCAGAGGTATTCATTCAGATTGTATTGATCTTTGATATCTCCATTTATTCGGTAATGTCACTGATGAGAAACAACATAATGTAACTTTTGCTTTCTTGTGTATATTCTAAATTGACATATTACAATTTGTAAAAAAAAAAAAACAAAGCAATTTACATAATTCAGGGCTTGGGGGTGACGGCTTCTAAAATTTTACTGCTGGTTCCCAAATTTTACTTTTATCATAGATGGAGAAAAATAATCCACATCATGTCTTCTAAAATATTGTTTACTAGCTCCTACCTAACCTGGCTTGTTCCAAAGTTTGTCAACCCCTGACATAATGATTGATTTTTAAGTCTGAAGTGCCATGACCATTTAGCAGTGATAGAAAGTAGCACTGGTTTTAGGAACTGCCTTTCTTTATATGTTTCTTGGGAGTACACATTTGTATGTATAGTTTCATTAAATGGTGCAACACTATATGGATTCTACAGTGCTCGTATCTATTGTAATTTATGCAACTGAAGGATTGTACTGATTCGAATTTTGATCTGATTAATTTGTAGATTTTGGAAGGACTTGTTTGTTATCATGAATTGTGGAAATTGTTTTGTTGAAACCTTAAGAAAATTGGGTTATCCCAAGGCTCCCAAACTAGATGGCGAAGATTTTGACTGGCTGTTTGAAACTACTGATGATAAAGCTTTCCTAGACTGGTTTTGTGCCAATGTAACTGAGCAGAATGTTTTATCTGATGAAAAACTCCAAGCATTTAGTACCTTAAAGGAGTCTGGCAACACTATACTGGATGAGAATGCCTTGGATGAGATTCTGCAGACCTGCAAACCTTTACATTCAAAAACCGATGCTATGGAGGAAATAGAGATGGGGAAGTTGGAAGAAGAACTTGAAGCTTTGCAAAAACTAAAACATCTTCATATTAGTCGACGTAATAAAATTCAAATGATGGCTGCAAATAATAGTCATTTGTGCTTGAAACTCAAAGATAAAGAAGAGGAAGAAGCTAAATTATTAAAAGAAAATCTAAGTTTGTTGCAAGCCTCTAATAAAAAACTGAATCATGAGCTTCAGACTGTTGTAGAAGGTGTTCAGAAATTAATATATTTTTTTGCTGTTCCTGAAGCAGGCACAGAGTTTTCATCTCAGCCAATTTTTCTCTCACAAATTGTCCTTGACAAATACTTGGAATGTGAAAATCAAAGCACTGCTGCCCTAACTTCATTCACTAAAGAACATTTTATTGGCTTATCTAAGTTTATGGAAGACTCTGAGGAAAAGTTTGAGCTTATTCAACTTAAGGAAAGCACTCCTTCAAGTAATGGTGATGCCCGTGAAGACAAGTGCCAGGAGATGATGAGACTCCAATTGGCATACATATGTGCAAACAACAAACTCATTCAAGCCAAGGTCAAACATGCAGGTTTAAAAGCTGGTCAACAGTGGGCAGAGGATATTATCTGTAATATGCAGGACAAGGTAAGCTTGCATCATATATAAGCGATAGATATGCATGGATCAGTATAAGCATTATAGTTTTAAAAACCTTGAATGTATAAATAAGAATTATAATGATTAATGTTTGAGATCATTTTGTGGTGGGGGAAGAGACCAAAGCTCTAGGTAGTTGGATACACATTAAAGAGACACAGTAGCCCCAAATTATTCATTTACTTTTCGATATATCATGTTTTTAAAAAAAGGTTTTATTAGTTAAAGGGTTCCTGTAAGTTTTACAAATTACATTTTATTGCTTAAATAACTCAGCAAGTTATTTTATAGTGTTTGATAACTTTTATAGTGGACTAACTAAAAAGATCAGTTACATATCTTTATCATCTTCAATTGAAGAGACCTTTGGTATTATGAAAGCTCTTTAACTCGCTTTTAATCGCTGCTCTGAAATGTATTACTTATTTATACTATAACACTACATCAAATAGTTCAGAAACTCAATCTTCTCTTCAACCAGTGGGGAGAAAATGGTTGAGTCAGAAATCACTCTGACTTCAAAATGGATGGAATTAGTTATGAAATGTATTGTTATTGTTGTTGTTTTTATTGTATATAAATATATACATTCACTACATCAACAGAATTAATGTAATATATATAATCACATTATCTGACACCACTCAAAAGTGATCTACAATATATCCATCCCCGTTCTTTTTATTGTTTTTTATCTTATTATATACCCCGTCTCGCTATAGAATTGTGGCTTTTCGTGGGACTGGATTTATGATCATGAAGTTCAGACAACATGCTTGAAGTTTCATGACTGAATTCATTTTGGAAAAAAATAAACATAACATTTAAATTATTGCCCATTTTTATATTTTGTATTCTGACTTGTTCTTAAATAATTCCATTTTACAGCTATTTGTATTTTGAAAAGGTCAAATACAAGCTGTTAAAAGAACAATGACACAAGTCATACTTTGCACAATTAGTTTTATAAATCTGGAAAATTCCAAATATAATGTACAATAGTGAAAGCGAAATTAAATAATGAATTCTGCTTCCATTGTTTGAGCCATTTACTTTGTTTTCCTAACAGGATTAGTCACATGTGAATGCCTTTGAACACAGCTAAGATCTCTATTTACTGTTTTGTGGAATTTAGCAGTAGTATTCAGTGTTTACCAGCCTAGTGGCATGTAGGAGTAGACAAGTGGGTCTATAGTTCTTCAATGTGTGTTTCTGTGTTTGCTTTTCAAGCTGGGCAGTGCTTCAAATTAATTGGGTTGTTGTAAATCAGGCTGGGGGGATCAATGGTACAATTACTATCCCACTCAATTTACAGGGCTACATTAAGTGCTCTGTATGTTTTGTATGGCAACCACCAGGCACAAGCAACGTTTTCTATAAAAATGCTTTTATGACCATGGTTTACACTGTTGATACTATTTCTAGTTTGATACATGCATCATAAAAATGAAAGTTTTTTTTTGTTCACTGTATACTGTATGTTGCAGTGGTGAACATTGTTATTGTGTGCTTGTTTGTTTTGCATGAGAAATTGCCAATGTGCATTTTAGTAAATGTATTATTTGTTTTTGAATTTTGCAGGGTGCTCACAAAGAGAGCTTGAAAGCCAGAATCTCAAGTTTAAAGGATGAGGTGTCACAAATTAAAAATCAGATTGACTTGATTAACCGGGAAACACTTCCTGACGTGATACGAGAGAATGCCCAGCTATTAAACATGCCTATTGTAAAAGGAGACTATGATCGGCAGCTGGCTCGCCTGAAACTGTATATATCCAGACAAGATATTGTATTGAACCATTTGATAAAACAAAAAGCTTCATCTGAGCTCCTTCAGCTGGGTCATGAATTAGAATTGAGAAAACACCGAGATGTTTACAGACAACTTAGACAAATCATTCAAGAGCTGAAATTAAGCAATGAGAAACTCGATAAAAGGTTGCACATACTGTCTGATCCAAATTTGATCTCTGTATCAACACCTAGGAGCAATATTGATTCAAAGGATATTGCTACTCACAGGTAACACTGCTCATTCTGTCATAATTATTTCCATACCTAATAAAATACTTATGCCAAATGTATCCTTAGGTTAGCTTAATGCATTGCTTCAAATGCATGACTTTGTTTATTCTTGCAACCCTTTGGTAAATTTACTTTAGCAAACAACCACCAATTCATGACCCCTTGTGTCCGTGTTCCTAATTTTCTTAAAAAATATTCCCACTGAATGTCATTTAATTTCTAACAAAAAGAAAGCTAACTGGCTTCTTTAGGTTTCCTATTTTTGTGGATTCTTTGCTAATGTTGCTCAATTAAATCTTCATGAACCATCAGTATCTAATATCAATTATATTATCATTTCATATATGCCAGTAGAATGTAAAAACATTTTCTTTATCCCTTTTTAACTATTAAAAATGTAACAATTTAGGTCTGGGATTGATAAAATACAGGGAGCCAGAGCTTCTAAAATCTGGATTCAGCCTCCGTTTAATATAAATTTACCCACTCCTGTTTTAAATGAACTTGTATTCTTTGATACAATAGTATAACATTTTACACACGCATACTCTAGAAAGAACATTTATCATTTAAGCCTTGACAAATGCCAGGTCGCTATATATATATTTTTTATTTTTTTAAGTAAGATCTTGTGTCATAATTGCTCAGGTGACCGAAGGGCACTGCAAGAGCTGAGTGCAAAAAATGATAAATCTGCTATGAAAATCGTTCCAGTATTCAGCTAGTGTAGGGATTCTCTCTACACAATGAAGGAAAACAGAAAAGTTACAATGTAATGTTGATACAGAACAGAAAATTAACAGGCAGGAGTTGATGAATGGTTAGGAGGTTAGAGAGATTGTAAATCTTATTGATGCAAGTTTGCATTCAGGCGATTGTGCATAGAGATGCTGAGAAGCTTTGAGGCAAAAATGGGTTGCAGACAGGCACTGTTGGTTGTGTATTTCTCAGGAGCCAGGCAATTTTCTAGGCGAAAAATTTTAAGATGTTTTTGTCCATTGTAATTAATTGCTGGATATGAATGTACTATGGTTTCTCTTCTTTGCTCTAATTTTTTCCTTGTTTTTTTCTTCTAATTGTATCACCTAATTTTTGCTTGATTTTTTTTTATTTATTTTTTTGTAATTTAGCTTTTCGTATATTACAGGTTGTACCAGCTTCTGGATGATGACAAAATGCAGAAATTGTTCAGAACATACAGTGGTTTGGAATCTGTAGCTCAGAAACTAGCCCAAGATATTACTTCACTGAAAGACCAACTGGTAGTTTCTAAACAAGAACAATCTATTTTCCAATCAAAAACAGATGCTGATTTGAAATCTCTTGGAGATTTTATGTATCCTGAAGGAAAAACCCTCCTGCTAAGCACTACCGTAAGTTATAATAAAACTGAAATATTTGTTTGCATATAATTTTTCATGTAAATGTTTGCATTCAATGTACTTGTAACCTTGCTCTCTTTTATGGTGAAATAGTAATGTGCCAACAAAAAAATGAATATTTGCAAATTGAAGCTATTGAATGCATGTCTTCTAGTAATGTAAAAAACGCTCTGAATTTACTAAATTTTGGCATCTCTTCACCTGAAGAGAGCTTCCCATAAAGACTGGCCTTCTTAGCAGTGTCTAGTTACCCTCATTATCTATGGATGTCGCCCTGGTTCATTTTATTTTCCAGGTTATTTCCCAGGTTTTAATTTGTAAATGGCAAGCCTCTTTAGTTGCCACAGACGTTGACTGTATCAGAAAGCAATTCATCCAATCTAGGGAGTATATAAATTCAAACCTGTTTTTCTATTACTCAATTATTATTTTTTAAATAACTTCCAATTGCATATATTTAAATTATTGGTATTTTTTCTATCCTACCATAAATGGAGCCTCTGTTGTGGTCCTTTTTAATGGCTGTTTATTACTAAGGCAGCTTTTTTTGTTTAGAAAATGCTTTATTGCTATATGAATCCATTTTGCGGTATTGTCTGCCATAATATATTTATTTTATGTCCTTCTTAGGAGCTGTCATGTGAATTTCAACATTTGGATAATCACCTGGAAAAACTAAACCATATTCTTGTGGAAGTTCTTGGAGATCTGAAAATCAAAAAGAATATTTTGGAGTCTAATAAACTGCACAAGATGGAAAAACAGCTTTACATATATTTTTTTAAAAATGAAAGCTATTTAAGGAATATTGTGGAAAATCTGGAGTCTCAGGCAGATATCCTTTCATCTACTTGAACTACACATTGGCTAAATACCCAACATGGCATGATCATGTCACATATGGGTAGTTTTAGAAATACTTTTTAATCAGAACAAATGTGTAAAGCATTTTTACATGTTGTGTAAATAACATACATCCTAGAGGCTACTTAATAATTTTACCTATGTATATGAAATACATTGATCATTGTTTCTTCCTTTGCTTCAAACTTTTCATCCAACATTTTTCTGTTTGAAAAGGTAAATCCTCAGCCCTCTAAAAAATCTACACTAAGTAGAACATATTTGTAAGCTAACATAGTATACCACTGAAAAAACAAGATCTAAATCAAATCTATAAAATGTATATTTTCAGCAATATCTTGGCCAACCTGAATATTTTCATACCCATTCAGAATTTTGGTCTACCATCAGATCCAACTACCTAGCAATTTGCTGCACTAGTGGTGGCTCTATGATGAAGCAAGGTTCACGACTGAAGAAAAATACAAAATAGCTTGAATGTGGCTAAAATGTTTTAATTTTTGTAAATGTGATTCTTATTTTTATCAATAGCACTAAAACATTTTTATAAACATTTTACCCGTCCCTGCAGATGTTTTAGATTGCTGAAAAATCTATTTTGAATACAGTGTTTTAAAGCAGTTCTGTTTTTTTTTTATAAAGACAAATGCAGATATTTAAAAATTATAGTTAGGAACAGGTATCCATTATCAATTTAATGTGTAACAAAACAATTATTATATTGTAGTAAACTTACACTGATTAATTGGAATTCTTGTCTGGCAATCTGTCTTCCTTTTTCACCCGCAAGCTTGCCATCCTATTTTTTTTATTTTTTATTAGTGTGTAATCATTGCCAATTACTCCCTTGTACTTTGCACATGCTTGGTATATGGCATTTGAAATGTTGACATTGTGAGTTTCCTGTAATGCAATTTTTAATATCTTTCAGTTGATTTTGAATTATATCATATTTTGAAAAACTGACCCATTTCAATATGACTTTTTATTTTATTTTTAATGAAAATTAAATCCATAATTTGATGAAATATTGTCAGTATTTAATCCATATTGTCTAACAATTGTTATATGTATTTAATTTGAAAACTAATGCCATTAACATTTGAAAACTTATAACCAGGGGTGGACAAAAATATCTAACACTTAGGAGTCTGGAAGATTTCATAAGAGTCAAATAGACTTTTTCTAACAGCCTAGAAGGAAACCAATTATACTTTGGAAAAATATTTAGGCCAGAAGTATACATTTTAGGAGTCCATGTTCCTGTGAAATTTCTGCACCTACCTATAGCAAGTACAAACAAAATGGAAAGCTATACCTTCTTGGATTGAACAGAGCAGTGTCCATTACTTGTTTATAGTTATGTATGTTCCTGCATGTGAGAATATAGCTAATAATGTTCTACATTTATGGTGTGAGATATTGAGATAGTTAAATATGGTGCTCATTTATGGGTGGGGGTTGCTTCTTTGTGCTGCAGTGTTACAGTTTTACAAAAATCTTTAAAAAAAAATTTGTTTAGTGCGGTGGTAATTCTGTATGTTTTTTTATTTTGCTCCTTTAATGCTATCCTTTTTAGCACAACCATTGGCAATCTGATTTCACAAATAAACAGAAATCACTTTGTATGCACACTTTTTTTTAACTATTGTTACAGAGTTTTTCTCTAATATTTTAATAAGGATTCGACCACGGTACTGGGAAACAAGGAAATGAAAATAACAAAAGAAAAAAGAATCAAAACATTGCAACTAGAATCAATGGCTACCAGTGTAGTGAGGGATGGCATCATTTTCACATTTATTTATTTTTCTACTTTTATTTATGTCTAGAAACATCTACATAGCAAATGTTTATTCTCTCAAAAAAATGTGTTTTTTTGGAATAGGGAGTTATCTTAAATTTATTGATTCCCGTTTTCATAAGTTCTTTTCCCAATACAAAGACCAGTTAAAGATATATCTACGTTTTGATAGATTATGAGTGCATCTGATAGAGGAGAATCAGTAGTGTATGAAAACATTTTATTTTTTTTGCATGAAAAAAATACCAAAATAAACATTTAAGCACTTACCCTGAGGTTAGGCCTCTTAAAATCTTTAAATGCTGTATGGTGAGAAACTGCACCTGCCCCTTTTGCTGTACAGAATCCAATTATTTGTATAGGCATTTGCTATAGCTTTTACACTTTTCATAAACCGAAATTTAAGGAACATGGCATTTGTAATTGTAATAAAGTATTATTTTTTTTGTATTATGATTTTACAGCTCCCTTTAGATTTTTTATAACCCATATGTTTAAATGTATAGTGGCACCATAAATAAGAAAGAGAACAGGTTGTCAAAGCCCCCTAAAAGACCTTACACATTCCAAGATTAAATAGACCACCTTGATCCATCAAGTGCACTGCACAAAATGTACAAGTGAAGAATGCAACAAAGTAGACTCTTGTTGCTTTATTTGACTTGTCAGTTTCTTTGTTATGACTGATTGGTTGCATTTTTGCACAAAGTCTATACTATTATATAAATATGTATCGTTTATATGTATAAACTGCTGTTGAACAAATAACATAGATTATCCGGTACAGACTGTTAGTGTAAATAACACCTCAGTGTTCCAGATTTATTAGTCTTCTTTGGAAATTGGGTGTTTCCTATTCACATTCTCCATAGAAAAAGAACAGTTCGTATGTGGTCCCTGAGAACCATCTGAGGGTGGGATAACATGTGGAAAAGTATTTTAAAAATTACAATTTCCAAGGCAATTCTTGGTCAATGTACTTATTACTTGTAGAATCTACACAGTTAATAAGACCTAAAGAACATAAACAGTGCCTTGCAAATGTATTTCTCTCCCCCCCCTTGACTTTTTACCTATTTTGTTACATTACAGCCTTAAGTTCACTGCTTTGTTAATCTGAATTTTATGTAATGGATCAGAAAACAATAGTCTAAATTGGTGAAGTGAAATGAGAAAAATTATATACATACAGAAAATTGGCATGTGCGTATGTTTGGCCCACTTTGTTAAGAAGCCCATAAAAAGCTCAGAAGTCACATACAGTGGATATAAAAAGTCTACACACCCCTGTTAAAATGTCAGGTTTCAGTGCTGTAAAAAAATGAGACAAAGATGAATCATTTCAGAACTTTTTCCACCTTTTAATGTGACCTATAAACCTTACAACTCAATTGAAAAATAAACTGAAATCTTTTAGGTAGAGGGAAGAAAAAGAAAAATAATCTGGCTGCATAAGTCTGAACACCCTCTTATAACTGGGGATGTAGCTGTGTTCAGAATTAAGCAATCACATTCCAAATTGTATTAAATAGGAGTCAGCATACACCTGCCATCATTTAAAGTGCCTCTGATTAACCCCAAATAAAGTTCAGCTGCTCTAGTTGGTCTTTCCTGAAATTTTCTTAGTCGCATCCCACAACAAAAGCCATGGTCCACAGAGAGCTTCCAAAGCATCAGAGGGATCTCATTGTTAAAAGGTATCAGTCAGGAGAAGGGTACAAAGGAATTTCCAATGCGTTAGATATTCCATGGAACACAGTGAAGACAGTCATCATCAAGTGGAGAAAATATGGCACATAAGTGACATTACCAAGAACTGGAGCTCCCTCCAAAATTGATGAAAAGACGAGAAGAAAACTGGTCTGGGGGGCTACCAAGAGGCCTACAACAACATTAAAGGAGCTGCAGGAATATCTGGCAAGTACTGGCTGTGTGGTACATGTGACAACAATCTTCTGTATTCTTCATATGTCTGGGCTATGGGGTAGAGTAGAAATACGAAAGCCTTTTCTTATGAAGAAAAACATCCAAGCCAGGCTACATTTTGCAAAAACACATCTGAAGTCTCCCAAAAGCATGTGGGAAAAGGTGTTATGGTCTGATGAAACCAAGGTTGAACTTTTTGGCCATAATTCCAAAAGATATGTTTGGCGCAAAAACAACACTGCACATCACCAAAAGAACACCCTACCCACAGTGAATCATGGTGGTGGCAGCATCATACTTTGGGGCTGTTTTTATTCAGCTGGAACTGGGGCCTTCGTTTAAGATAGAGGGAATTATGAACAGTTCCAAATACCAGTCAATATTGGCACAAAACCTTCAGGTTTCTGCTAGAAAGCTGAACATGAGGAGGAACTTCATCTTTCAGCAGACAACAAACCAAAGCATGCATCCAAAACCACAAAGTAAATGCTTCACCAGAAGAAAATTAAAGTTTTGGAATGGCCCAACTGGATACCAGACCTGAATCCGATTGAAAATCTGTGGGGTGATCTGAAGAGGGCTGTGCACAGGAGATGCCCTCGCAATCTGACAGATTTGGAGTGTTTTTGCAAAGAAGAGTGGGCAAATCTTGCCATGTCAAAATGTGCCATGCTGATAGACCTATACCCAAAAAGACTGTAAAAAAAGTGCTGTAATAAAATCAAAAGGAGCTTCAACATTATTTTATTTTTATATTTTTTCTTCCCTCTACCTAAAAGATTTCAGTTTGTTTTTCAATTGAGTTGTACAGTTTATAGGTCACATTAAAGGTGGGAAAAAGTTCTGAAATGATTTATCTTTGTCTCATTTTCTGTACAGCACAGGAACCTGACATCTTAACAGGGGTGTGTAGACTTTTTATATCCACTGTGAAAGCCTTCTATAACAATTTTCGTCAATCAGAGAACTTTTTCTTTTTTTTTTAAAGGATGATGAATTGATACAAGTAATTCTTTTTGTACATCAATGTGATAGTTTATTTTTCCCTGAAATTCATTATAGGTGTTTTCTTTGATACAAGCGTTATATGTGGTTTCAAATGTCATAGTTTGTTAAAGAACTTTAGGCCTGTTTCTCATTTTTGTACAGTCCTTTTGTAAACTATACTAAAGCTACTCTAATAGGGTCCAGAGTTTTTTTTTATTAGTTTATGTTTTTGGTATAGTCAAGGGCTTATATTCAACTCTGATTAATAGGTTTAATACTACATTTAACGTTTTGACTTATTGGGAAATATTGTCCCTTTTTAGCTAGATGTTCAATTTTACCCTTAAAGGGTAAATTTGACCTTTTCCCGTTGCAGTGCAAAAGGGTAAAGATAATCAACCTCCTTGGTAAAACAAGTAAAAAAACTAATAATAATAGTTCTAAATCTATAGCTAACTTTCTTTCCCCTGCAGAAAAAAAAATAATACAAAGGAAAAAAGATATTCATACTCTCCCTCTCAGTCTTTGATGGAATTCTTTGAAACTCTTTTAGAAGCTGACGTAAATTCACCGGAGGAGTCATTGAGAGAGACCCTTTTGGAAGAACCGTTGACTATTTCTTCAATGCTTCTTAAGGAGTTTCAGATATCCATCAAAGAAGAATTGACCATGGAAATTAAAAATTATGCTAAAGATATAGGGATTTTGGCTGTTAGGACTGAAGGTATTGAACAGCCCCAAGATATTCTGTTGAAAAATAATGAAGAACTAAAGAATGAGATTTGGGGGCTTAAAGAGGAGATACAGAAATTAAAGGGTCAGTTACTTAAATTTGTTGAATTTAAAAAAATAAACAATATTAGGATTCAGGGAATTTCAGAAACAGTCACCTTTAAAGACTTGCATTAATTTATTGAAACTTTTCTGACCAATTTGGTTAAAAAGGAACTATATGGTGATATACCCATAGAGAGAGTATATTGAATACCTCTCCCTTCTAATATAGGTAAAGATATTGCTAGAGATGTGATTGTAAAATTACATTATATGGCTTACAGGGAAGCTATATTAAAAGCTTCCTTTAACAAAAAAACATTTGACTCTCCATATGAAAATATCAAAATATTCCCAGACCTATCAGTAGATACTTTGTTCCTACATAAAAAATGTCAACCCATTACAAAAGTTTTGAGAGAGAAACAAATCCCCTATAAATTAGGTAATCCACCTAAATTGATATGTTTTGAAAATCACAGACATATTATTAATAATGTTCAAGAAGGGGAAAGTTTCTTAATGAAATTGTTATAATTTCCTAAATAAGGTAAACTTTTCCCCATTTTAGTTTATGTTTATAGTTGTGTAGGTTAGGAATGGGAGGGTACTCTTCAAGGTATTATATTAATAAATTGGGGAGAACGAAATAATCCCTTTACACTGTGTATTTAAAATTATGTTTTTTGTTTTTTTCCTGAGCTTGTAGCCCTAATTATTACACAGGACACTTTGTTATTATAATTTGGTTCAGAAGCACAGATGCACTTTTTATGATGTCTTATGAGAAGAAACTTCTACAATGAATTTAAAATAATAAGATTTGATAGACTGTAGATTGTGGTTGGGGTTATTTTGATATAATAGGTTATGATGGATCTCTGACACTGATTTTGTTGGTTATTTTAATTTGTTGACTCACGTTCACAGAGATGGAGATAATATGAATATATTTTTTTAGATTACCTATTCTGCACACTTGCACTTAAGGATTATATTTTTATTGATTTATTAGTTAGAATTTTTCACACAAGCTGCTATGTATTAAGCTGTTACACTTAATTATAATCGTTTTAAGCTTATTCACAAAATATGAGTTTGAGAAATAGAATATGGAATCTTTATTAGTATCTTTTCCTCTTGTCCTTTTTTGTTTTTTTCTCTGGGCCTGTAGCCCTAATTATTACACACGACACTTTGATATTATAATCCGGTTGAGAAGCACAGATGCACTTTATATGATGTCTTACGAGAAGAAACTTCTATAATTAATTTAAAATTACGTTTTGAAAGGCTGTAAATTGTGTTTCGGGTTATTTTGATATAACAAGTTATGATGGATTGCTGACTGATTTGGTTGGTTATTTTAATTTGTTGACTCATTCACAGAGATGGAAAGAATATAAATATATTTTTTAGAATATTTACTCTGCACATTTGCACTTAAGGATTATAATTTCAATGACTTAGTTTTAATTTTTCACACAAGCTGCTATGTATTGAGCTGTTAAATTTAATTATAATTGTTTTAAGCTCATTTACCTAATATCAGTTTGAGAAACAGAATACGGAATGTATATTAATATCTTTTTTTTTTTTCCTCTCCTTTTATCCTTCTTAAGGGTTGCTAGATGTATTTTGTGGTTTAAAAGTATTGGAGTTACATGTAACGGTTTAAAATTGGTAAGCTCCATATAGATACTTTGTTGAAATAATGTCCTTTTGAATAAGGTTACATTTGGAGCATCGGCACAGGCCATCAGATGTTTTCATCTGACATTGGTGTTTCCCGGGTTGGATCCGTCTTTTATCGAGGTATGTACGGCCCTGTATACACCAATGAATTTTGGTGGGGTAATGGTTTTATGTTTTTTGTTTTGGGACTGGGATTAGAGTTGCTGTGGGGGAGAGTGGACTGATTCACATTGCTTTTGAGTTTTTGGCAGTATGACTTTGAAATTAGTAACGGAAAACATTCAGGGTTTGAACAATCCAGCCAAACGCAGTTTTTAAAAAATGTTTCCTTCAACAGAAGGCAGATTTAATCTGCTTGCAGGAAACACATTGGCAGAAAGGTGTTGTCCCAAACTTTTTAAATAACTGTATTTACAATTCGACCTATAAGAAAAAGGCAAGAGGAGCTTTGATCCTCTTCAGTAACAGACTTTCTGTTTCTGAGGAATTTGTGGAAATTGATTCTGAGGGTCGATATGTAATATGGATAGGGTTAATTAATTAACAAAAAATCATTCAAGGTTCCATAATAGTATGTGGAGATTTTAATCTTATCTCTGATCCGGTTAGAGACCAAAATTCCCCTTATCATCCTATACCTGACATTTCCTTGACAAGGTTATCGAAACAATTCAGATCTTTGTTATCAAATTATCATCTGTATGATGCTTGGAGAGTATTGCACACTAATGAAAAAGATTACACCTTTTTCTCTGCGAGATTCCAGTCCTATTCTAGGTTGGAATATTTCTTTGTTGATATTGCTACTTTAAAAAGAATCTCAAGAGTTGATATTGGGTTAAGGGTCTGGTCTGACCATGCCTCACTTAATTTGGAACTTTTTTCTAATCAATTCTCCCCACATACAAAATCATGAAGACTTGATTCTACCTTTAGACAACGATATAAGCCGTTCATTGCTGAAGAAAGAAATCAACCTCTTTTTATGCAATTAATAACGCTTTGGTTGGGTCTAAAATTACTATATGGAAGGCCTTTATAAGAGGGATACTAATCAAATGGAAAAGGGAAAGAGGCACCCCTTTGAGGGAGCTGTATATACAGTTGTAAAATTTGGTACATAAAAATAAAATTAATCCTAATGTTTTAGATTTAAGCTTGATAAAAAAAATTCAATTACAGATTAAATCCATTAATCAACATAGATTTGACAATTCCATCTGGCTCTTATAACATAACTTTTATCACTATGGAAATAAAGCAAGCAGATTGCTTGCAAACAAACTTAAATCTAATGTTTCCAAAAAAAGGATTGATCACCTTTATCATAAGGGATCCTGTCTTACTAACCCTATCCAGATTGCAGAAGCCTTCGAAGAGTATTACTCTAATTTATATAAGCTGGATTCTGACCCTTTGTTCCATAAACCCTCTGAGGATATAGATTTACCTTGTGTCAAAATCTGATTGCTTATTTTTAAATGCTGATTTCTCAGAAAAGAAGATTCTTAGTACACTGGCAAAACTGAAACTAGTTTCTGCTCCAGGTCCCGATGGCTTTGGAAATTATTATTATATAGACTTCTTGCTCCGACATTAGCTCCCTATTTGAAAGAGATTTATAATGAAATGTAATAATATTTAAGAGAGGGCCAAGTCCCCGCTGAAATGATGGAAGCCCTGATTACCACTATACCCAAAAAGACAACTGGAATGCAAAGACTTCCAGCCTATTTCATTGTTTAACGTGGATTTAAAAATCTATGCTAAGATTTTAGCGGATAGACTCAGTGGAGTTATTGACAAACTCATATCAGTTGATCAATCTGGATTGTTTGATTTAATATCATACTCCAAACATAATTTTCTGCCCTCAGTTTTTCTTTATAGATGCAGAGAAAGCCTTTGACCGGGTCGGATGGGAATTTATACAGCACACGCTCCAAAAATTTGTGTACTCTTTCCCATCTGCCTCGGTCATTGGTAATGGTTTCAAGACTCATAAATTTGGACGAGACAGGGGTGTCCCCTTTCCCCATTGTTTTTGCTTTTAATAATGGAACCGCTAGCCGTTTCCATTAGAATTAATTCCCAAATACAGGGAATAATAATTGGGAATTTACAGCATAAAATTATGCTTTATGCTGATGATGTGATTGTGTTTGTCTCTAACCCCACTGACGCCCTAAAATCTCTGCATGCAACAATAGATAGTTATGCCAAAGTCTCTAATTATAAAATAAATATTGCTAAGTCGCAGGTTCTTTTCATTTATCTAGTTGAGAGAGATTATTTGAAACTTAGTATAATTGGCATTCTAAAAGCATAACTCACATGGGAATTACTTTTTATAGTTCTATTCCACTTATAATTAAACATAATTATAATCTGTTATTATCTAAACTTTCTGACATAGTTTCCTCTTGGAGACCCCTTAATTTAAATCTTTCAGGCAGAATAGCAGCTGCTAAAATGTCACTTCTTCCGAGACTGAGTTATGCTTTTAGATCAATCCCTATTTTCTTATCCAAAACCCTTTTAGTACAATTTCAATTAATTTTGGATAAATTCATTTTTCAAGGAAAACCAAATAGGGTTAAAAAATTTATATTTTCCAGAAAGTTTAAAAAGGTGGATTAGCGTATCCAATGATCCAAACACACCACAACGCTACTATGCTCTCACATGTACTAAAATGGTTTGATACCCATGAAACATCCAAATGGTGGCAGATAGAAGCTAGTCTGGCAGGCAACGACTCTTTGAGTTCACTGCTATGCAGAAAAGATTTTAAAAGAGATTTGCTTTTGGATGGCTTGGATATTGTTTCTGAAGGTTTAAAGTTTTGGTATAAGTACAAATTAAGAGCTGAATTAATGCCATTCCCTAGTCCCATTATACCTCTCTCTCTATTAGAGAACGAGTTGGATTTACCTTTTCTGAGACTTGGTAGATTTGATATTCAACATCTAAGGGATCTTTTTATTAATAATTCCTGAGCTTCTTTTGAGAATTTGGTTAAAGTTTATTCTCTTCCTCCTAGATGTTGGTTGGAATATAACAGTCTTACTGCATCATACAGAAGTTCTGTATTTTCAATCCACTCTTGGATCTCGAACGTCTTTTGAAAAACGTATATTAATGAAAGAAAGGAAGCATTTAATATCTAAATGTCATAATATATAGAGAGGAAATTGATAAACAGATGACTGGTAAATCCAGAAATTGGCAATACCATCTTAAATGCTCCTGGTCTGAAGAAGCATGGTGTAATTCATTTTCATTCACTGATAAGTTAATTTAAAAGTATATCTTACAGGGAGGTTCACGGTAAACTTATTAATCAATGGTGTCTAGTCCCCACAAAAATAGCTCAGATATCTCAAAATGAAAAGTTTAAATTTTGTTGGAGGAACTTTGGTTACGTTGGATCCCACTCTCATATTTGGTGTGATTGTCCCATAATCCAACAATTTTGGACTGACTGTTCCCACCACATTGATATTATTCTTGGTTTTCAGACGTGCTTGTCTGCGGAGGTTGTCATGTTCTATATTTTTCCAACTCCTACATCACTGGATGTTAAACCGTTCATGATACAGATTTTTATGGCTGCCAAGCACATGATTGCAAAGAAATGAAATCAGTCCTCGGTCCCCTCATGGTACGATATTACCAACATTGTAGGTAAGAACCGAGATTTAGAAAAATCCCTTCAAGAGCAAGGTTTAATAAACTTAAAAAAATTATAAATGGAAAATTTGGGATCTAGATAAAGATCTTTCGTTAGTATAACTGTTATATCCTGCACTCGCAGGGGTTTGCCATCTTATGTAGCTTTACCCCAGTCAATATTGTATTTGTGTTGTATTTGTTATGTATGGTAATGTTTCTAAAATGTAAGTACAAAATTCTTTAACTTTTATGTTGTAAATCTTATATTTTCTTCAAATTCAATAAAAAAAAAAAGAGAGATAAGATGCCCTCAGCATCTGATAGGACAAAGTCCGCCATAACTACTATTCGAACTTGCCTAAGAAAATGAGTTGTTAGTGATGAGGGAGTATGTTTGTTTTTTAAACAAGTAATTTTTGTATTAGGCAATGGTAAATCACATCACAAAGAATATACATTCATATCCAGTAGGTACAACTTTTACATATAGAAATTTCATTTTGTACTCAGTATCTGCGAATCTAGCTCCAGTGTTTGGAGTATTAAATTGTTAGCTTATTATTTTCATAGTACCCTCTCCGGAGAGCCATTTGCCAAAGCCTATATTTTACTTTTTTTTGTTTTTTATTTTACATATCATGGTTTCTCCAACTTATAACCTTAGTACAATCCAATTCCCAAGTGGGGAAAGGAATAAAAATAAAGAATAAAAATAAAAAAACAATTAAATAAGTAAATCAATAATTAAATAAATCATAGAACAGTTTCTTCACAGATTAACCAGGGAGAGACAAGATGTTGTCCAGTACTTCTTACCTCCATCCACCTCCTCCAGGGCCTATTTCTTAACAGCTTGTGCTGGACTCCAGCGCAATACTATCGGGTTCCATTAACCATGGAGCCCAAATATCTATAAGCTTAGGGACTGAGTCTTCCAGGAGATGGGTTATTCGCTAATTGATCAAGATAAATTTTACTTGTTCTTCACTACCTGCAGGCTCAAGTTTGAGGACTTCCACTGTCGAGCAATATGGCTTTTGGTGGCCAGGATCAATAATTGCAGTAGCCGATTCTGATGAGGTGTTAGAAGCGAGCTGGATAGACCCAGGAGGGAGACCTCCATGGACTTGCATATTTAGATTTTAAATATTTTCGAAGCAAACTAAATACTTCTGACCAAAGTCCCCTCCCCTCAGGACACACCAACCATATATGTAAAAGAGTACCTGGGTCTCTACAGCCTCTGAAGCATTTAGCATCTTGAGTCAAACCCCACTTAAAGAGTTTAACTGGTGTGTGAAAATTCTGTGTAGAACCTTAATTGATGTCTCCAAAACACTATAGTTTAATGACCCTCTGGTAAGGCAGCACCAGTTCTGTTCCCAAACAGTTTGGTCTAGAGTGTATCCCAGGTCCTCTTCCCATATTTGCATATATTTTGTTTTACGTGACTTTGGAGTCTCATTAAATGCATTATATAATAAGCTTATAATATTACTCGACAGTGGAAGATCCCTACAAATTCTAACTAGCCAATTGGTTTCCAGGGCTCCTAAATAATTTATAATGGAGCTTACAAAATGTTGCAACCTACAGAATGTGTAGTGCTCTGTTAAAGGTAAGTCATGTTTGTGTCTCATATATTCAAAAGTATCTACTGCCCCTTTTTGATACCATGCCCCAAAAGTCAATAACCTCCTGGAGTTCCACCAATGTTTAGATTTTGGGGTAAGCTGTATAGTTAGAAGTGGGTTAGGTATGATAGGGGAGATGCTGGCTAACTTTGGAGCCACATGATAAAGACAGGTCGCCCATGTCCATATCACTAATGAGTGCTTGATTATTGGGTTCTTTATTTTCCCCAGAATATTACTTGGCCTAGGAAGCCATATAATGGTGTCCCATGAGTATGGAAGCATCTGCAGGTTTTCTATAAAAACTCAGAGGTTGGTGTTGAGAGGAGTGTGCTAGGGGGATAAATAAGAGCTGTCCCGCTTTATAATACAATTTAAAGTTGGGACATGAGAGCCCCCCTTTGGTTTTATCTTTGTGCATGGTAGATTTGGAAATCCTTGAGGGTTTGTAGTTCCATATGAATTTAAAGATTTGATTTTGAAACGTCTCGAGATCCCTATAAACAATTGGGATCGGAAGTGTGCGGAATAAGTATAAAAGTGGGGGAAGAATATTCATTTTAACCGCATGAATCCTGCCTAGCCATGAAATTCTACCTTTCGACCATCTCTGTAGATCCAACATCAGCTCCTTGTACAAGGGTAAATAATTTGTTTTATATAAATCTGCTAATTTACCAGTGATAGACACCCCATAAGTATTTAATATGTGATTTAGGCCAGGAGAAATCAAAGTTTTGCTTAGGATATTGCATCTCTGTCTGCCTAGTGCTTCCGACTTAGCCACATTTATTTTGAGTGCAGAGAGGTTTCCAAAATGGGTGAGAAGTCCTTGTAGCTCCGGGATGGAGGTGGCAGGTTTCGTGAGTGAACCTCAAAAATCATCCGCAAAGAGACTGCATTTGAAATGATAATGGCCAATCTGGATCCCCGTAATCTCTGAATTTGAGCGTATAGACTGCGCTAGCGGCTCTATTGCTAAGGCGAATAGTAAGGGTGAGAGGGGTCATCCCTGTCTGGCGCCCCGTTGTACCTCAATTTGCGCTATGGAATCGCCTGGAAGTTTCAACCTTGCTTTGGGAGATCTATAGTAGGTCTCAATCAAGTCCATAAATTTCCCCCCAAAGCCAAATTTGAATATCACCGCTCTGAGATACGGCCATTCTACGGTGCCAAAAGCTTTTTCTATATCTAAGGCCAATAAGCAGGTTGGGGTGCGGTTTTGGAATGCCCATGAAACTAAATTTAAATTGCGCCTAATGTTATCCCCTGTTTGTCTACAGAGAACAAATCCCACTTGGTCTTTATGGATGAATCTGGGGAGAAATTGCGAAATTCTATTAGCCATCAGCTTTGCTAACATTTCAATATCCCCATTTAGGAGCGATATTAGGCTATCATTTTTAACTTGTAGGGGGTCCCTACCTTCTTTGGGGAAGAATATCAAATCTGCCTGGTTTAATTCCTGTGGCACTTGATGGTCTTTTAGGATTTGGTTAAAAAAGATTTGTTAAATGAGGGGCTAGAGTGTCAATACATTTCTTATAGTATAGGTTGGTGAATCCATCCAGGCCCGAGGCCTTCCCGCCTTTCAGGCCGATAATAGTTTTTCTAACCTCTGATTCCTCAACCCTCGAGTTAAGAAGCTCCCCTTCCTCCAGAGTCAGAGTGGGCAAATCACATTCAAGAAGGCAAGATTCTGTTGGTTGCTCTTACTGATGTTGGTGTGGGCCTGATGAATATATCTTCTGGAAAAATTCCAGGAAGGTTTTTTGTATAAGATTAGGACTGGCCGTGACCTTGCCAGTAGAGGTTCTAATTCTATAAGTTTTTGACTGAGAAATCTTGCATCTAAGTTTCTTGGCTAGTAAGCTATCCGGCTTATTAGCCTTGGCATAGAACCTGTGGTTTGTCCTTCTAATCGCTTTTTCAGTGTGGTTAGATAATAACAAATACAGCTCCAGTCTAATTTTATCTATTTTTTTACGTAAATGTTTGGAAGTGTTTTGTTGATTTAATCTTTCTAGATCTCCTAAGTTTTTTCTTAGGGACTCCTCCCTCAATTTGGATTGTCTTTTGAGACTTCTTGCTATTTTTATAAGAGAGCCCCTTATGAAGGGCTTGTGGACCACCGAGGTTCATCCCATGTCTGACTCTGGGGTGATATTGGTCGCAAAGAATAGCTCAAGATCATCCGCTATTGGTTTTCCCACCATTGGGTTTGACAAAATGTTCTCATTTAGTCTCCAGCTGTAGGGAGGTCTGCTTTTCTGGCCCATATCTACGGATACGCTAACCTGGGAGTGGTCTGACCACGGGCACGGATGGATATCTGCCTTATCTATATTATCTGAGAATGATGAATCTATCAAGATGGTATCTATTCAGGAATACGTGCCATGTACTGACGAATAAAAGGTGTACCCCCTCTCACCCTGATGTAGCAACCTCCATTCGTATGACAGGTGCAGGTCCTTAAATAATGTGTAAATCTGTTTCAATTTATTCGAGTATTTGCCACCTCCATCCCGGCCCGATCTATCTAGATTGGGGTCCAGAACCAGATTAAGATCTCCCCCTAGCACAATCTTCCCCAGGTCCGCTGACTTTAGGTATTTAAGAAGATTTATAAATTATTTGTGTGGAGCAGTAGTCTGTGAGTAAAATGAAACCAAAGATAATGTTGTACCCATCAATGTACCTGTCAATACCACAAAATTGCCATCTGAGTCTATTTTCCTATGTTCGATAACAAATGGAAAGTGCTTATGAAGCGGAATAGCTACTCCCTCTCTTTTAGTAGGTTGGGCGGTAGCGACGGGTATTCCTTATGTAAAAATTTGGGAAGTCTATTACGCGCAAAATGTGTTTCCTGTAGAAAAATCTAATCTGGGTGTAGGGGTTTATAGGACAAAAAGGCCTTTTGTCTCTTAAACTGAGAGTTAAAACCCTGTACATTATGTGAAACAAAGACAAAAGAGGTGTCTGTCATGGTACCTCCACGAATATGCAGATGCTTTGCCAATCTCTGCTGTGACTGGGCGGATAATGGAATGGAATTTATGGGTAGTAGTTTCTGAAACCTGCAAGGTGTTTGAGGTAGAGAATAGTTTGCAAACGGTGGTTTAACCATGGCTGATGGGGCGATAGTTAAAAGCTTACAGTTCGGTCTCTGAGCCGTGGGCTGGGTCATGAAATATTATAATGGCACAGGTATGGGCAAACTAAGCAGGGGTCCTGACTGTTGATATGCAGGTAGTGAGCATAGGGAAGCCCCGATGAGAAATGCTACATAGCACATACAAAAAGAATCGGGCTTGTGGTACTGTACATGGAAAGCAAAGGTGGACAATGCTTAGGTATGGTTAAAGGCTGTTAGCAAATATGATTGCGTCTACATGAAACTGTACATGATGGAGTAATTGATTATGATAATGGCTATGATAGATGAGTAGAGGAACAGAGAAAGTGGGCCAGAAGGAGAGCTGCATAACAACGCAATGTTGTAATCTCTACTTGCGTTCTGTAGTAGTATGAATACATCCCAAGCCCCATCCTGCCATCTGGCCATCTGAAAGAGGCTTCTATCTATGGGATCTTCAGCTTTTTGGTCCACAGATTACGCCCTCAAAGAAGTTATATCCAGGTGATTGATTGTAAGAATGCTGTTTTCCTCTAGTTGGGTAGAACAGACTTATCCCTTGTGATATAGCTTTTATGAGGCTGTACTTTTCCACTTGGCAGATAGGTTATAGGGGCTGCTCCATGGCGATCCATGGGATAACTAACTGTTTGATATGTCTATCAGAATAACATGGATTGTAATATTAGGTTTGTATGCAAGAGGCTTCTGTCAGAGACCCAAGTATAGATTGTTTTTAAATGGGCCATTTTTACCTTTAAAACTCTCAATGTGTCTAAATGCCTCTTGTTTCACCTTTTTAGGTGCAAAAGAAGAGGCATTGAGTCTATGCTACTGATAATAAAAGAATAAACTGGACACTCAAGTCTGCAAGGGACCATAAATTACAAGCCACCTCCAAATGCTTTTACGCTCTACACTAGGAAAAGGCTGAATTACTCTTGCAGCAGGTAGATGGTATAAGCATTTGCAGGTAGTTTGCAGCATTTGGTCCCACAGGAAAAAGAGAACAATCAATAAAATAAATGCAAGTAATTATAATGTAACAATAATCATAAAATTATATTTTAGCAATTGTGTACATTTTGGAATGTTCAATTGTAGAGAGTTAAACATATCATTTGTTGCACAGTGTGTGCACAGTGGAGTTTCCAACATGCTTCCAAAACATGTTCCTCTTCCCATTGGGCACTATAATTCTTGAGCTCTAGTAGACACATGACCATCTGGCCCTGCAGGTCCTCATTACTTCTTTAGTATTTCCTTATGTAAGAACTGTAATACAGTATTGCACTTTAAGGCTCACATGAAATATTAAAATACCAGATTGAGAAAAAACTTGTCAGTCACATTCATTTTTAGTGTCCTTCTCTTATACAGTTAGTGGAAGTAAAAAGCTAAATTCTGGTAAAAACAATTATTATTATTCTTTATTTGCAACATGCCGACATGGGCCCCTATGATAATGCCATCAAAAGCAATTACTAGTGTTGCAGGACATTCTACCTAGCTATGTTAATCACCTATCTCTAAAACATTGCAAAAGAACTGCTACAAGTCACTGCAGCAAGCCTGAGTGGAAAATACGGCTAACTTTTCCATTGATACTTTATACGGATTATACCCTGAGAGACTTTCACACTCAAATCATATGCTAGTTAGATTTAGATTAGTCACAAATAAGGTCAGTGCCATACCAGTCAAAAACAGGTATTTTATTATATATATATAAATATATATATATATATATAGAACTTGGGGGAGTGTTTATTTTGGGATTTTTAAAATATCTTTAGCAAGAATAAAGGTGATTCTGTTTCGCACTAAGCAATGGTGCATATGTTCAGCTTGGCTCTGAGATATTGAACGTAAATGGCACAACCTCGAAGGAGAAAATGAAGGTGCACATGGCCCCTCAAATCCAGGGTGGTAACACATGTAGCATCAGTACAAAAAAATAGCTAAGATCCCAAGAAAAACAGCAGAGCAATGAAAACCATAATGTGAAATTAAATGTATGCATATGCGGCTTTCTATCTTTGCTTCTTTCTACCTGGCCTATGTAGACGTCGGCATCACACTTGAAACAAGGTCTCTTTCCAACTGCTACTCTTCCTGTGCATATGAGGAACATTAACTGGAGGCTTCTAACATAAATGCTATTGAGGTCATGTTCGAAAATATGAAAATAGTATGTATACGCAACAACACAAATAGAGGTGTTCAATCAAAGATCAAAAGAAATATCACATTGAGTGAGAGCATATTGATATTTAACCTGATATTTATACCTGTGATGGGTGAAAAAGCAGATTTCACATTGGATCATATTATTTATCGAACAAACCTATCAAGATATATATATTTGTTCAATGCTTCAGCACCTGTTCCTTGGTTGTTGCTTAAAAGTCTGTTGTGGATACACAAGCCCCTGTTATTGTCTTCCATATATTGTGCTTTTGTTTTTTCAATATCTTCAAACATGCTAAAAGCAATGGACATGATTTGTTCTTTTTGAATGTCCATCCTCATGAAACTACGCATAATCACCTCCAGTTTGGTATCTAGATATCTACTGTTATTATATTCGTGGTGTTGTCTTATCTTGGATAATATACGGTCCCCCACCCCCACATATATACATTCATCTCATTATCATGCCTACTGGCAGCATTTTGTTTCTATATCCCTTTTTCTTGGTGTAACTAAGCTATCTTCCTTACATGCCCATACCATAGTACAGTGCAAAAGTCCATGCATTATGTCACGTGTGTGTATGTGTATCACATATAATGGTTGTGGATCTTATGAATGTTGGATACGCAATGTTAAAAATTGCGGGCCTAGCGATGAGCGCCAAATGAGCTCATTGCGAGGCCCGTAGGAGTTAGGCTGCAATGAGCACCGAAGGCGCTCATTGCGGGGGCTTGTGATGAGCGCCAAATGCGCTCATTGCGGGGGCTTGTGATGAGCGCCAAATGCGCTCATTGCGGGGGCTTGTGATGAGCGACAAAGGCGCTCATTGCGGGGCTCGTGATAAGCGCCAAAGGTGCTTGGGGGGGCAGAGCCTTAAATTGGGTGACAAACGGCATAGCCAGCCTTAAAATTTTATTGCTGTAATTTTAGACGAGCAAGTCGCTAGTATATACAGTATCTCACAAAATTGAGTACAACCCTCTCATTTTTGTAAATATTTTATTACTAGCGACTTGCCCGTCAAAAATGACGGCAATAAAATTTGAAGCCATGGCAATGCTGTTTGCCACAAAATGTAAGGCTTTTGTTCCTCTGAGGACCTTTGGCGCTTATTGCGAGCTTAAAATTTGAAGCCATGGCAATGCTGTTTGCCACAAAATGTAAGGCTTTTGTTCCTCTGAGGACCTTTGGCGCTTATTGCGAGCTTCTCCCCTTGTGTACTTCAAGTTTCCTCCTTTGCATCGATCATCTTCTGCGCTCATCGCAAAGACAGATATATAAGTACAGTGTAAAATATAAAACAAAAATTAGTACAGTGAATTAATTTATATTAATTTATATTTAATATGTAGCAAACAATCTCTTTGGATTATCCTGCATCAGAAAATGTACAGTTGGACTGTTGATCACCTGAGGAGAAAGTGTCAGCAATGTGCCAAGTGTGCAGTGTAAATAGGCTGCGTGCGCGAGGCCAAACCTTTTGTGTAGGCGGGTAAAGTGCCACTTTAGAATCGTAATGTGATTATTTGTAAAATGGCGGCTTTTTTCTCAGTGTTACTTGGCTCGCGAGCATTTTCCATCCATTGTAATGGTATATTTAGTATCACCTACGTTCCTAACTCGTGGCTAACCCGTACGTGCCTGGCAGTGATCTGCGCGCCTCGGTCTCCTTTTTTGCCTAGTTTTCATTTGTTTCGGCCACCTTTTTTTTTCTCGCTTAGCCGATTGACGAAACTTGCCAAAATCGGCTTAAATTCACTTGCAACCTCACTTCCTGCGTTCCCACCATTTTTATTTCTATATTTTTTGTGTTTTGCGATTTCCGCGGTTCGGACGTTTTAAATGAGTATTTTTGCAAGGTCAGTTTTTTAGCCTCCGAGATTCCGAGGTCGAGGTTTTTAGCGCTTCAGACTCCTTTTAGCCTTGTTTTAAACTTTTTCGGCTGCCATTTTTTTTTTCGCTTAGCCAATTTCCGAGTGCTGAAATTCGGCTTAAATTTGCGTGTAATCTTACTCCCAAGCGTCCTGGCGTTCCCCAAGTGCTGTGTGTGTGTGTGTCTTTTTTATTATTTTTTTTCTTCATGTTCGGCTGTTAAAGTCTAATTTTTGCGAGGTCGTATTGTTTTGCCTGCGAGATTCCGAGGTCAGAATTTTTTTTTCGAAGTCCTCTACTGCTTGCAGCCTAAGTAAGTCCCTCGTTTCTTAACTGCTTGCAGGCTAAGTCCCGCGTGTTTCCATGGCTCAACTGCTCACCTCGCTTTGCGAGGCTCGCAGGACGATGATCGCTTAAGTGTTCCGTGCTCGGAAGGCTTCTATGCTTCAATGGCTCGCCTTGCTGGGCGAGGCGAGCAAGTGTGAAGACGAATCACAGTTATGTGATATCTTTTTATGTGACTACAATGTAAAGTAGTAAGTGTACAGCCTGTATAACAGTGTAAATGTACTGTCCCCTCAAAATAACTTAACACACAGCCATTAATGTCTAAACCATTGGCAACAAAAGTGAGTATACCCCTAAATGGAAATATCCAAATTGGGCCCAAAGTGTCAATATTTTGTGTGGCCACCATTATTTTCCAGCACTGGCTTAACCCCTCATGGGCATGGAGTTCACCAGAGCTTCACAGTCCTCTTCCACTCCTCCATGGTGACATCACAGTGCTGGTGGATGTTAGAGACCTTGCACTCCCCCACCTTCCATTTGAACATGCCCCACAGATGCTCAATAGGGTTTAGGTCTCGTGACATGCTTGGCCAGTCAATCACCTTTACCCTCATCTTCTTTAGCAAGGCAGTGGTCGTCTTGCAGGTGTGTTTGGGGTCGTTATCATGTTGGAATATTGCCCCAGAGGGCCTATCTGTCAGAGGCAGTTCTTTCTCCTACAAATATTTTTTTACAGTGGAGCCAAACACTTTATACATGAACAACTGCCTGGTTACCCAGGGCTTGCTGTTGGCACTCCACATGACACTTAACTTGCTTTTTATCACCTTTACGCTGAGTGTTAGTATGTCCTTTATCGGCTTGTGTCCTGGCAATGTCTTCTCTTCTTGAGTGATGTAGGTTCTGTGAGATATTTTCTTCCAAAATAAGCCAGTCTTGTCACAGTTGGGGAACAAAAGCCTCAGACTCTACCTAGTCTCTAAACTCCCTGTCAAAGGTTTCAGCAGCTTATTTGTCAGTAATAACTGCCTCTCCATACCTCACCACACTGTGAATTCCAGTTCTCTTTTTAAAATTCTGAAACCAACCATGACTCCTTAAATTCTTCACTGCTCTCACCACTTGTTGTATGAACTTTTGTTACCAGATCTACATGCAATTGTTCTGCTTTCTTGCATATTAGTGCCTGGGAAATCCCATAACCCACGAACTGTTTTGTATGTAAAACAATTTCTCCACTTCATCCAATGTCGGTGACCTTTGCTTACTCACAACCCTCACACCTCTAGACACATCAGCTCTTTTAAAAGCTTCCTTATATTTCAGTATCATGGTGATCATTGTTCTAGCCATTTTGTACTCCACAGCGAGATCAGGCACATGACTACCATGCGCATACTTGGTTATTATGTCTGTTTTTTTAGTCTATGGTGATCCTCCAAATTTTTTTTTTCTACTGAGTGCTATTAGTAGCCTTCTTTGAACTACAATTTGGTTCTTGTAAGCACCGGCTGCACTTTGGCTCTTGCAGGCACATACATCTCTTGGGCTCTTGTAGGCACTAACTACATTACGCCACAGTACTGAACTTTATTCCACTTCCTGAAAGACAGGATGTGGAGTTGAGTGAGCGCATCGAGTTCCAGGCTATTTTTTTTGTCAGTGAGTCGTGCCGAGTTCTCTAAATCGCAGAGTTCCAAGGAGGTCGAGAATAGAGTCCCAAGCTGTGTATTATAATTACCTACATGCATATGATCACTAAATTCAACTAATATACACATCCACATCCACCATGGCTTAACCCAGGATGTGTATAATGAAGTTTGTTCTATGTAAAACACATTTATGATGTTGATGTCTCAAAACATTAAAAATCATGAATACAGATTGTTTAATGTATAACAAAACATAAGTTTATTATATGCACATATCATCTCAGATGCATAGCATCTATTAGAGTCAGATTCAGATGAAGAAATAGCTAATTTCTTTTCACCTCAGGAAATAGAAGTACCTATTTTTGCACATAGTACATACATTATGTCACATTCTGCTCAGTTAAATAGATGTATCAAATCATGGATTGTGTAATCCAATTCAATCATACACATAAAGAGTATTAATAGTTGTAGACCCTGAAAGTTTATAAAAGGTGGTTAGGAGCTAAAAAATAGTTGAAGAAATATCTAGCAAAATCAGTATGTACAGTACTTTAATTCACACTAACTGTAAAACATATTTTTTCAAATTCACCTACAAACAGTAGTAATTAAACTTGACCAATAGTCATGATGTGACCTTTCACAATGATGGGCTAGCTATGAACACATTCAGTGTGCCCATTGGACTATCTCCAGCTCTGATGTTGGTGCACCACAGAAATGTAGCATTTGATAGGTATACAAGTGTTATCATAGGGTAGTTGATAATATTGATATCATTACGTGTAAACGCCTACCCATTAATATTGATTGCAAACAGGGGTCATCATCCTCAATGTCTGAAAATTACAACAGACTAAGGTGCAGTCAGATTGTTAGAAATAACACATTATTAAATGCAGGGTTTGATCAACAGATGTTAATTGGATTATGCAAGTTAACAGGCATATGTTAATTTTACACATACACACACACATATATATATATATATATATATATATATATATATATATATATATATATAAAATCTATGCCATGTGAGATCAATCTTGAGGAGCGATGACATTTAGATAACAGATGACAGCCACTGCTTGGAGATGACGAAGTAGCCTTAATGGATCTTAGTTTCCCTTAATAGTATGAAATTTCAGGTTGATCAGTAAGAGATATAATTAAATTACAAATGTGGACTTCACCATCTCTAGTCAAAAGCATTCTTCTGTGACTATAAATTGTTGATATGCTAATAATAACCATACATGTCCACATGGACGAAGATTATAGCCACAGGGTTTCAAATTCTCTTCATCTACTCTGTTGACAGGCATGAGTATTCACACATATTGATGATTATATCCCCTGAGTTTGTTGGTTTTCAACAATTTAAAAAAATATATGTTGCAGCCCACTATCTCCACCTCTTAGATTGCACACTATACATTTTACATCTATTCCTATTAATATCCATAGAGCTTGCATATCTTTCATAGTTTATGTAATATTTCCATTTTCTGTGTGTTATCTATGTGTGTGTCGTGTAAATGTATGTGCATGTTATGTTATGATGTTGTATGAGATATTCACCTTGTTGGGTGCTTTGATCCTGCAAATCCAACAGGCCTGGTAGAGTCACACAACAACAGGCTGAGATCTGTCCCTTTACCATTCTCTCCCACTGATTGTATTGTATGTCGACTGGGGGGCCACCACGGGTGGCTCTGGCTGTCATGGCCTCCTCTGCTATCTTATTCTTGACCTTTGCCCGGCTGTCATCATATCAATGCCTCACTGACTTGACATCCCTATTGGCAAACCCCAGAGCAGACACATTTGCTATCCCCCGTCTCCAAGCCAGGGACCTCTCCCCAGGCCTCAAGTTGCTACCACCATCGATGATGATATGGTAGTTGTTACTTATCTCATCAAGGAGAACAATCATCTAATCACCTGAGTAGTTAGTGGCCCTGTGCCTACCTCATCTCTCCCTGAGACATTTTCTTCACCACCACTACCTCTTCTCTACATATTTGTGCCTATTCCTGGTGGCACGTCCCTCCCTCACTCCACCTCACCTCGACCACTACCTCTCCTGAGCCTAGCCCCCACTCCCTCTCTCTTACGAGCTGCCTCTATCCTCCACTCCCTATCTCATATGTCCCCCCTCCACTACTATGATGTTACACTGACACTCCTTATATCCTACTCTCCACCTACTCTTCTCCACTAGATATACCAAAACAATTATCTCCATAAAACCTTATTATTATTCCATGAGTTCTGAGCCCTTTATTAGTTGGTACAACCATTTGTAGTTGGTCCTTCTGTTCTCTGAAACATGCAATATTATAACTCCCAACATTTTAAGTAGACAAAGCAGAATATAAATTATTGAATACAGGTGGCATTGCCAGCATTGTGAGCAAATATGAAGATAACAGCCGAACCGCGCCCATCGAAAAATACAAAAAAAACACATCAAACACAACACAGCCAGGATGTCTGGGAGTGAGGTTGCATGCAAATTTAAGTCAAATTTGCAGAGTTTCACCACTCGAAAATCGCGAAAGCTAGAGAAAAAATGGCCCGGCAAAGAAAAGAAAAGAGGCTACACGACCCCTAAGCATGCAAAACCCCGCCAGGCTCATACGACTTTTACCCAGGAAGGTACAAAAGACACTATTAGGAAGGACGGAAAATGCTTGAGACCCGCGTAACACATAAACAATCGCCGCCATTTTAAAACTAATAACATTACCATTCTAAAATGCTGCTTTACACAACTAAACAAACGGTTATAGCCTCGCAGCCTATTTACACTGCACACTTGCCACATTGCTGACACTTTCTCCTCAGGTTACCAATAGTCCAAATGTACATTGTATGCTGCAGGAAAACAGCAGCGATTTTTAGCTCTTCAGCATATTAATATAAAAAAAAAATAACAGGTGAGAGGCTCGCAAAGAGCACCAAAGGGGCTCACAATGAGCGCCAAGAGTGCTCAGAGGAGTAAAAGTACACAAGGGGAGAGGCTTGCAATGAGCGCCAAAGGCGCTCAGCACGGGGCTTGCAATGAGTGCCAAAGGTGCTCAGACGACCAAAGGTACATGAGGGGAGAGGAACGCAAGGAACGTTGAAGGTACTCAGAGGACTAAAAAAACAGCATTACCTACCTTACATTTTTATTGCCGTCATATTTTGACGGGCAAGTCGGTAGTTAAAAATAGCATGTTTAAAATAAGTAAAAGTTAACATTTTTCTTAGCTTTTAAACTGTCTTTTCTCTTCAAGCAGACCTGCTTATCTCCTCCTACCTGTGTCTGTCACCACCATTCCTGTGTGGACTGAAAATAAAGTTTGAAAATAAAGTCTAGATTATGCTCCCGACTGAGCATGATCCATAAAGGGGTCAGGGCTTTGAAGGCTCATGCAGTATCACTGGGCCTATGGGGAAGCAGAAGCATTTTACAATGGCACTTTTTCCTCTATGTTAGGCAGTGAGCGCAGAGCTAATGATATCATGAGGCAGGGCCAGTGATATCAACCCAGCCTGCTTCCAAGCCCCATATAGATAGGTAAGGAGGAGGTATGCAGCTCTGCTTAAGGGGAAACGACTTTAATTTATATTTATTTTAAAATGCATTCTGTTCTTAATAGCCTATGCCCAGTGAGCAAACATATGGGCTTTACTTGTAAATGCACAGTGGTCCTATAGTGATATATTTGTCTTGACGAGAGATAGTGAGCTCCCACTCAAAGGGGCCTTGACTCGGAATGTGAGCTATATCGTAGAATTAGGAAGACCAAGACAATATGTGTCATGCGGTCACCTTGGTGACACAGCCTGCCAGCCAGGTAAGTACAACATTTAAGCATATGTATGCCAACAAGAAATGAAAGTGGGTGTAAGAGTGGTTGAGGAGTTTATATGCTCATGAAAATGATTTATATCAATTATGAAGGCTTTTAGGTTGGTTAGAGCCATATGAAGCCGAGTACAGGCCAAAATCCCCACTGTTGAACCAGAGAGCTTAGGACTGATGTATAAGCCTTCTTGAGTTCCCCCTGTGGGAGTATCGTCATTTCTGAGATTTGATTTAAACTAAGGAGATATTAAATTTTCAAAAAAAGTCTGAAATTAATTAGGCATTCACTAGTATACCTTTTAAGGTTTATATTTTGTTTGTACTCTATTAATATTTAACTTTTTCAGCGCTGGGCGATTAAATAACAAATTATTAAAACGTAAATTAAAACCAAATAACTTTTTTCTGTCCTCTGACTTTATTTCTTTGGGGGAGCAGCTAATATTTTCAACACTAAAACTTACAGATAATGTAACTCCACTTGAGCTGCTTCTAAATAAAATGATTAATTATGACCCTTAATGAATCAAAATTACTTTCAAACAATTGAGGAACATTCATAGAGCCTCATTCCATTGAGCAATTGTAAGTTACAGTAGCCTATAATGGAGGCTGAAAGTTAATTTGCTATTCAATTGGCGTTTTTTTGCGAGCTGCAAACGGACTACATGTTACAGGCTTGAAATCCTTGTAGTTGTTACAACCATAACTTACACCCCATCTAAGCCTTTGATCTTTCACGTCTGCAAGAGTTACAATCGCAAATCGCTATTCAATTGCTACAATTCCTCAAGCCCGCAAATCTTTTCATACACGTAAACAGCAAGTACGAGAGAGGACCTGCAAAGGGGTTAAAAACATATCCGTAGCACTGTAAAAGCAAATAAAAAATCAATAATGCGCTGTAAATGATGGGGAAAGCTCCCAAATCGGCAATAAAAAATAATTTTATTTTATGTTTCATTTCGGGAATCAATGAGTTAAGGCCACCCACATGGACAGTATCAGCATTCATTTTTATTATTTGGTGTTTTGCAGGTTTGCAAGTCCAATTGCATATCGGACATCCAAACGCTAATTGATTGACATGTAACCTCCATGTTTTACTGACCTAATGATGACCGTCTCATTTTTTATTGGCTATTGGTTTCTAAATGGGTAGTTACGGTCTTGCTTAATTGATCATGTTCTCGCCCTGAAATGCTATGTACAAGTGCATGCTTTTGGCTTTCGGTCCCTAACTTGCTGGCTTGTTCAATTGAATAGCACCGGAATTGTAGCAGACCCCGAGTCCACAGCATGCCCGCAGACATACGGCCTATATACCGGGAGATGCAGACTTCAAATTGAATGAGGCTCATATTTTCTAAATATCATTAATAGTAACATGCTGGGAATATTATATAACACAAGCATAATTGCAAGCAATTATAGGGTTAAACTCTATTCCCTCCCATAACAGAAACTATGTAAGCATGTAGGTGAGTCTAGGTTGCATACCTAGAGGAAACGCGCATCGGGTCCTTACCTGATGACGTAACACCACTGGTTAGAATAGCAGCACATACAAACCAAGGGCCCGATTCAATTGCAAGCCCGCAACTCGATTGTTGTAGGCCGTATGTCTGCTGGTGTGTGGCAGGCTCCCGTTCGTCTCCAAATACAATGCTATTTAATTGAGCAAGGACACGAGATATGGCCGAAGCCTCAAGACCATAAATCCCTCTTGCGGCCTCAAACTGTTATAGGGGCTGGCCAAGATGCAACAAAGGCCTCTCAGAAGGCCAATAGAAAGTGGTCTAGCCACAGATGATTTACCACGGGAGATTATAAAGTTGCGTTCCACCTGCCCATGGGTTTACTGTGTTGTATTTTCTGACGAAGTAGCACACAGATCCCGGAGTTGGAGGTTTTTCAGTGAGAGAGTAGGAGTATTTTGAGAGCAGTAATTTGCTGTTTTGTTCATTTCTATTATACTATTTACGATTTTACACTTAATCCTTGTTGACACATATTTGCAGATTACACATAATTGCAATACATATAATTTAAAGAACACACATAGAGCTAGGTCACTCCATACACACCCACCCCCGCCACCATCCCATCCCCCACACACCATCCCCCAACAGTTATTAAATACACATAAAACACTTTTTTTTTTCCCATCATACATATACAGCCAAACTTTGATTGATTTATTCTTATATTGTTTTTAAGATTATAATGAAGGGAGGAGTGGAGAGGTGAGGAGGACAGATAGGTGGTCCTGGGGAGTAGTGGAGGAGGTTGGGAGTGGCGGAGGAGAGGAGGTGACGGAAGGAGGAGGAGGTGGGTATTTTTATGGTGGCCCTAGCTCCAGGCACACGTAGAAGAGGGACAGAGGGGGAGGAGCCTGATCAATGGGGGGTGGTAGTTCAGAGGAGGGGCAGGGCTCCAGGACAGGTCAGCGATAAGAGGATCCCCGTCCACAGTCGTGAGGGCAAGAGGCTAAGGGCAAGCACATGGCCCACAATTACACGCACCAGGAGAATGTGGTCCTCCTCGTGCCATCAGTGGCCGCCCCATGATCCTTGCATGGGGAGGGAAGTTAGGCCAGGGCTCAGGTATGGAAGGAGGTAGCGGCTGAGGTTACAGCAGTGAGCACAGCGCCAAGGGATGTGAGGTCCGTCAAGCACCGTTTTGACGACATCAGGGCCAAGGTGAGGAGGATGATGGCCAAGGAGGAGAAGAATATGACTGTGCGCTATAATGAGTAGGAGAGGGTCGCCAAGGACCTTCTGAGCCAGGTGCCCGCCACTGGAGCTTCAGGCCTGGTGGCCCAGCAAGACCCAGGGTCCATGTCAGGGGAATATCACATACACCAACGTGCCACCACATGTACATCACACACACTACACATGCACATGATGACCAACAAGGACACTGACATGCCAGCTCCATGGAATTAACAAGGGATAGATTGGATGCGTCATTAAATCCATGAAGCTGACAAATCACTGTCATTCTTGGGCACAACAAGAGTAACCAAACAATAGAGAATCCATGTATTGGTGGGGCCACTGCAGCCTATGCAGTTACAGACCGCAGCCAGAATCAAGATAGCATTAGGAGCCAAGAACGATCAAGACCAAGAACCAAAGAATAGATCGTATCTAGCAAATGATAGCTAATCTGAGTTGCAATTAGGAGAATAATCGAGGTTCAAGCCTAGATGTCAGATAGTTAGGAATGCACACAAAACAATGTATTATTAATCATACTAATGACACATACCTTTCTTTTCTCTCTTTCAGCATCAATGAGGTCTGGGTCCAATAGTGAGCTAGAGATGGGGGCGTTGGCTCCATCGGAGCAGGAAGTGGAGGAGCAAGTCCCCCACCACCTGGCCCACCAACACCACCGCCCTTAATGCAGCAGGCTCCAGTCGGATACACAGATTCTCCCCACTTGGACACCACCACCATCATCTCCTCACCACGCCAAGCCCCAGGGGCCTCCATCTCCAACATCAGGCCCGCCTCCTCCACAGCGTAGGCATCCTCCGGCCACCCGCAGCCCGGCCCCTCCACTCCTCCCACCATGCCTCCACCACTGCAGGTACCATTGTCTCCCCCTGCCCCAACCATCAGGGAGATGGGGGATTTGGCCCCTGTATCTAGGTGGAGGAGGACCTAGGGGCTGCTCAGATGTTTGCGCCTTCTCAATAGTACTCCTCAGTGACAATCTATTGGTCACAATGTTAACCTAATCTAGCCTGGCTACAGAGTCTTGGATCTTGGCCTATGTGATGGTGATATTTTGTATGCAGATGGCTACCTCCCATCATGTGGACAACAATTGATGTTCACTGAGGAATGCTGTTAAGAGATCCTGCAGTCCCTATATTTTTGAAGGCCTTATTTTGTTGGTGTTATGGTTTTGTTTGTTTTGTTTTAGGTGCAATTCAGGTCCATGAAGGCATCTTCTGCATCTGCAAGCATTCTGAAGGAAATGTATGAGGTGTAAGGTTTTCACAGTGCCTCTCAGGTACTTCTCTCCTCCTTGCTTCTCCTCCTCCCCACCTCTCCAGTCCTCTCCCCTTCTCTCTCCTCCATCCATGACAATCCCAAACAGAAAAAAAGGATAAATCAAAAAAAGGATTTCTGTATATATTTTTGAGGTAAAAAAAAAAAAAGGTGTGTTTTGTGTGTAATTATTAACTGTTGAGGGATGGGGTGTGGGGTATTGGGTGTGTGTATGTAGTGACCTAGCTCTATGTGTATCTATGTGTGTTATTTACTATATTTGTATTATGTGTAATCAATAAATTTGTGTAATCAAAGTTTAAGTGTAAAATAGTTGTTAGAATAATATAAATGAATAAAACCATAACTTCCTGCTTTGAAAATTTGCCTACTCTCTCTCAATAACCAACCACCAACTCCGGGACCTGCGTGCTACTTTATGATAATCTACAACAAAGTCAATGCAGGGGCGTGTGGAACACAACTTTATAACTTCTCTCTGTCAATCATTTTCCGTTCTCCTACTTTCTATTGGCTCTGAGGTCAGCTTGCAGGCACGGGAAGGGTTTACAGGCTTGAGGCTTTTGGCCTGTAGTTGCGGCTTTGCTGAATTGAATCGCTCTGTAACTGTTGCAAATTTCAAGTCCGCAAACTTGCAATTGAATATGGGCCTACATTATTAAGTGTTCTTCTAAAGTTTTATCTGTTTTTCTAAAGAAAATACATTTCAATATAAGTGATGAGTTTTTTTCTATATTTGATTTGCCTCCCAATTTTTCTATTCTTTCTTATTTATTTTTTTACTTCTGAAAAAATTTTTTTTTAACATTTCTTATCATTTTTTTAAATTTCAACTTTGAGATTTAAAATAATGATTCTGCCCCTTTATCTTAATAATTTAGCAATACATTTTTTTATTTCTCTTGTCTTCTATTTTTAGTCAGTTTTCCTTTAATTTTAGAAGTAGTTGAACCTACTAAAAATAAACGTAAAATTTGAAAAACTTTTTTCTTTCTTTCATATCTTTAGGAGCAGAAAACATTAATACATGTAAAAAATGTGTCATTAAAATGTACTTTAACAATTTAAAAGTCTACCTGCGACAATTATAAAATCATGACTTTTAAATAGAACTCCCAGTCCACTTTTCCCATCATTCCCCCCAGACCAAGCTGAGGGGTCTTTTAGTAAACCTTTCGTATACTCATTATAAAAAAAAAAAAAAACATACTCTCTAACTAATATTCTTGTAAAAATATATCATTATTTGTATTTTCTAAAACATTTAAAAGTGCATATCTTTTATTTGTATCTCTTATACTTATGGGGCCTCATTCAATTGCGATTTGGCCAATTGAATAGGGCTCTATATAAGCACAGAGCGTATTTTTTTAAAGAGGTTTTTAGTTAGTGAAAACCTTGCTTTTGAATAGATGTTTACTAACTAAAAACTTCTTTAAAAAAATATGTTATGTGCTTATTTAGAGCCCTATTCAATTGGACAAATTGCAATTGAATGAGGGCCATGGTATTTATGGACGCTAGTTTAAGCTCCATTTTTATTTAAAAAGAAGAGAATATTATTATAATAATCCTTTATTTGTAAAGAGCCAACATATTCCATAGCGCTATACAGGGGTAATGTGCATAGCAAAGTATAATAATATACACATTCCAAAAGGGTGGAGGGCCCTGTCTGTACCTAACAAGAGTGAAAACTTGCAGACTTACAATCTAAAGGGAATGGAAAAGCCAGAAACCTGGGCAAGAATAGGATGGGAATAGGTTTGTGACAAGGTCACAAAGAAGGTCAAGAAGAAAGTTAGAGGTTACTTATGTGTAAAGTTAGAAGGTTTTTAGTTACTAGGAAAGGGAAGGCATCTGATAGAACATTATTGTGAGGTGAGTGACTCTATATTGGCGTATGTTATCTCCGCCTAGTACCCAGAAATTATAACCTGCAAATGGGAATGTCAGGTGATTGTAATTTAACTGTTTTGTAGCTACAACAAATAGGGGTGGGTGTTTATGAGGGAGGGTAGGTGGGAATTCGTTACTTGCTTCAGGAGAAAACAGTGGTATGGTAGAGCCTCTGAGGAAGCAGGAAAGAGTTGGAGTTAGGAGAAACAGCATATAAATGGTGGAGAGAGAGTGGATGGAGGAGGAGTTTAGCTTTTCTGAGGGGGAAGGTAATCAAACACAGTAATAAAACTATATGCACAGCTGATACAAGTTACAAAATTAATCAAGACATGCATTGTTGATTGAAATAAGATGGATACCTTTCTTAAACAAACAGGATGATTACTTGCTTCAGGAGAAAATGGTGGTATGGCAGAGTCTCTTTCTTATATTTTTTAAATATGTTTTCCGTTCTGATACCGATATTAAAGTAGATGGTGTATAAGATCCCGACGTATTCTCTTTATTCTTCCATTGGTGACAAAAGATTACTGAAATTGTGAATTATGTCAGAGATTTGACTTTTTTCATCTTCTTCCTTCACAGTGGATCCCAAATCCACTGAAAAAGTCTCAGGAATTATTGTAGTGGACTGCTCCTCCTGGAGTCCAGGACCTGCGTTTTCCAGATAGCTCTGCTCCAATACACTAGAGTCTCAGGTGCTGGAGGGAATCCTGTCCTTCAGATTGGGCTCAATCCTTTTCTCACTGCTGTACTGGGGTGAGGTCTGAGACTGTAATTTCTCTCTGGAAGTCTTTCTCTGGTATCTCCACATCTTCAATACATATTACTTACATATCTATTTTGGAATTCCAGTCCAGAGTTTCCATTTCTTGCAAGGCCATTCTTTTCTCCAATCTTCCTTTTGGAGAAGTATTTCTCAAGGGCCTCTTAATGCTCTTTATTTTCCTTGTTATTGGTGCAGCTGGATTTTGGCTCCGCACCAAAAACAAATGTTGTTACTTGGGCTTATTCGTCAGCTTCACTTGCTTCGTATTGTTCCTTTGGTTCCTATGCGCCCACCCATTCTTAACTATATTGCATGTATATCATCCTTGATTTTGGAGTTCTGGGCTTTCCAAGATTACAATCTATATTTTAGGGCACTGTCGATAATTGTGCCCTATTTCTTTACACAAATCACATGTTTGTTCTGTACTGACCTTTGCCTGGTGCCCAGGTTTTTCACAATAGCGTCAAAAGAGGCCCTCTTTGCACTGCTGGGTATCATGTCCATATCTGTTGCAGTTTCGACAATAGGGGGCATGTAAATTTAGAAAAGGAAACCTTTTTTCCCTCCAATGTCTTCCTTTTCCAGATTCCAAATTTGTAAACTTGTGAACATTAGTTCCTGAGGTTGTTTTTTATATCCTCTACTAGTACATGAGGGCTATACATACTGTATGTCTGTTGCGGGTCGCAATTAAAGTAGTTAATTTCACTCCATTATATCCATCCAGTTGTTTTTTTAGTTTTAAATGTCTCATAATATAAAACATCATATGTACCTCTCTGTGGGAAGTCCTGTAAGCTTAATAGATCCTGGATTTTTACACTTAAGGTACCAAAAAATCGTAAACATTTATTATAAAAAACTTTAAGTCCTGGTCGAAATCGAATAGAATCAGCAGATTCGAGATAGCAGCTTCAAAAGCTGGGCACTCTTTCTCTGTCACCATGATGAGACAATGATTGGGAAAAGAAAAAAAAACGCAAGCCAGTGAAAATCTGAATAGTCCCGCCCCCAATAGCAGCAAGGAGCTGCACTCATTTAAAGAGAGGATGCTCCAAGGCAGAGAATGGGTGTTTTCAAATATTTCACAGAGCCTGCAACCGTGCAGTGAAGATGTCAGCTAGTCATTCTGAAGGGGGAAGTATGCCCCCAGAATTAAATCAGGCGGATTTGGTAGTGTTCCCAAAAGAAGGAAGGGATGATCTTGAGGTGAGGAATTATCGACCCATATCTCTATTGAATGGGGACATTAAACTACTAGCTAAAATCATGGCAGTAAGGATCTCCAGGTTCCTACCGGAAATTATTCATAAGGATCAAGCAGGGTTTGTACCTCATAGGCAGGCGGGGGACAATGTCAGACGTATCCTTAATCTTCAATACTTGGCATACAAAGCAGGCTCCCCTATGTGCCTGCTGGCCCTAGACATTGACAAAGCCTTCGATACGGTTGAGTGGCCATATTTGTTTAAGGTGCTGGATAGGTTTGGTATCAAGGGACGCTTTACTAGCCTACTCTGAACATACAGTATTATGAGTCCCCGACAGCAAACATGAGGTTACCGGGCGAACATAGAGCCCAGATCTGCATACATAGAGGTACGAGACAGGGATGGCCACTTTCTCCCCTCTTATTCACCCTGGCCGTTGAACCGTTAGCACAACTCATTAGAGCAAACAAAGAAATTCAGGGGTTACAAGTGGGGTTACAACACTACAAATGCACATTTTTTGCAGACGACATCTTATGCACTCTGACAAATCCCGGGACTTCCATACCGGCATTGATGTCGTCTCTTGATGGGTTTAGCAAAGTGTCAGGACTTAGACTAAATCTGGGGAAATCTGAGGCTCTAAGCCTGGGTATGAATCAGAATGACATAAAACTTCTGAAATCTCTATATACCTTCTCATGGCCGGCCAGACATATAAAATACCTAGGGGTTAATATTACACCCAAATTATCCGACCTGTACAAGGCAAATTATCCCCCATATGTACAAAAAATTAAATGATGACTTGTTGAGATGGAGGAATTATCCACTTTCATGGACTGGCCGAATAGCGGCAATTAAAATGAACAAACTACCAAAGATCTTATATCTTTTTAGGACACTCTCCATGCCAATATCCCTGAAGGAACTAGATCGGTTTCAAGCCAGTATTTTCAGATACATCTGGAATAATAAGAAATCTAGCATATCCAGGAAAATAATGTTCAGACACAGGGAGGAGGGGGGCTATCATGCCCCAATTTGCGGAACTATTTTAAAGCGGCTAGACTCGCTCAACTGCCACAAACACACTCAGTCAAGCACCAACCAGGCTGGGTGTTTTCAGAACAACAACAAATGCAACCTCATAGTTGGGAAACGCTATTATGGATGCCTGAAGGACTGAGCCTGATTAAATCCCATCAAAAGCCCCTAAAAAATAAATCTGACTATAACATCTTGGGGGTGGGCCAGGTACAAGAATAGGTTAGATGTAGGTATATCCCCCCTAATGTCGGTTCTCTCCTTCCCAGAAATTTGGGCAATCCTGAGTATGACATCAAAACATTGGTGGGCCTCTAGGGGATTAGATAAGTTAGGTACCTGGTATAGGGGGGATCACTTGGTGACTTTTGAGCAGTTTAAAGAAAAATATGCCCTCCCTACCAAAGAGTTTTACAATTATTTGAGGATAAGGAGCTGGGTCAGCGAGATGCGTAAAAGATTTGGGCCTCCGAAAACTTCCTGGTTCTCGGTTATATGCAAGAGCCTTCCATTGGCTAGAGGAGTAATTGGTTCGCTGTTTGACAAATTTTCAAAAGCAAAAAATATAGAGAAACCAGCATACATATGTAAATGGGAGAAAGAGCTTGGAAGGGAGTGGGAATGGAGAATATGGCAGAAATCATTTTCGTACCTAAGCAGGGCAACCAGTAATTTTTCACATCTAGAAACATCTGTCAAGGTCCTACACAGGATATATTGTACCCCCGACAAACTTCACAAGTATGACCCTAGAGTAAGCAGCAATTGTTTTAGGGGCTGCCAACAGATAGGGGATCATATACACACCTGGTGGCTATGCCCGGTAGTACATAGGTTGTGGGAAGACTTAACATCACTGGCTACGTCATTGTTTGGGACTACTGTTTTGGCAACCATGGAATCCTGCTTGTTGGGGATTAAACTCCCAAGTTTATCATTGAGCCAGAACGAGTTGTTCCAGATAATGACAGCTGCGGCCAAAATACACATTGCCAGTCAGTGGAAGTCGGGAACTTTAGATCTACAGGAGGTTGTTAGGAAAGTTAACTATATAACAATAAATGAGAAGCTAATGAGTGCTATATTAGACACTATGCCACAATTTTAAAAAATTTGGAATCCCTGGCTGGAGTCGTCTTTTAACACGCTCCTGATTTGATCTGACTTAATTGTGACCTAATGGAGATTGCAAAGCTGTCGAAACTGAGCTAAAGGAGGACCTGGAGCGGGGAAGGCTCGAGAGGGGGTCCTGGAAACTCTGGTTCATGTGAGATGTCAAACAGGAGGTGACTATATTTAATTTAACTGTAAAAGTTAAGACTTGCAATAATCTGGAAGTTAGTATACTGTTGTAATAGATTAGCTAAGTAACCTAATTTCAAATACTTAACTTGACATAACTGAAAAGTAATTAATCTATAGTTGAAATGCCGCTAAGTATAGAAATCTGGCTCTGTTAAGGAACCACCTAGGTATAAATATTCAGATATGCCTCTGCCCCTTAGTTTTTTTTTATCTCCCTAGTTATTTATTTATATATATATATATATATATATATACAGTGGATATAAAAAGTCTACACACCCCTGTTAAAATGTCAGGTTTCTGTGCTGTAAAAAAAATAGACAAAGATAAATAATTTCAGAACTTTTTCCACCTTTAATGTGACCTATAAAATGTACAACTCAATTGAAAAACAAACTGAAATATTTTAGGTGGAGGGAAGAAAAAGAAAAAAGAAAAATAATGTTGTTGCATACGTCTGCACACCCTCTTATAACTGGGGATGTAGCTGTGTTCAGAATTAAGCAATCACATTCCAAATCGTGTTAAATAGGAGTTAGCATACACCTGCCATCATTTAAAGTGCCTCTGAATAACCCCAAATAAAGTTCAGCTGCTCTAGTTTGTCTTTCCTTAAATTTTCTTATTCGCATTCCACAGCAAAAGCCATGGTCCACAGAGAGCTTCCAAAACATCAGAGGCATCTCATTGTTAAATGGCATCAGTCAGGAGAAGGGTACAAAATAATTTCCAAGGCATTAGATATACCATGGAACACAGTGAAGACAGTCATCATCAAATGGAGAAAATATGGCACAACAGTGACATTACCAAGAACTGGAGCTCCCTCCAAAATTCATGAAAAGACGAGAAGAAAACTGGTCTGGGAGGCTACCAAGAGGCCTACAGCAACATTAAAGGAGCTACAGGAATATCTGGCAAGTACTGGCTGTGTGGTACATGTGACAACAATCTCCCGTATTCTTCATATGTCTGGGCTATGGAGTAGAGTGACAAAACAAAAGCCTTTTCTTACGAAGAAAAACATCCAAGCCAGGCTACATTTTGCAAAATCACATCTGAAGTCTCACAAAAGCATGTGGGAAAAGGTGTTATGGTCTGATGAAACCAAGGTTGAACTTTTTGGCCATAATTCCAAAAGATATGTTTGGCGCAAAAACAACACTGCACATCACCAAAAGAACACCATACCCACAGTGATGCATGGTGGTGGCAGCTTCATGCTTTGGGGCTGTTTTTCTTCAGCTGGAACTGGGGCCTTAGTTAAGATAGAGGGAATTATGAACATTTCCAAATACAAGTCAATATTGGCACAAAACCTTCAGGCTTCTGGTAGAAAGCTGAACATGAAGAGGAACTTCATCTTTCAGCATGACAACGACCCAAAGCATACATCCAAATCAACAATGGAATGGCTTCACCAGAAGAAGATTAAAGTTTTGGAATGGCCCAGCCAGAGCCCAGACCTGAATCCGATTGAAAATCTATGGGGTGATCTGAAGAGGGCTGTGCACAGGAGATGCCCTCGCAATCCAGACAGATTTGGAGTGTTTTTGCAAAGAAGAGTGGGCAAATCTTGCCAAGTCAAAATGTGCCATGCTGATAGACTCATACCCAAAAAGACTGAGTGCTGTAATAAAATCAAAAGGTGCTTCAACAAACTATTAGTTTAAGGGTGTGCATACTTATGCAACCATATTATTTTATTTTTAGATTTTTTCTTCCCTCTACCTAAAAGATTTCAGTTTGTTTTTCAATTGAGTTGTACAGTTTATAGGTCACATTAAAGGTGGAAAAAGTTCTGAAATGATTTATCTTTGTCTCATTTGTTTACAGCACAGAAACCTGACATTTTAACAGGGGTGTGTAGACTTTTTAGATCCACTGTATATATATATTTAAATCTTTAATCTCCATATATTTAATTTTTTTGTTATTGTTTATGTTTATTTTGTTTTGTTTTAAAGTTATTGTAGTTTCATAATAACAGAAAAGATAAAACTGAAGGGGTATGCTAGAGCTCAAAACATACGGCATTTAATTTGGTTGAACAATTTGAATGTAAATGTTATTTCTTGCTTTATTATGTTGGAATATTGCATATTCCCTTCAATAAAACTAAAAAAAAAAAAAAAACAAAGATGTCAGCTAGTGGCTTAAGACTCCCCTGCCAGAAATATCCTGAAGTATATCAGTCAAAAGAGTGATCCAGCCCCGAAATACCAGACAATTCTACCCTGAACAGGAGAAGCCGCCAAATCATAGATGTACATTTTGGCCTTGATTGGGCCTCGCCAGTGCAGTGTAGCTGAACTCCCTAAGGCACAGTGAGCAAGCGGTCTGGAGTTCCCTATTACCCTTAGGGAAACTAAGCCCTAAAGGTCATTTTGAATAAATAAAAAAACAAAATAGAGGCACTCAATCAGAGAATGAGTTAACCTTAATAGGTTAGTTATACAGATATGATAACCCAGCTAAAAGAGGTTGCTCTTAGAGTGGGTTATCATGTCCATAGAACTAAACTATTAGGGTTAGTTCATTCTCTGATTGAGCATCTGTTTTGTTTTTTTGTTTATTAATCATTAACTACAACTAAAATTCCTCATCTGAATGGGGAACAACCAATAGAAATAGAGCCTATGTAGGTCAGTATGTGATTGGGTTTTGAATTGCCCGCCCTAGAAGGTGGGCCTATGGGAGGTGCTCTACGTCTGCCTTGATCTGATTGGCTGGGCGTCTAGAGGACAGTCATGCAACCTGGGGACAACGAGACTTTCTGATTTCTCACTGTGAAGGAATGTATAACGTAGTATAACCAGAGGTGGTACACCTACAAATTATAGTCATAAGTAAAATATGTTGGGACACATTCTAGGTATATAAGTCTTAATAGCATCCACTATAATAGTTGTGAGCAACGTCTGTGAGTAACGTGCTTTCTGTGCAGGCGCTTGCAGGCGTTATTAAGGTGCATTGGGGAGATTGCAGTCCAAACTGCGCATGTGCAATGACATCAGAACTGTTCATGTGCGACGTCATTACGATTTAAGTGCCCCAGGGTTATTATGCCATTAGATCCTTTCCCCCTACAAATTAGCATAAATGAGTTGCAATGCTGAATATATTAGAAATTATTTACTTTACTGTATAAAAATTGTTAGTACAATACTGTATAAAGGCAATTCTTAGTGCTCTTTAAGACAAAATCAACCTGCTGTTGGGGTAATGGTGATCCTTTAAATATAGGTCTGTCCTGTCGAACATTTGGGAGGGGTAGTGGGATTGTCTGTTAAGACAGACTGTCCCACCAAAAAACTTTAATAAAGAGCTGCAAAATACAATTCATTATTAAAGCTATATAAAAAACTAATTTGCACTTGCAACAACAACATTGCTAATTACATTCTGCTTTCGCTGGGTCAGCTCCAATAGTTCTGTCTTCTTTTCTAATTTATGCCCAGATGGTGGCTTCACTCATAACAGGAATTCATACAAAGATTTTAAAATTCAGTTATTTGCAATATTTTAGCACCACCTTGTGGACATCTTGTTTTGTTATAATTCCTATCTGGTTGCATTTGAGTGGAACTTTCAGTTAGTGTTTGTAAAACAGACATTGCCATTGCGTAACCAACATATTCTTCAAAATGCTAATACCTGACGCTGTGTATAATGTCATAAATGGATTGCCATCTTTTTGTAATTCCGCTGACATAATATCTTAGGGACTATTTACCAAGGCTATGGGGAAATCAAAAAACTATTACCTGCTAATTTGTCACACCATTTTAAGACCAGAACTCATAGTTTTTTCTCTGGTTCTTCACTTAAATCTGATCTGGAAAAAGATCAATATACTATGGATCGTAATACTAAACAATCTAATTTTGAAGACGTTTGAAAAGCTCCTTATATCAGAACTATTCTCAGATATGCAAGAATTAAAAAGTATAATTAAAAAACTGGGCCTACGGATACATGCTCCTGAAACTCTTACAGGTCAAGTTATAGATATGCAAAAAAGGGACAAGGCTGACATAGCCACAAATACCTTGCACCTTGATGGCAATGATGAAAAAGTGGGGACTTAGAAAATAGATCTTGCAACCACAACATTCAGGTGAGTGGAGTTCATATGGTTATTGGACTTGCTACCATATTTAAACAAGCTTATAAGTTCTATTCTGACTCAGTTTTCAGAACAGACACTGGAAACAGAGAGGGCTCAAGGGTAAATCAACCTAAAGATTTCATAGTTTGACTTTCTCGCTAGAGTACTAGATATTGAATCTTGAATGTCACAGGAAAATGGAGGTAATTACTGGTCCAGATGGTTCTCACATTCAGATATAGTTGTACTCAAAAGTTTGCATACCCTGGCAGAAATTGTGAAATGTTGGCATTTATTTAAAAAATATGACTGATCATGCAAAAAAAATGTATTTTAGTGAAGGATAGTGATTGTATGATGCCATTTATTATCACATAGTTGTTTGACTCATTTTTAAATCATAATGATAACAGAAATCACCAAAATGGCCCTGATCAAAAGTTTACATACTCTTTTATGTTTGGCCTTGTTACACACACACAAGGGGACACGCACAGGTTAAAATGGCAATTAAGGGTTAATTTCCCACACCTGTGGCTTTTTAAATTGCATTTAGTCTGTGTAGAAATAGTCTGAGTTTGTTAGCTCTCACATGGATGCACTGAGCAGGCTAGATACAGGGAATCTTGTGAAAATTGATGGCAAGATGAATGCAGCATGTTATCACAAAACGCTGGCAGACAATTTGCATTCTTCTGAACAAAGGCTGCGCATGAGACACTCCTGGACTTTCCAGCATGACAATGACCCTAAGCACAAGTTGACCCTCCAGTGGTTACAGCAGAAAAAGGTGAAGGTTGAGGAGTGGCCATCACAGTCTCCTGACTATAATATAATCAAGCCACTCTGGGGAGATCTCAAATGTGCGGTTCATGCAATATGTCCAGAGACTTTGCATGACCTAGAGGCATTTTGTCAAGACGAATGGGCAGCTATACCACCGGCAATAATTAGAGGACTCATAGACAACTATTACAAAAGTCTGCACCGTCATTGACGCTAAAGGGGGCAACACAGTATTAAGAACTAAGAATATGAAAACTTTTGAACAGGGTAATTTAATTTTTTTCTTTGTTGCCATGTTTTGTTTTATGATTGTGCCATTCTGTTATAACCTACAGTTGAATATGAATCCCATAAGAAATAAAAGAAATGTGTTTTGCCTGCTCACTCATGTTTTTTTTGTTTTTTTTTTAATTGTACATATATCACGAAATTCGCCAACTGTATATGCTGATATTGCGCTAACAACCCTATCCAAGCTTTGGAACCTCTATTATCTATACTTACTAAACATGAAATCAGATAGACATGGAACTTCGCCTTCTGCCTTATGTTACAAAATCAGTCTCAAATGCCTAGGTGAAGGCAGGGAGCTTCTGCTTCTGAACTTGATTACTGCTTATGATCTGCAAGATTATAAAAGAACTGATCCACCTCCAAGACCAGCGAGACAATGGTCAGAGGCCCAGAGAGAGAGAGAGAGAGGTACCAGAAGTTGGCTTTGTCTTTGCAGAGTGGTGGGACCCAGGCCCACTGAGGCTTTGGCAGCAGTTGTGGAGGCTTTTCACCATTTCTGAAAAGCCTAGTTATGGAGAACATTACACTGTGTTTTAACCTTTTGAAAAATCTGTTAGGATGGGCTTCATATGTAGAATTGATCTTTGATCTGTACTAACCTGATATACTTAATAATATAAATAATATAAATGATTGTTTACATATCTAACTCTTTTTTCTGTTAATTTGCAATTCCAATATTTTTAACATTTCATGTATTCTAACCAGTTCATTATTTGCCATTGAGTTTTAAGCCTGTAATCCTCTATTGATTGTTAGCCATTTCTTCTTTCTTGTTTTTAGAGATAAAGAGATTGACATTATGAAAGTGATGTTTGCTTGAATTTGACTGTTTGCTTTTGTCTGTCTTTGTTATCTTAATTTTTTAGATATACACTTCACACTTGCCTGTCTTTTTCTTATCCTGGCCCTGCTTGTGCTGGGTTCTTGACACATGATTGGGGTGTTTTAACCTCATCACCCACTCCTGGTTTATCTATATGTCGCTTCATTGTTAAACACATGATGATTACACCAGCTTATATGTTTATTAATGTGAAGGGCTTTAACTCTCCCTTTAAGAGGAGGAAAGCACTTGTTTTTTTTTTAAACCTATAGTCCTTCAGTGTTATTTCTAACAGGAAACTCACTTTGCCAAACACAATGTTCCAAAATTCATAAATAAAGCATTTTCTGTTTTTTTTAATACTGTAGGCCAGGTCATTCTATTATAGAGATTGTCTACAGTGAATCAAAGAAATACAGATTACTGAGGGACATTGTATTATTCTAACCAGACATCTCCTGGACACTAGACTTTATTTCCCTTCCACCTCACCTCATGATGCACTTTTACACCTGTCACAAAGTCTGGAGACAATGGACTTGGGTACGATAATAATTCGAGCGATCATTAACTTAGCTTTGAATCCCAAATTAGATCACTCCTCTCCATATTTAGATCAATGTTATATAAGAAAACTTAATCAAGCCACGCACAGGAAGCTGCTAGCATGAGCAGCTAGCGGGGGATTTACGCCAAACTGCAGTGGTGCAGATTATGCTGTGATCTGTCCCGTAATGCCATGAAGCCGCAGTAAGCTGCCCTCTAAGTTTTTAAAGATTGCCAAAGGAGAAAGGGTGAAACATAGCTTTCTCCGTTGAAAGAGCCTTACAAGCAAAGGAGAGCCCAAGAACGTATACAATCCCCCCGCCAACAGAGACGCCAGTGAGACCGGAGGAGAAACACAGAAGCGCTACCCGGATCGCTCAGCATACTGGTAGGAGAGATCCAGGGGGGGGTGTTGCCGCTGAGCATGCAGATTTTTCCTAAATTTTGGACTCATTTATGCCAGGGGGGTTGTATAGAGGCCGGGAATCTTCTTTTGCTTGCTAGCCTGACCAGTTCACATCCCCCAGACTTGTCATCCTCTCTGTCCAGATGCCCCATACTGGATTGTGCTGTCCACCTTTTCCCTACCACTCTGTCAATAATCAGACGATAGTTCTGACCAGGCAAAAGTTACATACTAAGTGCTCAGAGGTAAAGCAGGGGGAAGATAATGATGTGCGGAGACACTGTCCTTACTGCAAGACACAGACCTTAATAAAGCATCTTGGATTTTAGGAGGAGATTCACAGAAGGAATTTAAAAAGAGACACATCCCGAGACAGCAATTAGTGGTCACAGACCATAAATATATGGAAGGTCTAATCAAGCAATACTTTGGGGGCAGTTAGTTCTGCTATTAGCAGGCTTATTTTGGGTGATATCTCTGGTTGGAAATTTGGTGAACCCATCGGTCAGAAATCAATACAAGAAGTGGTCTACTTTAATTAAGTGACGAATATCGGCACTCGGATAAATTAATGCGCTAATCTTGAATGTTTTGGCATACTGCAATAGGGGTTAAGGTCACCTAAAGCATTTTTAGCACAAGCTAACTATAGGTGATTTCATTGACCAACCTAGTATTCTGTAATAACATTTATGATTACAGAGCTTACCTCAGTACTAAGCAATAAAAACTTAGACAAACCAGAATACCATAGCGGTGTGCAATACTAGTGGTAACAGCTTGGATCATTCTAGCACTATCTTTAAAACTGGATCATTATAATAAAGTGCAATAATAGTTGCGGTTAAAGAATATACTTCAGAATTATGCAATAATATTGGAATTCACAAAGAGCAATACAAATTATGATCTTGTGGAGCAAAGTAACACAAGTCAAAGTCTTGTGTGTTAACGTGGATCATCTTAGAATATCACACTAATTTTATTTTTTATTGTTTTAACAAGTAATTTTTATTAGACAATGGTAAATTACATTACAAAGAATGAGCATTCATATACGGTAGATACATCCTTCATATATATAACTCCATTTTCCAAAGCCTATATATTTTTTCTTTTTTTCTCTTCCCTTTTTATTTAACATAGTTTCTCAAACTTATAACATTAATACAGTCCAATTCCCAACTGGGTAAGGAAACAAAATATATATATATACCGTATATACTCGAGTATAAGCCAACCCGAGTATAAGCCGAGGCACCTATTTTACTACAAAATACTGGGTAAAATGAGTGACTCGAGTATAAGCCGTGGGTGGGAAATGTGCTGCCCCCTGTGTCCGCCCTCTTTCTCCGGTGTCTCTTATCCCCTCTCCCTTCCCTGTGTCTTTTCCCCCTCCCTTATCACCCTCCTCAACCCCCCTCCTCATTCTCAACCTAACTCCTCAACCCCACTCTTCGTCCTCAACCTCCCTCCTCATCCTCAACCCCCTCAACCCCCTCATCCTCAACCCCCCCATCCTCAATCCCCTCCTCAACCTCAACCCCCCTCCATAACCTCAACCTCTTTCCTCATCCTCAACCTCCCTCCTCATCCTCAATCCCCTCCTCATCCTCCCTCCTCAACCCCCCATCCTCATCACCCTGTATATGCTAATGACGCGGCGCGCATGTGACGTCACATGCGCGCCGGGGTCAAGACGGAGCAGAGGTTGGAGGAGAAGCAGGTAAGTGAGGGGGAGGTATTTAGAGGGGAGAAAGTGAGGAGGGGGCTTGAGGATGAGGAGGGGGGAGGGAAAGAGACACGGGGGGTTAGAGAGACACAGGGGGGTTAGAGAGACACGGGGGGTTAGAGAGACACGGGGGGGTTAGAGAGACACGGGGGGGGGGTTAGAGAGACACTAGGGGGAGTGAATCGAGTATAAGCCGAGAGGACCCTTTTTAGCCTTAAAAAAGGGCTGAAAAACTCGGCTTATACTCAAGTATATACAGTATATATAAATCATAGAACAGTTCCTTCACAGATTAACCAGGTTTAAAAAATAATGTCAAGTATTTCTTACCACCATCCGCCTCCTCCAGGGCCGCCGACTCCCCCCAATCTCACCTATTACTTAACAGCTTGTACTAGATTCTAGCGAAATACTATCGGGTTCCATTAACCATGGAGCCCAAATATCCATAAACTTAGGAACTGAGCCTTCCAGGAGGTGGGTTATTCGCTCATTAATCAAAATAAAATGTATCTTATTCTTCACTGCCTGTAGGCTCAAGTTTGAGGACTTCCACTGCCGAGCAATATGGCTTTTTGTGGCCAGCATCAGGAACTGCAGTTATTAGAAGCGAGCTGGAAAGGCCTAGGAGGCAGACCTCAATGGTTTTGTGCATTTTGACTTTTGATTTTTCGAAGCCAGCTCAAATACTTCTGACCAAAGCCCCCTCACCTCAGGACACACCCACCGTAAATGTAAAAATGTACCTGAGTCTCTACAACCTCTAAAGCACTTAGCATCTTGGGTCAAACCCCACTTAAAGAGTTTAACTGGTGTATGATAAATTCTATGTAGGACCTTTATCGATGTCTCCAACACGCTATAGTTTAATGATCCTCTGGTAAGGCTGCGCCAGCTCTGTTCCCAAATTGTTTAGTCTAGAGTGTATCCCAGATCCTCTTCCCATAGTTGTATATACTTGGTTTTTTGTGACCTATTATATAATAAGCTTATAATATTGCTCGACAGTGGAAGATCCCTACAAATTCTAACTAGCCAATTGGTTTCTGGGGCTCCTAAAGAATTTATTACAAAATGTTGTATCCTGCAGTAGGTGTAGTGCTCTATTAAAGGTAAATTATATTTGTCTCTCATATACTTAAAGGTGGCCATTGCCCCCTCCTGATACCAGGCCCCAAAAGTCAATAACCCCCTGGAGTTCCACCAATGTTTAGATGTTGGGTTTAGCTGAATAGTTAGAAGTGGGTTAGGTATAATAGGGGAGATGCTAGCTAACTTTGGGGCCACATGATAATTTCGGGTCGCCCATGCCCATATCACCAATGAGTGTTTGGTCATTGGGTTCTTCATTTTCCCCAGGATATTACTTGGCCTGGGAAGCCATATAATGGTGTCCCATGAGTATGGGGGCATTTCCAAGTTTTCTATAAAAACCCACAGGGGTTGGTGTTGGGAGGAGTGCACTAGGGGGATAAATGAGAGCTGTGCCGCTTTATATTACAATTTACAGTTGGGGCCCCCCTTTAGTTTTATTTTTGTACATGGTAGACTTGGAAATCCTTGCGGATTTGTAGTTCCATATGAATTTAAAGATTTGATTTTGATACCTCTCGAGATCCCTATAAACAATTGGGATCGGAAGTTTGCGGAATAAGTATAAAAGCCAGGGAAGAATATTCATTTTAACCAGCCTAGCCATAAAATTCTACCTTTCGACCATCTCTGTAAATCCAACATCAACTCTTTGTACAAGGGTAAATAATTAGTTTTATATAAATCTGCTACTTTACTGGTGATGGACCCCCCTAAGTATTAATTATGTGAATTAGGCCAGGAAAAATCTAAGTTTTGTTTAAGATATTGAATCTCTGCCTGAGTGAGTGCCATACCTAATGCTTCCGACTTAGCCACATTTATTTTGAGTCCCGAGAGGTTTCCAAAGTGAGTGAGAATTCGCAGTAACTCCGGGATGGAGGTGGCAGGGTTCGTGAGTGAGCCTAAAAAACCATCCGCAAATAGACTGCATTTGAAATGATGGTGACCAATCTGGACCCCTTAATCTCCTGATTTGATCGTATAGACTGCGCTAGCGGCTCTATTGCTAAGGCGAAAAGTAAGTGTGAGAGGGAGCATGCCTGTCTGGTGCCCCTTTGTACCTCAATTTGCACCATGGAGTCGCCTGGTAATTTCAACCTTGCTTTGGGAGATCTATAGTAGGTCTCAATCAGGTCCATACATTTCCCCCCAAAGCCAAATTAGAATAACACCGCTTTGAGCTAAGGCCATTCTACGGTGTCTAAAGTCTTTTCTATATCTACGGCCAATAAAACGGTTGGGGTGCGGTTTTGGGACGCCCATGAAACCAAATTTAGAGTGCGCCTAATGTTATCCCCTTTTTGTCTGTAAGGAACAAATCCCACGTGGTCTTTATTAATGAGTCTGGAAAGAAATTGGGAGATTCTATTAGCCATCAGCTTTGCTCAAATTTTAATATCCCCATTTAGGAGCGATATTGGGCGATAATTTTAACTTCTAGGGGGTCTCGATCTTCCTTTTGGAAAGAATATCAAATCCGCCTGGTTTAATTCCTGGGGCATTTGATGGCCTTCTAGGATTTGATTAAAAAGATTTGTTACCAGCATCATTAGCCCCATACAGAAAACTAAACACAGAGTTCTCAATATATTAGTTGCTACCACCCAAGCACAAGACAACAGTTGGTCAGGAATCCAAGTTTATAAAATTGTCCCCATAATTCTGGGACTTTATTAAATACAGTTTTATCATTAGTTTTGAATTAATCAAAAGCTAGCTTCAGCTATTATCATACCAGAAAAACGGAAAAAGGAGAGGAATTTTGGTCAGGCAGATGACACACCAGAAATCAGAAAGGTGAAATACGTTTACTGTTACTTTCTATTTATCACCTCTAATGTTTTTACTGCACTATGTTGTATGTCTGACCTGTCTAATAAAAATCAATTAAAAAAAAAAAAAAAAAAAAAAAGATTTGTTAAATGAGGGGCCAGAGTGTCAATATATTTCTTATAGTATAAGTTGGTAAATCCATCCAGGCCCAGGACCTTCCCACCCTTCAGGCCGATAATAATCTTTCTAACCTCTGATTCCCCAACCCTCGAGTTAAGGAGCTCCGTTTCCTCCAGAGACAGAGTGGGCAGATCAGGAATTCAGGAAGGCAAGTTTCTGTTGCTCTTGCTGATGTTGGTGTGGACCAGATGAATATATTTTCTGGAAAAATTCCAGAAAGGTTTTTTGTATAAGATTAGGACTGGCCATGACCTCACCAGCAAAGGTTCTAATTCTATACATTTTTGACTGAGAAATCTTGCTTCTAAGTTTTTTGGCTAGTAAGCTATCTGGCTTGTTAGCCTTGGCATACAACCTGTAATTTGTCCATCTAATTGCTTTTTCAGTGTGGTTAGATAATAATAAATCCAGCTCCAGTCTAATTTTATCTATTTTTTTACGTAGATGCTTGGAAGGGTTTTGTTGATTCAATCTCTGTAGATTTCCCAAGTCCTTTCTCAGGGACTCCTTCCTCAATTTGGATTGTCTTTTGAGTCCCCATGTCCATCCCATGTCTGACTCCGAGGTGATATTGGTCGAAAAGAATAGCTCAAGATCATCAGCTATTTGTTTTCCCACCATTGGGTTTGATAACATTTTTCATTAAGTCTTCAGCTGTAGGGAGGTCTGCGTTTCTGGCCCATATCTACGGAGACGCTAACCTGGGAGTGGTCAGACCACGGGCAAGGATGGATCTCTGCCTTGTCTATATTATCTGAGAGTGATGAGTCCATCAGGATGGTGTCTATTCGGGAATACGTGCCATGTACGGAGGAATAAAAGGTGTACCCCCTCTCACCCTTATGCAACAATCTCCATGCGTCTAGAGGGTGCAGGTCATTAAGTAATGAGTTAATCTGCTTCAATTTGTTTGAGTATTTGCCACATCCATCCCGGCTTGATCTATCTAGATTAGGATCTAAAACCAGATTGAGATCTCCCCCAAGCACAATCCTCCCTAGATCACTGACTTTAGGTATTTGAGAAGATGTATAAATGAATTATGCGGGGTGGTAGTAGAATGATACCAGAGACAGTTTTGTACCACACAATGTACCTGTCAACACTAAAATTACCCCTGGGTCTATCTTCCGATGCTCAATGATAAATGGAAAATGTTTATGTAGCAAAATAGCCCCTCCCCCTTTTTTAGTAGGTTGGTTGGAAGCGGCAAAAAACGGGTATGCAATATGTAAAAATTTGGGAAATCTATTATGCGAGAAATGTGTTTCCTGTAGGAAAATCACATCTGGATCTAGGGGTTTATAAGACAGAAAGGCCTTACGCCTCTTAAACTGGGAGTTAAAACCCCAGACACTATGTGAAACAAAGACAAAAGAGGTGTCTGTCATGGTACCTCCATATATATGAAGATGTTTTGCCCATCCCAGTCAATATCTTTGTCGCCCCATACCGTCCCATATACTTGAGATCTGATGGCCTGGGGAGTTGGCCCTGAAGAAGGCAGAGGAATTGCTTCATAAAGCCTGGTATCTGGAACTAAAAAAAAAGAGGGAGAAAAAACATAACATAATTAACCAAAACATGGTAACATATAAACCTTGACTTTTCCTCAGCCAGTTACTTAAGGCACTTTTATGCCAGGGGAGGAAAATGAAAATTCCCATTTTCCTACCAATCCCCTCCACTGAGGAAAAAATATCCGATAAACGATCAGTTATAGATATCAATGGTCTACCAAATAATACCCCATCGTAGAGCCTACATCTAAAGACGCGACCCCCAATTAGCCCTCTATCTAGAAGCCTATATAAAGGTTCTCTACCTATTGGACCCAGCAATCCCTTATTTCATTTACTCATGTCCCCTGAACTGTAAACTATAATACAAACATCATATAGAATTATAATATGCTGCTTAGGGTATAAGGTACCCTGTCTAAGTGGTCTCAATGATCTATCTACAGTTCGATGTTGCATACATTTTTAGCTATATCACTTAGTTTCTTTAGCCGAATCCCATACTGTAAGTCCAAGGTTGCATCCATGAGCTATACGAGGCATGGTCATGTTATCAAGAGCATCCATCAGTCCCATTGCCCCGGCATGCACCAGACTTATACACCGGAGAGACCCATCAAACCGCTGCTTAAGCATTCCACTATGCGATATCTTCTCCATAGTCCCATAGTGTCTATCCAGTTTAAATCTTTGCTGAGGATCCTGGAGACAAAGTAGTGGATCCTAAAGTTTGATCCTGTTGCTTGCTTTGTCGTCTGGTCCATTGGACTTCTGTCCGTTGTCTTGCCGGTCTAGGAGGCAAATTTATTCCTTGAGGAGTTTCCAGAGTGTCCTCTCCGGGTAAGAGATTTAAATCTGAAAGGACTGCATTGCACTCGGCTAAGGTGTGAACGATATGATTAGTCGCCCCCACTTGGAATGATAGGCTGAAGGGGAACCCTCACCTGTACCTAATACCCTTTTGGATCAAGATTAATGACATCTTTTGGCTGCTCCGATGAGTTTGGACCCCCCAGGGCCCTATGCGCCCTTTCAATCTCCCAGGAGTCCTGAGGGTGGTCAGGCAACAGATTGTGAATAATCGCATTCAAACATAGTTTCAGATCTCCCACTGATTTTGGTATCCCTCTGAATCTTATATTATTGCGTCTGGACCTGTTTTCCAGGTCTTCTAATTTTTTATTTTCTAATGCCGCAATATGAGCACAGTTCTGGGTTATATCCAGGCGGTCTTTCTGCTGGGTATCTACAATCTGATCGGTTACTGTTTTTGGGAAATGGGTGCGGTGCCCAAGATCTTGTAAATCCTGCCTGATTTCCTTAACAGCTTTGTCAAAATGATATCCAAGTAGGTTATTGAAATCTGAAAGCGAAATGTCTGACAATTTCATAGGCTGTTTTGTGTGGAAAGTATCTTCTTCCATATCTGAGCCCACTGTGGAAGTATGCGGGGAGGCATGAGTTTGTTGTTGTGCTTTAAAATGATCTTGAATACTCCTTGAGGGCAGATTCTGTTTTGATTTACCCATTTTGGAGTCCAGATCCGTAAATCAATACAGCAGTTTTTAGAAATGTGAACTAGAGATTTTAATTCCCGCAAAATATTTCAGTAATATCAAGTAGCCTTTACAAAAGTGAGGTGTCCCCTCCAGCCCAACCCTATTAATTCACAGCATCAGAGGGGTAATCGGCCAGTCCAAGAGACTCATGTGGGGATTACAGATTAGGGAACCTCATTTTCAGGGGTGGACTGCCATATCTGGGTTATATCTTCTCGCATCTGACCTGCAAGGGTAGCTTGTGAGCTTATATATCTACCCAGTTCCCTTTTTGTTTTTACTGATAAACTTCAGCTAATCTTCCAGCCTTGGCGGTGCATGGATAAATGCAATGTTCCTGTTTTTTTGCCGTTTTCCAGCACCCCTCTTATTTATTGTTAGGCTGCTTATATAGTAGAATGTCTAGATTATGCTTTATTCCTTTACAATTTCTACTTTTTAGCTGCAGTCTCCTTATGGTTGCAGTAAGTTAGTAAGGTCCGAAACTGAACCAAAAGTATGCCTCTTGAAATTATATTCTTAATAAACCAATTTAAGCTACAGAAAATGGCCACTAGATGGCACTGTTGGTAAGCTTATTTTGCAGGATGCTGCCCATCAGTGCTTTTCTTGATTGCCAGTTCAGAGTACTATCTTATATTTGACTTGGCCAAGCTGTGACTTGTGAGATGGGATAGCTGGGGGGAAATTAATATCTTTTGCCTCCCTTCCACCTGGGACTCAATATATGTAAAGTAGGTTGCATAGCCCCCAGGCCTCCCGGTGAACCCCCACTGGTTTCTATCTATAGCAGCTTTTTGAAAAGAGTTGCAGGGTGTTGCCCATAACCAAATCCACTGCCTGGTTCAGTTAATTTCATAGCAGCATAATTTAACCTTAATATAGTTTTTTTGGGAAAGTCTGCCACGGTGTTCTCTGTGCCTGCTTGTTTGGCCTAAGACACTAAAATGTCCCTAGGAGGCCTAAGATGGCCACCGCTCATTTGGCAGGAAGCCTCTCCACTGAGCTGCAGGGTCTGACCACCCTCTCCTCACCCAGCAACCTGCCAGCTTAGCCGGAGCTGGACTTCGGGGCTCCCACCGTTGCTCCCACTCTGGCACTCCACTGCCTGAGTGTCTGACCTCGTGGAGTCTTCCTCTGCTCCGCAATGTAACCCTCGATGGGCCCCTGCAACGTGGGGAAGATGGCCGCCTCCACCCAGGGACTCCTCTACCCAGGCCCATACCTCTTCACAGCGATCCCACTCGCGGGTATCCTCCGCTGCTCTCGAGCTACAATTCCGCTTGTGCGTCTGGGGAAACAGGTAAGTGAGGCAAGGGGCCCATACCCTACCGGGCCTCTGTGGTGTGGCCTGCTGCGCTACCTCTCCAAGCCTCTCTGTTAGCTGCCGGAGCTTTGGGGCCTCGTAATGCATGGGAGACCCATCCACCACTTCCAGTCAGTGCGCCGCTGCTGTTGTTAGCACTCAGTTGCTTGTGGTGTCTGTCTGGGACGCTGCGGGCCGTTTCTGTCTTGGAAGGCTAGGTGATGCAGGCCCCCACCGCGCACCGTCAATCTGCGGATCAGCTTGGAAAATGATATTCTTTTGTGAGCTAACCCAGTCTTAGGGTATATGAATGCATTACCCCAAAATTTTAGCTCTAAACCCCTTAAATAGCTCTGGGGCTAGGGAGCTGCAGCACAGCACGTCTGCTCCCTTCATCAGCTGGACAAGCCCCTATCACAGTAATTTTTAAGGTTACGGGGGTCACCGTAGCACTGAGTAATAAAATCTGAGGTAACCTAGAATATTATAGCGATGTGCAATACCTTTGGGGTTATAATGTGGATCATCTCAGCAAGGACCATTAACAATTATGTTCACTGGGTTTACCCCAGCATTGAGTAATAAAATCTAAAGAAATTCAGAATACCTCAGAGTTGTGGGAATGAAAGGTGATAACCTGGTTCATCTTGGCTTTGTAATTTAACACAAGATGAAAAATGGTTCACTATAAGAACGTGCAATAATATTAGGTGTTATTGTATATACTTTTGCAATAATACTGGAAACAACTCTTTAGCAATACTCAATATATTAATATTGACAATTTGGACTAGTGGGGATTGACAGGTGCTGTGATTCTGGACACTAATGCAAGGCGCAATACTATTTTGGATTACTGGGTGAACTACAGCTTCATGTAAGAATTTCAGAGACAATTTGAAAACTCTGAATGCTTTCCAATATCCTGGAAATCTTCAGTCTTCTTCCATAACATATAATCTTGGCTGGAATGGTTAAATACTGAGCTACGGCACTTGAGATAATCTGGAATAAAAAGTATCACAATAATTTAGTAGCAAAAAACTATAATGTTGCCAATTGGATAGGATCCGCAATTTGGATAATTATAACTGTATGTGGAAAAAATCATAGAATATGTTATAATATCTGTTGCTACTTAGTAATCTTTGTTCTCTGCAGTTTTATTCAAAGCACTTTGGAACATTTTATTATTGTATATTGATATTTGTGGTTATTTGAAATATTATAATATCTTGTAATAATATATGTGGGTTCTAAATATTGCTCAGAGATTATCAAGAATACCATAGGAAATTGGGAACATTGTTGGATGGTGGAAACTATATTTTAGTGGAGGTTTACAGTGTATTGATATTTATGTAATTATAATAATTCAGGTTCCGGTATTTTGTAAAAACATAGATGCTATAGGGTAATTTTTGAACACCATAAATTATTATTAGCTTTAATTTGTACACATCTGTTAAGGTGCACAAACACCTGGGACATCTTGGAATAGTAAGTGCTTAGTAACAGGAAAATAATTAGGAAAAAATAACAACACAGGATTACATTTGATTTAAAGTTCACATAAAAACACTTTATTCAAGGCGATTTATTGTCTATATTGGTTCAAATTTGAATATGTTTGATACTATGCTATAATAATAGATCGGATTATAGAACATTCTTTGGTTCACAATAGAAAGAGAAACAGTTTGAATTTATTGATAAGATCATTTTTAACATTATTCGTAAAAGTCTTTTATTTTTTAAAGGACTGACATAGTCTGTTACTCTAGAATGTAAATATAATGTGATTGGTAGGGAACAACTAACAATTATTACAGAGACTTCAGATCTAAAAGCAGAAGTTATAGATCTCAAAGACAAAATTAATAAATTGGAAGATTATTCCCAGCTAAATAATATTGGGATAAGAGGTATATCCGAAAACACTTCTCAGATCAATAAATCAATATATTTAAACATTTCTTTCTTGCACTCTAAAAATTGATAATTCACTTGAACAGATGGTAGATAGAGTTAATAGAATTCCGCTTTCTAAAAGAATAGATATAGACCTTCCTAGAGATGTTATTGTCAAATTCCACTCATCCTTGCATAGAGAAGAGATCCACAGAAAAGCCTTTGAGGCTAAAAAATTTGACCCTCCTTATGAAAACCTCTTAATATTCTCTGATCTCTCAAGAGAAACCTTGATTAAAAGAAGATAATTTTCTGAAGTTACTAAATTATTAAGGGAAAACCATATAGGATCCACATGGGTTTTCCCTACAAAACTAATCATAACCCACAATTTATGGAGGATAGTGGCTAACTCTCCCTTAGAGGCCAAAAAACTTATGGAAGAGTGGAACTTGAAATCGAATGTATTAAAATTACTGGTCCTGACATTTTGCTACTGGTATAATTTGCTTCTGTTATGTTTTTTTTTTTTTGGCTTTTCAGGGGGAAGGGGAGGAGAGGAAAGAGGAAGGGAGAAAGATAGAAATTTTCTAACTATCCCAATAGGAGGAATAATTTACATAATGAATTAGATAATCTGGGTAAGATAAACATTAAATATATAAAGGAATTAATATAGAATAGCACAAAGTCACACTTTTAGTTACTAAAAATCTAGAACACACTCACATTATAATATAAATTGAAAATCAACTCTAGATAATGAGTGGAATAGGAGAAGAATTCAATAAACAATTAATATAGAGGATGATTAAAGGGAAAAGAAATAAGAACAAGAATCACATAGAATAATATAAAGATTAAGATGTAATATAATTATTTAATTGCGTATCACTGAACAAGATTTATAAAAATAGGAAATAGCACTCTAACTAATATAAAATTTTCGCAATAGGCTAGATTAAAAAAATTATGTAAATACTAAGTTTAAAATCACTATAGGTATTAGAATTAAGGGGTTAAACAATTATTGTTGTTTTAGGCAAGTTAACAGTCCTTTGGGTTATTAGAAAAGATATTGACTAAATGTTCATCATATAAGCAGACAGAAAGTAAGAGGAAATTAAAAATCCCTCCCCTTGAAGAGTTAATAATTTTTTTTTTTTTAAGAGGCAATTAGAAAAAGGAGAGATAGGTAACAAGAACTAGAAATGTGGAGGACATGTTCAGGGACAGCTCCGCCGTAAAGCTCCAGGAAAGGCATAATATATACCTAAAAAGAGCCCGAAAAGAAGTCAGAAGACCCTGAAGGAGCCCCAGCAACATCGGGGGACACCAGGAGGAAGCAAGCCCCCGCGAAGAGTAACTGGCTGGTAGAGGAAGACCAGGAGCGGAGGAGCAGAGAGGCGGAAGAGCCAGTCTGGAAGTCCAGGTACGTTGAACAGCACCCCAGCCCGGGGCATTGCAGAAACCAGCTGGAGGCAGAAGAACGAGACACAGCGGCCCAGCAGTGCAACTCCCAGTAGCGGAAGAAGAGAGGAAGCCGGCGGGAGCAGGCAGAGAGGAGGTGGCTGCCATCTTGGCCACGCGGGTAAGCCGCCGAGCAAAGGGGGCCAAGGGGGTCTGTATAAACCTCTAGACACCAGGAGGCAAGGGGAGACAAAGAAAGGGGCAAAGACCCCCCACCCAAGGCAAAAAAGGAAGGCCGCGAGGGACAGCAAAAGGGCGGCGGGGCATAATAGAAAAAACCCGCTAAAAAGCAGCCGCCATTTTGTGGTGCCACGAGGTGGGCCCGGAATTGCAATCAAAGCCCATCACAGCCCATCAAAGCCCGCATAACTATAACCAGAGCCCAGACATCCCCCCCAGGGCCCAGAACTCCCACCCATTACCCAGACAGGCCACTGGCCACTGCCCATCTGTAATCAGCTCAGAAACTCTGAACATTATGAAGAGATATATTTACACAATCATAATCTACATTTTGCAAACTCTACCCTAACAAAAAAAAAGCTGCACCAAAGGTCCAAAGTAACAAAGAGGTGAGACAACTTCATTAAAACAGCATAGCTGTACATCCCCTCCGGTATTGCCCAGAAAAGATTACAACTCTGCCATTACCAAAAACACAGCGAACTGGATGTCACTATAGAGAGACTTTACTATTCCCGGATCTCCCAGAAGAGGTTGCACCCTTAAAACTACTAAAAAACCCTGCAAACTTGGGGTCACCAAAGAGAGGCCTTACTAACCCAGGTTCTGGAAGCATCAGGTACTTGTACAGTTAAAAAACGTTCAAAGTACACTGATACATTGCCATATAAGACTATTGTGGACTCACGCTGCCACCCAGTGGTCACACAGCAAAACTTCAGCAGAATTGCAGTATGAGAGCTGGGCTGTCTACATTTCACATGCCTACCTCTGCAACAAACTGCAAAAGCCAATGTGACTCACTTAATCAAGAAATGTAAAAGCCCCCATATAAGGAGCCCCGAATGACAAGCAATCACGCTCTATTCCATGTGAGATCAAAGACCCGGAACTGACCAATGGAAGGCGACACAGCAACCGTAACTAGAGGCTCCTGAACGGCGGACAGGCAGAGGGGGGAAAGAGGAAGATTCATAAAGCTTACTGGAGGGTGCAAGGCACCAGAGTTCAGCAATGAAGAAGAGGAAAAGGACCCCCTCAGCCAAGGGCATTCGTGAGCACTTCTCACCTAAGGCGGCCAAGCCCGTGTCTCCAGTGGAATCGGCCTCAGACCACTCAGATTCATCCGACCAAGAGGAGGCCTCTAAGAAAACACAGCATCACATTGATCTATCACCTAGATCCATTGCAACCATTGAGCAGCTCTTAACCAAGGCAATAGAACCTTTGAGGAACAACCTGAAAGAGCTGGGTCAGAGGACACAATTGCTGGAGGAGATGGTGGACCAAATTGGAGATGCGCAGCAACATGACAGGTCCGCCATTGATCAAAATTCATACAATATCATGGATCTAACTGAAAATATCGAGGACCTAGAGAACCGCTCCCGCTGTCACAACATCAGGATACGTGGGGTTCCAAGAGCCACACAGGACCTGGCGCAGGTGGTTAAGGGCCCAGACAACGCCAGTCTACAAGTGTACGCGGACCTGTCCCCCAACACGCTGGACAGGAGGAGGCGGATGAAACCAGCCCTGGCGAACCTACAGCAGAACAAATTGCAATATCGGTGGAACTTCCCTTTCGCTCTCACCTTCAGCTACCAAGGCACCTCACATACCACCCGCAATCTGGAAGACTGTCTAGCAGTACTGCACCAACTCCGTCTGTGCCCAATGGATCTTTTGGCAGAAGAGCATGGCCGCCCTCCACCCCCTCCAATCCCGAAGAAACAATGGACTGTGGTAGGGTCACATCTACCAAAACACGCCCCACTCCACCGCAGAATCTCCATAGATAAGAACTTATCCCGCAAGAGTCAAGCTATTAGCAGTTCCCAGCACAGAGGAGATCCTGGAGTGGTTCCTGAGGGCTTGATAACAACACGCTCGGAATGACAACAAACCAAATGACTGGAAGTGCCTCAGAGACTTTAAATACTCATTCAGTTCCTGGACTTTATTCTTTATTTTTCTTCTTTTTTTCTTTTTCTTTGTTTTGTTGATACATCCTAATGGAAGAACAATAGGCATAGAACAGTTTAGTTAAAATGTAGGTTATTCGGGACCTTAGAAGTGGGGCCTGAGAGGAGTAGATATTTGAGATAAAGATACAAATTCTCAGGTTATTTAGACAAGGTGAAATGTTGTTGAGATTGAATATTATTAGTTATGGAGATAGGGAGGAGCGTGGTCTGTTAAAACAACTAGCCGGCCTGCAAGGAGCAATTAGTAAACCAAATCTAGTATTAGCAGGGCCTCTGCCGATAAAAAAAAGCGTAGACATTTATAATCTTACAAGTGAAGGAAACCAGGGCTTAAGCAGCCAGCATAATCTAGCCCCAAGGGCCAAATTAGGAGAGAACAGAGGGAACCAGAAAAATGAAGAGAGTTGGATAAATGTCTGTCTAATATCATGTTTTTCTGCTTTCTCTTGGGCCTATGGCGACCGGGGTCTCCTGCACCAGCGATCTCTTTCCGGGCCTCTGCCCAACCTTGGATCCCTAAGACTTGGCGTCGAACACCGAGTAGCAGGTAGACAAGGAAAGCATGCGCACCTAGACACTACAACATCATGAATGGGTCAGAGTATGTATTTATAACTCATAATGTTAAGGGGTTTAACTCCCCTTTTAAGAGGAGGAAAACTTTCAGATATTACAAAAGGTTGAGACCCTCTGTAATCTTCATGCAGGAAACTCATTTCTCTCATGAGGGTAAGCCCGAGATTCGTTCACAAGGAATACCCGATAATGTATGCGGCCTATTGGCCTACAAAGTAGGCAGGGGTAGCCATTCTGCTGCACAGAGACATTCCAGTTTAAGTTGGAGCACAGTAGAATAGACAAGGAGGAGAATTATGTACTGATCACTGGGGTGGTCTCGGGTCATAAAATTTCATTGGTCTCCCTATATTCTCCCACAAATTCTCCCCACCAAACAGTGATTAAAATGTTGAGGGAGCTGGAATCGCTAGATCTGGGTAGGCTGATAATCGGAGGGGATTTTAACTTAACCGTAGACCCAATAATGGACAGATCAGAACACACTCAGGAAGCTAAATTCTGAAAAAAAGGGGTCAAATCAAACAGTTAATGGCTGAAATGAGTTTGGTAGACGCATGGAGAGGCTTACACATGGATAGCAGGGAATATACATATTATTCGCCTACGCATGGCACTTACTCAAGGATTGACACATTCTTAACAAGCTCTCTACTCTTTGATAAAACCCGAGACTCTGACATTGTCCCTTGCCCCTGGTCTGACCTTGCCATAGTGGTTATTAAAATAACGATAGGCCCTAATCTATCCCCATTTAGGAACTGGAAGATTGATGAGCACCTATTGTCAGACCCCAAAAATGTAGCATAACTAGAGCAGGACATTAAGCAATATTTTGAGCTGAATGACTCCCCTGAGACGGGGGTGGGTTGGCTCTGGGTAGCCCATAAGGCTTTCATAAGGGGAAGCTGCATTAAGCTAACAGAGCAACATCGAAAATCGCTTAAGCGGAAAGAAGAGGAGTTAACTAATACCCTCAACAATCTAGAGGAGGACTAGACACCTATACTACTGGAAGGCTTACAAGCCAGACAGAATGATAGCTAGTAGATTGAAGGCTAAGGAGATCCAAGCTAGAGTAACCCAGATCAGAAAAGTAGACAGCAACATTTCTTGTAGCCCGAGGGATATACAGAAGGAATTCCAATCCTTTTATCAGCAGATATACTCGGCTGGTTGGCTGAACAAAGGGCTGGACCTTGACACCTTTTTAAGATCTATCGATCTTCCCTCTATAAACGAGCAGCAGCTAGCCAACCTTAATGTAGATATTTCCACGGAAGAAGTGAAAGACGCAATCCAGGGTCTCAAAATAGGCAAATCCCCGGGGCCGGATGGCTATACTAACTTATATTACAAAAAGTTTGAATCCCTATTAAGTCCCCATCTTAAGTCCCTATTTAACGCCATCATGAGAGGGGAAAAAATGCCTCCAGAACTAAACCAGGCAGAATTGCCTGGATATGAAGAACTACAGACCTATATCCCTACTGAATGGGGACATTAAGTTGATGGCCAAAATTATGGCGACAAGGATCTCCAGATTCTTGCCAGAAATCATCCACAAAGATCAGGCGGGGTTTGTACCTTATAGACAGGCAGGTCAATGTCAGACGAACTCTCAATATCCAATACCTAGCGCATAAAATGAGCTCTCCAATGTAAATACTGGCTCTAGATATAGAGAAAGCCTTCGATACGGTTGAGTGGCCGCACCTGTTTAGAGTTCTGAACAGGTTTGGTCTCAAAGGAAGGTTTATTACTCTACTCCGCACATACTATGAAGCCCCGACAGCTATTCTGAGGTTGCCAGGGGAACATAGAGCCCAAATTAACATACAGAGAGGTACAAGGCAAGGATGCCCGCTCTCCCCCCTACTATTTGCCATGGCTGTGGAACCACTTGCGCAGCTCATTAGAGCAGATAGGGAAATTAAGGGGCACCAGGTAGGGCTACAACAATATAAGTGCTCATTTTTTGCGGATGATATCCTATGTACCCTAACGAAACCCAGGTCCTCCATTCCAGCATTGATGTCGACCCTAGACAAGTTTGGCAAAAAGTTAGGCCTTAGGCTGAACTGGGGGAAATCAGAGGCTTTGAGTTTAGGCATGGCACAGGAGGACATAGACCACCTGAAAACCCTGTTTCCCTTCTCGTGGCCTCCCAAACCCATAAAATACCAAGGGTTTAATATAACACCTAAAATCACTGATCTGTATAAGACTAATTATCCCCCCATGTACAGAAAGCTGAATGAAGACTTGCTCAGACTTGCTCTTTCGTGGACAGGCCGAATTGCAGCAGTTAAAATGAATATTCTGCCAAATATTCTATACCTATTTAGAACACTGCCCATGCCAATCTCCCTGAAAGAGCTGGACCGGTTCCAGTCCAGTATTTTTAGGTATGTGTGGAAAAATAAGAAGTCCCGCATATCCAGGAAGGCGTTATCATGTCCTAACCTGTGGGCGTACTTTAAAGCGGCTAGATTGTCCCAACTACCACAAGCACACTCAGTCAAGCACCAGCCGGGATGGGTATTTTTAGAGCAGCAGCAAATGCAACCGCATAGCTGGGACACACAATCTGCAGCATCCAATACAACTGTATGGCTGGCTCATAAGGCATATATACAGGGAATTTGTATAAAAATGCAGGCCCAAATTAAGAAAAAAAATGTAACCCCTCTTAGGGAATTATATATTAAGTTGACTAAAGCGGATAGAGAAAATAAAAAAACCCTATTTCATCAAATATGGGTCAGATTTAGAATCTACAAAAATAGATTAGTATTATAGAGCAAACTATAATAGATAACTCCATATGGGCTCTCCAAAAGCATTTACATCACTTGGGTAAGGCATCTACATTTCTAGCAAGTAAATATAGTTACATAGTAATTAAGGTTGAAAAAAATCTTTCAGTCCATCAAGTTCAACCTTTTAAGATCTCCTCTGATCTGCAATATGTTATTAATTAATTAGTTGTTAATTATATAATATTAGTATAGTATTTGAGGTTGAATAAAGACTGTTAGTCCATCAAGTTCAACCTTTTTAGTTCTCTCTTGATCTTTTTAATATCTATTTGTCTATTTGTTATTAATTGTTAATTGATCCAGAGGAAGGCAAACAGAGAATAAAAATAACATTGAAACTTTGCCAATTGTCTCATAAGGGGGAAAAAAAGCAAAATTATTTCCTGACCCCAGAAACTGGCGATCAAATTTCTCCCTGGATCAATATTCCTTTGCTAGTTTTCTAGGATAACCTTGAATGCCCTCTTTATTCAAAAATATATCTAACCCCTTTTTGAGGTTATCTATCGAATTCGCTGTCACCACCTCCTTTGGTAGAGAATTCCACAGTTTAACCACCCTAACTGTGAAGAACCCTTTTCTTTGTTTAAGGTGAAATCTTTTTTCCTCTAACCTCAATGGATGTCCTCTTGTCAGTTGAAAATCTCTTACTTTAAAAAGTTCACTTGACAAAGCCTTATATTGACCCTGGATGTATTTAAATAAGGTAATCATATCTCCTCCTAGATGCCTTTTTTCTACCGAAAATTAATTTAATCTGGTTAGTCTTTCTTCATAACTTAGCCCCTCCATTCCCCTTATTAGTTTTGTTGCCCTTCTCTGTACTTTTTCCAGCTCTAAAATTTCCTTTTTATGAAGTGGTGCCCAAAATTGTACTCCATATTCCAAATGAGGGCGTACTATAGATTTGTATAGTGGCAGAATTATATTTGCTTCCCTTGCATATATACCCTTCTTAATACATGCTAATATTTTACTTGCCTTTGCAGCTGCTGCTTGGCATTGAGCACTGCTACCTAGGTGGTTGTCCACTAGTACTCCCAAATCCCTTTCAATACCTGATACCCCTAGATTTGCTCCATTAAGAGAATAAATTGCATGGCTATTTTTACTTCCAAAATGCATAACCTTACATTTATTTGTATTAAATCTCATCTGCCATTTAGCCACCCATTTCTCTAATTTATGCAAATCCCTATGTAGGGAAAGTACATTGTTATCTGATTTAATTACCTTGCACAACTTCGTGTCATCCGCAAAAATGGAGACACTACTTTCGAGCCCAACTTCTATGTCATTAATAAATATGTTAAAAAGGAGAGGACCTAATACTGAACCTTGAGGAACCCCACTTACCACATTAGTCCAATCTTAGTATGTTCCATTTACAACAACCCTTTGCTTCCTGTCTTTTAGCCAGCTCTTGATCCATGAGCAGATATTTACTGCAATTCCTGTATCCCTTAGTTTACTCAAAAGTCTCCCATGAGACACTGTATCAAAAGCCTTTGCAAAATCCAAAAAGACTACATCCACTGAGTTGCCCTGATCCAAGTTCCTACTAACCTCCTCATAGAAACTAATTAGATTGGTCTAACATGACCTATCCTTCATAAATCTGTGTTGACTGCTACCTATGATATTCTTGTATTCTGTCCCTTATTAACCCTTCTAAAAGCTTCCCAACTGCAGATGTGAGGCTCACTGGTCTATAATTCCCCAGATTTGCTCTTACTCCTTTTTTAAATATAAGTATCACCTCTGCTTTTCTCCAGTCATCTGGTCGAGACCCTGTGTTGAGTGAATCTTGAAAGATTAGATATAATGGTTTGGCTATTGCAGAGCCCAGCTCCCTCAATACCCTTGGATGTATTCCATCTGGACCTGGGGCTTTATTAACATTTATTTTCTTCAACCTCTTTTGGATTACTTAGTGCGTTAACCAATTATTTAGTGATGGTAGTGTAGCCCCAATTTGTTGCGTGTCCCAACCACTGGTACCTCCCTTGTGTATAACGACGAAAATAACCTATTTAGCTCATCTGCCTTTTCCTGGTCACTAATTATTAGATGGCTTGTGTCACATTGTAATGTTCCTATAGCTTCCTTCCTCGCCTTCTTCCCATTAATATATTTAAAAAATATTTTAGGGTTAGTCTTACTTTCCTTTGCAACTGACTTCTCATTTTCTATTTTAGCCAGTCTAATAGCCCTTTTGCAAGCCTTGTTGATTTCCTTATAGTCACATAAGGCTTCCTCTGTTCCCTCCTTTTTGTATAATTTAAATCCAGGTTTCTTTTTCCTTATCATGATCTTTAAGTCATTGTTAAGCCACATGGGATGTGATTTCCTCCTATTAATTTTATTTCCACCTGGTACATGCCGATGAGTAGGCTTATTTTGTAAGGATTTGAATGTTGTCCATTTATTTTCAGTATTTTTACCTGTAAGTTCTTTGTCCCGGTCTATATGTAGTATTGCTGCCCATTAAAGTTAGCCCTTTTAAAATTTAGAGTTTTAGTTGGCCCCTTACAATAGAGTCAACTCCACTCAAAAAAGAATTGATCAAATTAGGTATAAAAGTGAAATAATTTTGAATCCCCTCAAAATAGCAGAAGCATTTGCAGCATACTATTCTGATCTATATAATTTGGCAGAGAAAGATGTAAACAAACCTAAAGGAATTGAAATCCAAAACTTTTTGGATAAAATACATATGGCAAGAATCTCTCCCGAAAAGCTGGAAACATTGAATAAATCTATATCTGAAAAATAAATATTAGATGTTATTTCAAAATTAAAGCTCTCTTCCGCACCGTGCCCCAACGGTTATGTTAACTCATATTACAAGAATTTAAAAACGAAATTATATTTGACTTAACTAGTTCATTTAATGAAATAAAAAAGATAGCTATCACCCCAAAAGAAATGCTTCAAACACATATTATAACTATACCTAAAAAAGAGAATGAATGTACTGATTGTAAAGACTTCCGGACAATTTCTCTTATTAACACTGATATTAAAATCTACGCTAAAGGGCTGGCAAATAGATTGAATATGGTAATTCATTCCTTGGTAGACAAAGATCAAAACGGGTTCATAGTAAGTAGGCAAGGGGCCGATAATGTTAGAAGACTAGTCAATCTTATAGCCTATGCCAAATTAAACAAAAAGTTGTCTGTTTTTCTATCTTTAGACACGGAAAACGCCTTCGACAGAGTCGGGTGGGACTACATGGACCTAGTCCGGGCCAAGTTTGGCCTTGGGGACTTTGGGTCAAGGGCCATTAAGAATTCAAGTCGGAGAGCTTTAATATATCCAATGGGACTAGACAAGGATGTCCCTTGTCCCCCCTCATCTTTGCACTCCTAATGGAACCACTAGCAAGTGCCATTAGAGAATGCAAAGACATTTAAGTAATTAAAGTGGGAGATTTCGAACATAAAGTAACAATGTTCGCAGATGATGTCGTTCTTTCTTTAGAAGATCTGGTTAATTCAATTGTAAATCTCCAACATTGTATAGGAGAATTTAGTAAGATTTCAAATTACAAATTAAATGTTTCCAAATCTGAAGCATTGATGATAAACCAGAAAGAAGAGGCAGATTTATATTTAAAGACTCATTTTTTTATATACATGGCAAAAGAGTATAAAACATATGGGCATTGAACTTCAACAAGACTTTAAACAGATGATTGATCATAATTTAAGATGACAATGACAAATTTGAAAGCATCCATTGAAAGGTGGAGAAATCTTTATGACTCTTGGTCGGGAAGAATCATAGCTACAAAAATGTTCTTAGTGCTCAAAATAACATATTTAATGAGAAGCATACCCTACCATCTCACAAGTTTCCAAATTAAAACATTTCAAAATATTCTTCATAAGTTTATTCATAAAGGTAAAAAAATGAGAGTCAAAACAGCAAATCACATACTGCATATAGTTGTCAACAGTGCGGGTTGACATAAGTTGTTGCTAACGCTGCGGCCCTCGCAAAGCGAGGGCCGCAGTTGCTGGCAAGGAGCGCCAAAGGCGCTCCTTGCCAGCAACGGCAGACTTTAGGCAGAGGTGGAGGCTCCCACCGCGACCACAACATTTACGAACTTAGCATCCGCAATTACAAACCGCGCCCCTTACAAAAAAAAATATTACAACCTCGCAATAATACAACATTAGCGGCCGAAACCTGCGTACATGAAGCACCTCTAAAAGTGAAGTTACAAGTCAATTTAAGTCGAAATTAAAGAGTTTACACACCCGAAAATCCCCTAAGCGAGAGAAAAAATGGCAGACGAAAAAAAAAGAAAACGAGGCTACAGGACCCTAAACATGCAAAACACCACCAAACACATACAGATTTTTCCGAAAAGCCGTACAAGGTCCAACAACAAGGACACAAAATCAGCCACAGTCGCGGACCACATACATTAGGCGCCATTTTACAACACTAACTGACGCAATCCGGAAGTACACAGGTACCCTAACGGATTTTACTCGCGCACGCACACTATTTACACTACACACTGCACACATTGCTGACACTTACATAGCAGCTCCACAACACTGAAAACACACATTGTATGCTGCGGCAACATCAAAACAGATTGTCAGCTCTTCAACACAATCCTTCCTACATATATTACTTCCAAATAGGTACAGTATATTCATTTATTAATGTATTATTTATTTGATTACCATACACCAAACAGCATTAGCTCACTTACAATTTCATTGCCGTCATTTTTTGAAGGTCTAATTAATAAATTTCAAAAAGGTGGTATGGTTTACCCCTCTATCCAGAAGTTTCAAGGAGCAATAACCATAGCACATATTATTAGATGGAAGGACCAAGTGGAATCCAAGCACTGGTTCCAAATTGAAAAGGGAAAGTCAAGTCAAATCTACTCCTCAACTACTACAAAATATTTATAAGACTCGACCTGAGCTTGATATGGTTCTTTTTCTAAATTGAGAAACTCTTTGGGCTCTAGTCCTAGTAAAATTCAACAAATTGTTCAGTTTCCTTCAGAAACTTTATTCCTCAACCAGACAAGGAACAGAGCAATAGATGAGCTCATCTCTTGCTTCTTGTATTTACCAACCTTGTCTCAGGATGATCTTTACTCTCTAAATGCCAGAGTAACTATTGAAGAGGTCAGGGTACCAATTCAAGGACTAAAGTTAGGTAAATCCCTGGGACTAGATGGCTTGACCAAACTTAATGTTACAATCTTTTAGCTCCACATTTAACCTCCTTTTTCTGTTTTACAAAGACGTCTGGTGCCTCCAGAAATAAATCATGCACAGGTGGTTAAGGATATCTACTAAACCACTCTCCTCAATTCCTCATCTTACTCATACCTTAACCATTTTGAACAATTTTCAGCCTTAAAAGTAAATGTTGATAAAATTAAGGCCTTGAATTTGACTTTCCGCAGCAGTGGTTACATTACTTTAGCTAAATTATAACTTCACCTGGCCTAGATCCTTTAGAAGATATTTTTTCCATCAATAGTTTTTATTGGTCACTTCAAACATTAAACAACAATATATCAGTAAGCCATGACTCACAGGTCAGGAATTAACCTTCTACAACCATTTTTATAAACATATGTAATCTGACTCAGCAATCAACGTGACCTCTCCCCCCTCCTTTTCCGTTTTCTGGTAATGCAACACTAACCATAATTGGGTATAACTTTTTTTTTTTTTTCTCTGTAACTTTTCATATATCGACACAGTAATCCATAGCTCGCAGGCTAGGCTTAATGGGGCCTATTACATTTAGCAATATGAACCTTAGTCCCCAAATGCCCCTTCTAGTGTTCTTTGTATTTACCCTGCCTGTGACATTCCATATAGCATTAAACTTAAATAAATCCTACCCACGCCAACTAAACTAACCATATATGAAATCCTAAAATAAAACAAAAAACAAAAAAACAATCTCTAATAGGGATTTTTGTCTTTATTTAGACTCATATTCGGGTTTAAGCCTGGTTTTCTAAGCCTATGGCCCTTCCCTTCTTACTTCCCTTGAAAAATGTCCTTCCTAGGTACAAGGTGTCTATTCTTGATCCCAAAAACCTAATTCAACATATCAATCCCCCATGTCCTTTATTCATTCTTACACACCTAAACTGGAACAAAACTCAAAACTGTAGTGTCACCTGTATTTTCTCATACAATAAAAAAAAAAGTATTATTATTTCTATTCGTTTTACCTTTCTGAACTTCATGGCTCCTCGCCGGTCTCTCCAGCGCCTCTCACGTTTCCTCCTCCTCCTAGTTTTTCCCTTTCTTTTTTTATTTTCCTTTTGTTTTCCTTCCCTCTGTCACCTTACCCACCTGTGTTCCCCCCTTGCTAGCCCACATATGCTAACCATGGCTCCCATATGTCTCTGTATTTCTGGACCGAATCTGCTAAAATATGTGTCAGGTGCACGTTTACTGCTAGATAGTTTATTTTGTTTTTTATAGCCTGAAGCTCAAGTGTATCCTTTTTCCAATGTTTAGCGATATGTGACTTGGTAGCCATGTACATGAATTGTAGTAGTAGTATTTTGTGTTGGGGATAGCCGTTGGTCTGGGTTTCCCAATAAACATGAATCTAACGAGCCCCCTCCTGGGGTTTTGAGAATGTCAACCGCAAGATCTGTCACAGCTGTCCATATCTGTGCTACCTTAGGGCATTCCCACCACATGTGTAGGAAAGAGCCAGGAGTCTGACAGCCCCTTGTACAATATATCCCCCCTGATTTGTTCCACTTCGCCATTCTTACAGGGGTTAGGTACTTTCTGTGGAGGACCTTAATGGCAGTTTCTAGAAGTGTGTGGTTTAGTGAACCTTTATAAATATTTTTCCAAACTTTCTCCCATTTCTCTGTTTCCCAGTGTTCTCCTATGTCCCTCTCCCATTCCTCTATGTATTTATCCCTTACCCCTTCTGTAGGTGTATTATAAATTTTGTATATACCCCCTATGATTCCATTAGTCAGGGGAACTTTTTGACATATTCCCGAAAGCCATGTTTTTTTAGGGGAACCTTGCATTCTACCTATAGTATTAACCAAATGTCGTATTTTGCAGAAATTAAAATGTTGATCAATAGGGATATTATGATGATCTCTCAAGTATTCGTATGTTATTGGTATGTCCGTTCCTAGCCAAGCTCCTAGCCTATCTAGCCCCCTAGATTTCCACCACCATTTTGCCTCTGAGCTGATCCCTGTTGGAGACTGTGGGTGCCCAAATACCGAGAGCATCGGGGATGGGTGTCTAAAAAGGTTTGTGTGTTTCAGGGCCCATTTCCATCCTTGTAACGTATTGGCAATAACCGGGTGTTTAATCTTTCCCACACTCTCCGGCACCCCATCCAACCAGACCAGGGTGTCCCTGGTGTAAGGGTTTAGCCACTGGTCTTCTAGCGTTTTCCATAACGGTTGGTGAACCCCTGAATGAATTAAGGGAATAAACGATAATTGCGCAGCTCTATAGTATTTCTTCAGGTCTGGAAATGATAGTCCACCCCTATCCTTGTGCTTGTACATTACCTCCTTTTTGATTCTGGGGGGTTTGCCCTTCCATGTAAATTGAGATACTTTCCTCTGAAACCCTTTCAAGTCTACCTAATTGACGGGGATTGGCAGGGTCCTAAACAGATACAATAGCTTCGGTAGAATTGTCATCTTAAAGGAGTTAATCCTTCCCAGCCATGAAATAGGGTAGCTAGACCATTTATGCATATCTTCACTAAGTCTTTTATAAAGCAGGGGATAGTTAGACCTATATAAGGAATTTGTATGCGGCATGATTTTTATCCCTAGATAATGAATGTAGTCCTTGGCCCATTGGAATTTGAACTTGTCTGATATTAATTCTTTTGTGTGAGAATCCAGATTTATAGCCAATGCTTCTGTTTTCTCGACGTTAATGAGGAGCCCTGATTTGCGACCAAACTCTGAGAGGGTGTCCATCAAGGTAGTATTTGGAATGTTCAGGTTCTGTTATTGTGCACAACATATCGTCTGCAAACAGGTTAAGTTTAAAGTGTTGTTGCCCTATTACCAGACCCTTGATCCCTGAGTTCATCCTGATTGCCTGTGCTAATGGTTCTATTGCGATGGCAAAGAGTAAGGGGGACAGGGGGCACTCCTGTCTCGTACCCCTTCCAATTTTGATGGCCTGATTCCGTGTGCCCGGGAGCTTCAGATGCACTTCCGGGTTTCTATAATATGTATTAATTAAGTTTAGGAATCCTCCTGTAAAACCAAATTTCTTTAAGACCTCCCTAAGGTATGGCCACTCCAAAGAATCAAAGGCCTTCTCAATGTCTAACGCCAAGAGGCATGCCGGGATCTTGTTATTATTGGCATGGTGGATTAAATTAATTACTTTTCTAATGTTATCTCGAGCTTGTCTATGGGGGACAAACCTTACCTGGTCTTTGTGGATAATACGTGGAAGAAATTTTGAGACTCTGTCTGCCATAATCTTAGTCAAGAGTTTAATATCCCCGTTCAGCAATGAAATGGGCCTGTAGTTCTTAACCTCTGTGTTGTCCTTCCCTTCCTTAGGAAAAAGAGTTATTTCAGCCAGATTCATTTCAGGGGGAATTGACTGCCCCTCTAAGATATGGTTATACAACTTGGCTAATCTGGGTGCCAACTGATCCTTGAAGATCTTATAATACATGTTAGAGAACCCATCTGGCTTTACCACTCTTCAATGCTTGTATTCCTTTCCTAACTTCTTCGTGTGAAATTATGGTGTTTAGCGCTTCTACCTCAGTTTCCTCCAATCTTGGTAAATCATACCTGTCTAGCCATGATCTTATGCTACCTTCTGTTTCCTTACCGGCCGCCGAGTAAAGGTTCTGATAAAAGTGGAAAAACATTTCCTGTATCCTAGTGGGATTAGCCGTTCTTACACTGCCCCCTACTTTTATACAATGAATTCTTGATTGCATATGTTTTGATCTTAACTTTCTCGCCAGCATCCTATCAGGTTTATTTGCTTGGAGGAAGAATTTATGATGGGTTCTCCTAAGCAATTTTTCCGCCCTTTCTGAGTAAATCTTATCCAATTCTACTCTCACTCTTTCAATTTCCCGCCTAGTCTGCTTGTTAGGGTTTTGTTGGTTACCCTTTTCTAGGATGCCTACCTCTTCCGTAAGTTTCTGTTCTCGAGCTTTCTGTTCCTTCCTAAACTTGGCCGCTACCTTTATACACAGGCCCCTGATGTATGCGTTATGAGCCACCCAGACCCAGCCAATCCCCATCTCCGGTGTTTCATTAGATCCAAAGAAAAATTCTAATTCTTGGGCTATTCTATCCTTAATTGACGGAATCGTCATTACTCTTTCGTTCAGTCTCCATTTGTATGGAGGCTTAGTTGTGGGACCTAGATTTATGGTCGCCTTAACCAGGCTATGGTCTGACCAAGCAAAGGGTACTATTTCCACCCCCCTAGCCTCCTTTAACAGTACTGAGTCCGTTAGTATGTAATCTATTCTGGAGTATACTTTGTGGGGATATGAGTAGAAGGTGAATTCTCTAGTCCCTAGATGACATTCCCTCCACAGATCCACTACTCCTAGTTCCCCTAACAGTAATTGAATTATTTTCAGTTTTTTAGAGAATTTGCCTCCTAAGTCTTTACCCGTTCTATCGTTCTTCACGTCTAAGGTCAGATTGAAGTCTCCCCCCAGGATGATCTTACCCTCCCTCACTTTCGCTAGGTGTCTCAGCGCTCTGATTAAATGTATGTGTGGAGAGTTAGTAGGGGCATATATGGTGGCTAAGGTAACCGGGAGGTCTAGGACGGTCCCTGTCAGAAACAGGTAATATCCCTGCTTATCTGTTTTTTTGTCTAATATGAACGGGGAATTTTTGTGTAACAGAATCGCTGCCCCTTCCTTCTTAGAGTTACTACATGTAGTGTGAAATATGGGGAAGTTTTTGTCCATAAAGGACGGGACCTGGCGGCGTTTAAAGTGTGTTTCTTGGATAAATATTACCGCCGGGTTATGGGCTTTGTACGATTGGAACGCTTTGCTTCTTTTGGAGGGGGTGTTAAAGCCTCTAACGTTATGTGTGATGCAGACGTATTCTGACTCAACCATAGGTATTATAGTCGTGTGTTACTATTGTCAGTAGCGACTCACCATTTGTGGAGACAGAGGATTTGGATTCCGCGGGAGAGGTCCGTGAGAGCCGGTGAGTTGCCAGTGCATCCGTTTCTTTACCAGCCTGAGCAAGAGAAATACAGCAAAAAAACATTAACAACAGAACTTGAAAAACTAAACCTTTTTGGGCCCTGCCCCCCCCCACCCTCCCCCCTCCTCCTCACATAACTAACCATCCTGCACCTTCGTGCCTAGGGAGTGGAGATCCCTGAACCCACTAAAGATCCCTAGTGTGAGGAACTTCCTGATAGTAGACAACTATACTACTCAGTTTTATCTACTAAAAAAAAAACTTCCCCCAATAAACTTGGGCGGCAAACAAGCAATATAAGCTTCCGCTTTGTTTATCCTAACTTCGATCCTAGTTCTTGATACGCTTCCTCGGTACCACTGCCCTGATCTCGTTGTTCCAGTCTGTTGTTGTGTCTTTGTTTTTTCTTGACGGAGGCTTCGGACCATTCTCTGGATGGCCTCTCTCTGGGTTTGGGTAGCTGACCCAACAGGTTAGTACCTTCTAGTACCAGCTGTAAATGCACCAGCTTTTTTTGAAGGCTTGCCAGGGAAAAAGCTCTATGTGATTGCTCCCTCCATTCAAATTGGATGCTAAATGGAAATCCCCATCTATACTGGATTTTGTTCGCAGTTAAGATTTCCAGAGCTGGTTTCATCTCTCTCCTTTTTGCTAAGGTTGCTGGGGCAAGATCTGCAAACAGTTGTAAAGAAGAACCGTCCGGTCCCACTATCTTGGGCAACCTTCTTGCCTTAGCCATTAGCAAGTCTCTGGAACTTTGTCTCTTTGTCTTTAGAAGATATTTAACATTAGTTCTCATTGGAGTAATTTATATAATGCCAACTATCTCCCTCTATCCGTAGAGCTATTGGTTGATTTGCAAACCTGATCATGATTTCATATCTTCTGGACAGGTTGCATTAATTCTATTAAGATGAAAATCCTCCCCTGTTACTATATTTGTTCCACACATTGCCTATAGAGGTTCGTATAGAGGTTGATAGTTTTCAGGCATAGTGTTTTAGGGGATGCCCAGTCACTGGTTCTTTTATTTATGTTTAGTGTTTGTTCCTACCAGTTCAATGACTATAGAAAGAGGTTATAGGGCTAGGCTCTAACCTGGAACCTGACCTGGGGATTTGTCTTTTATGTTCCTCGGATCCTGGTCTTTCCAGTGCTAATAATAATAGTGTTTTCGCATTGGCTACCAATAGCCACATTTCTAGATAATGAAATTCTACTGCATTAAGTATCACAGCATTTTAGAATAAATTGAACTACCTACTTATCAATGATAGACTTTCATATATACTAGCAGAACCAATGTGTTTTTTTTTTTAAGTTTGTGGACCCGCTTGGCAAGAACACATAGTCCTTCTTTTTTAGGTCAGGGGAGTGCTTGTAAAGACATTTTTTTTTTTAAAAAGAGGGGAGGGCGAAGAGAGTAGGAAGGCGGATAGATCCCTGGGAGGTGGGTGCTGGAGTCTCAGTGCTGGATCCAAGCTTACAGGAGTAATGAGGTAGGGCTTGACAATTAATATGTGAAGTGTGTACATAATATTTTTTTAATTGCTAATGTTAATCTGTTTTTTTTTCCAACTCAAGATAAACAATACAGGAATGTTGAGTGGTCAATTGATATCGGTTACATCATTATATAATGATTAATTGCCTGCACACTGCATACTTTTGTATTTTATGTTTTATTAACATACTCGATATTGTATTAATGCACATTACATCTGCATGCTATATTTTGAACTTTCTTCTAAAAACAAAATGAAGTTGAGAGAATTTTTTTTTACCATACTTCTATTTCCTTGAAATGTATTCCTACAGATTATTAAATACTTTATATTTTCTAGCACTTGTTTGTGGTCTTTTGTGAGAGTGTGTCTCTATACACGTAGTTCAGCCCCACTGTTATCATCTATATTTGTAAGGATCAGTCTAAACAGGGGTGGGCATGTTTAGTCCTGGAGGGCCACACACAAGCCTGGATTTGAAGATATCCTTTCTGTGCACAGGTGAGTCAATCAGGATGACGGAAGCAATGATTGACTCACCTGTGCACAGCAAGGATATCATCAAATCCTGGCCTGTGTGGCCCTCCAGGACCAAACTTGCCCGCCCCTACCTTAGATTATAGCCATCAGGTTCTGCCTATTGGTTTTGTCACTACCCTTGCTGTGTGAAGAGTAAGATGCTCCTCCCTTATACTTTTCCAACTATCCGTAACACGAGTAATAGATAAAATATTATTTGCTTTTAAACAATTAATTCAATGTACAATACATGTACTTTTTTCAAAGAACCATGGTATGCATTTATTTCACTGTTGCATCTGAAAGGGTATTTAAAGGGTATCTGGAGCAGAAATTACTTGGAATGTCTAATTGTTTTTGGGAACTTGCCATCATGTAGAAATATAACTGTATGAGTCATAAAATATATTAACTTTGCCTATTTAGTTGATATCAATGTTTCTAAGATATCTACTCAGTAGTACCCTCGAAAAGATAAGAATAATATTGACACTAAATCTTTCTGCATGTTCTGTATATGGAGAAGGAGCAATATTAATATTGACACCTTTCCTCTAACCCAGTGTACACTATTCATTTTGTAATCCCTACCAAAGATCAAGAGCACAGTAAAACTGGTATGTCTTGCTTCACTGGCTCTATGAACAATGCGCCAACATATTCTGTAGCTCTATACAGGGGTAGCTGTATATAAAGGAGGGAAAATAGTGCATTATTTGGAAGAAACTGACTAGAGTGAATGTTGTATTTATATGTAGCTCTCGTTGTTTTGTCTTATTAGTTATTAGCTGTTATCTATTTTGGTGTAAATGTATCTGTCTACATGTGGCACATTTAACAACATCTTTAGTAAAGTGAATTGAGGGCTAAATTACAATTTATAGATAATTAGCCATTTTTTGCCTTAAACATTGTGTTTTACTGGCATGTAAACATATATATAAAACTTGCTAAAATACTGTTGAAATCTTGTAGGTTTTTGAGAAACAAACCTTGTTTCTAGAAATCCCCTGGAAGTCGATTTCAAGGTATATCTAATTTTCCCACTTTTTTCAAATCTTACACCTGCTGCTTTTATCAGACACACACATTACATGATTCAGTCTATGCACATACAAACTTATTTTATTAAAAAATTATAATTGTTGTCGGTACTCCCAGAGCATAGGCACAGTGAACCTCCCAATAGAAACACTGACTTTGGGTACGGTTTTAAACACTTTACTAGCCTCCAAGCCAGCAGCAGCTCGATGCAGAGATCTTACACAGCAGTGTTTGGCTTCCCCTACTTCCTGCTGTAAAGGACTTCACATCCCATGATTCCTTCCTGCACAAGCTGCTACCACTACAATGTATTAAAATGTATAGCTGCCTGTGATTGGCCAAAATTAATTATGAATGTTATGCTAACTTTAGCTTGGATATGCATGGGTGTTAACTCCGAAAAGCAACTGCTTGCAAACTAAAGAGATTTAGCAAACAGGGTGAGTTTGTTCATGTTTATTTTGGTATTTTTTCATGCAAAAAATGTTTTCTTACACTACTGATTCTCCTCTATCAGATGCATTTATAAACCAGGAAACTTAAATAAGTCTCTAAAGATGGCTGGTTGCTCTTTTCACTGTTCCAAGTAGGGTTACAGTCTTTCACTTGTTGTTCCAGACTTGTTGCCTTTTTGTATCTAACCACTTACAATTTATGTGCTCATTGAATGGTCTTTATTAATCAATAGCGTAGATCAATTAAACCTTCACAAGGTCCCCAAAAAGGTCTGTGGTTGGTTTGATAGCAAACCCAACTAAAGTTTAGTTAATTCATACATTGTCTCATATCGAAGTTTCCAAGTTGTCATCTTCAGTATCCACAGCCTTAAATTTCACTCTTCAAGTTACACAGAACAGCTATGGATGTGTTATAGGTGCATTGTACTGTTGTTAAACATTTAGCCTGCTAAGAAGAGCTATATTTCAAATAACAATTCATGAAATTAACAAAATCATTTTTATTAGAATCAATTTTCTTTTAAAAGTTTACAAGTGTTCATAATCAGCATACAGAATGCTTTTCTTCTATTTTCTTAAAGGCTATTTGTTTGAATAGTTGTTGTAGTTGTTCAGTTGTGACCGAGTCTCAGTGACTCTATGGACCACAGCACTCCAGCCATATCTGTCAGAGAATGCCTCTCTCAGTTCCTTCAAGCTCATATGCAATGCTTCAATTACGTCCTCTATCCATTTGTGCCTATGCCACCCCTTAGCTGAACCGGAGTTCCTGTTACATGATTGATTTGTTTGTATATAAATGTATTAATGAGTATGCATTTCCCAAACAGGGCTGCTTGGTAATTCAGGGAGCTGCCCATTGAGGCTGTTGTCTCCTGCATGCAGAATTGAGACTGCCACTTCTAGTGACATCCTCTACCTGCCGTTTTGCCACTTTCCCATAGCCGCAGGGCTTGAAAATGTTGTTTATGTAGATGTATCCCTTGGGCCTGCACAATGGAGTTTTTAGGTAAGATGCAGTGTTTGCAGTACTGGCCCCACCCTTCACACTCTGGGTCCATCTGTTATGGCCTAGCAAACAGGGTTGGTAAAAGTGAGGTCCTCGAGTCGTAGGTGTTATATTGGAGAGTCCTTATCCTAAATGGATCGCCTGACAGGGCTAACAAGTTGCATCTGCACAGGTTTGAAATAAGAGTTTTCCTTCGCTTAGGCAGGCTGCCAACCTATGCTAATGAGACCAGCCTACTTATCCATCTGGTTGTACTGAATAATTTGGTAACTCTATATGCAATATGTACATACAAGTCCTATTCCGTCAATGGGCCACTCCTGAATAAGTTTATCTAGCCACTTTAAAATGGGTAACCTGTCGAACCTTCATTGCCGCATGGCAATAATAGTATGACAGAGAGAGACACAGTTTGTTATAGAATAAACCCAATTCACTACATTTATGTTGAGAGAGAGAAAAATATATAGCATGATAGAGAGGAAGAGACAGTTGGTAAGAATGGAATTGATCCCTTATGTACTGAGAGAGACACAAAGGAGAGAATCAAGGAAGACAATATATATATATATATATATATGTGTATATATGTATATACCGTATATACTTGAGTATAAGCCGACCCGAGTATAAGCCGAGGCACCCATTTTACCACAAAATACTGGGTAAAATACATGACTCAAGTATAAGCCAAGGGTGGGAAATGTGCTGCCCCCTGTGTCTCTCTTGTGCCCTCTGTGCCCCCCTCTCTCTCCGTGTCTGTTCTCCCATCTCCCTTCCCTGTATCTCTTCTACCCTCTCCCTTCCCTGTCTCACTTCCAACCTCTCCCTTCCCTGTGTCTCTTCCAACCTCTCCCTTATCACACTCCTCAACCCCACTCCTCAACCTCCCTCCTCAACCTCCCTCCTCATCCTCAACCCCCTCCTCAACCTCCCTCCTCAACCCCCCCATGCTCAACCCCCCTCCTCAACCCCCACATCCTCATCCTCTCTCCTCAACCCCCCATCCTTAACCCCCCTCCTCATCCTCAACCTCCCTCCTCAACCCCCCCATCCTCAACCCCTTCCTCAACCTCGCTCCTCAACCCCCCATCCTCAACCCCCTCCTCAAGCCCCCCATCCTCATCCTCCCTCCTCAAGTCCCCCATCCTCATCCTCCCTCCTCAACCCCCCCATCCTCATCCTCAACCCCCTCCTCAACCTCAACCCTCCTCAACCTCAACCCCCCCTCAACCCTAACTCCCCTCCTCAACCTCCCTCCTCAACCCCCGCATCCTCAACCCACCCATCCTCATCCTCTCTCCTCAACCCCCCATCCTCAACCCGCCTCCTCAACCTCAACCCCCCCTCCTCAACCCCTCCTCCTCATCCTCAACCTCCCTCCTCATCCTCAACCTCCCTCCTCAACCCCTTCCTCAACCTCCCTCCTCAACCCCCTCCTCAAGCCCCCCATCCTCATCCTCCCTCCTCAATCCCCCATCCTCACCCTCAACCCCCTCCTCAACCTCAACCCTCCTTAACCTCAACCCTCCTTAACCTCAACCCCCCCTCCTCAACCTCCCTCCTCAACCCCCCCATCCTCAACACCCTCATCCTCTCTCCTCAACCCCCATCCTCAACCCCCTCCTCAACCCCCCATCCTCATCCTCAACCCCCCATCCTCAACCTCCCTCCTCAACCTCAACCCCCTCCTCAACCCTCAACCTCCCTCAACCCCAACCCACCTCCTCAACCTCAACCCCCCTCAACCTCCCCCCTCAATCCCCCTCAACCCCCCTCCTCAACCCCCCTACTCAACCTAAAGCCCCCTCAACCCCCGTCCTCCACCTAAACCCCCCTAAATACCTCCCCCCTCTCACCTCACTGACCTGCTTGTGCTCCGGCGTCCGATCCTTGACCCGGCGCGCATGTGACATCACATGCGCGCCGGCGCCGGGTCAAGGAGCGGAGGCCGGAGCACAAGCAGGTAAGTGAGGGGAGGGTATTTAGGGGGTTTTAGGTGGAGGAGGGGGGTTGAGGGGGGAGGGAAAGAGACACGGGGGGGTAGAGAGACACGGGGGGGTAGAGAGACACACGGGGGGGTTAGAGACACACGGGGGGATTAGAGAGACACGGGGGAGTTAGAGAGACACGGGAGGGAGAGTGACTCGAGTATAAGCCGAGGGGGGCCCTTTTTTGCCTTAAAAAAAGGGCTGAAAAACTCGGTTTATACTCGAGTATATACGGTATATATATATATATATATATACACACACACACACATGATCTTAAGTTGGATATATATTCAAGTAGGATCCATGATGAATAATAATAATAAAAATACTATAATGGCTCATACAGGGTCAAGTCACATTATTATGTCCACTACCTACTTTTGACGTCAGCAGCGCACAACCAATGAAATACTACACGTGTCGTGAGCTGGCTTGTTTTATATAAGGTGACATGTAGGCACTCTGCAAACATATCATTCCACCACTGTCATGGGTAAAATGTGCAATTTATCTGACTTTCAAAAAGGAATGGTCATTGTCTTTCAGGCCCAGGGTGGCAGTATTTCTGAAATAGTGCAGTTTGAGAACAGTTTGTGTGCTGTTGTGGGTAAAGTATACCGTGACTGGAGAAAAAGCACCATTGCGAATAAACCACATTGAAACTACAGAGCACCACCTCCCATTGATGACAGACGTGAGTGTGAGGGCCAACCGACACACTTCAGTTGAGCAACTCACTGCCCAAACGAACCAGGGGGCTACCAGACCTATGTCTAAAATGACAGTACAGCCAACCCTGTTGGGTATGGGGCTCTGATGCAAACACTTGGTCACTGCCCCCATGCTGATAAGGGTTCATCGTCCGAAACGGCTTCAATTTGGACGACAGTACTGAAATTAGACCTCTTCTGATTAATAAAAAGTTGCCTTCTCTGAGGAGTCACGTTTTCTGCTCCATCGACTGGACGGACGTTGGCGTGTCAAACGCAAAACCTCAGAGAACAAAAGCTCTGCAACCATTGTTGGAAGAAGACAAGCTAGTGGCGGTAGCATTTTTGTCTGGGGAATGTTTTCTTGCCATTGCCTGGATACACTCATACCTCTGGAAGGCACTATCAACCGACTGGGTTATCGAATACATGTTGACGGTCTTCCCTGGAGCAGATGCGATCTTCCATCAGGACAATGTAACATGTCATATGGTCAGAAATGTCCGGGAGTGGTTGGAGAAGTATGACAAAGACTTCCATATACAGTCAGGTCCATAAATATTGGGACATCGACACAATTCTAAACTTTTTGGCTCTATACACCACCACAATGGATTTGAAATGAAACTAACAAGATGTGCTGTAACTGCAGACTTTCAGCTTTAATTTGAGGGTATTTACATCCAAATCAGGTGAACGGTGTAGGAATTACAACAGTTTGTATATGGGCCTCCCACTTTTTAAGGGACCAAAAGTAATGGGACAATTGGCTGCTCAGCTGTTCCATGGCCAGGTGTGTGTTATTCCCTCATTATCCCATTTACAAAGAGCAGATACAAGCTCCAGTGTTCATTTCAAGTGCGCTATTTGCATTTGTTGCTGTTAACTCTCAATATGAGATCCAAAGAGCTGTCACTATCAGTGAAGCAAGCCATGATTAGGCTGAAAAAACAAAACAAACCCATCAGAGAGATAGCAAAAACATTAGGTGTGGCCAAATCAACTGTTTGGAACATCCTTAAAAAGAAAGAAGACCCGGAAGACCACAGAAAACAACTGTGGTGGATGACCGAAGAATTATTTCCCTGGTGAAAAAAACACCCTTCACAACAGTTGGCCAGATCAAGAACACTCTCCAGGAGGTAGGTGTATGTGTGTTAAAGTCAACAATCAAGAGAAGACTTCACCAGAGTAAATACAGAGGGTACACCACAAGATGTAAACCATTGTTGAGCCTCAAAAACAGGAAGGCCAGATTAGAGTTTTCCAAACAACACCTAAAAAAGCCTTCACAGTTCTGGAACAACATCCTATGGACAGATGAGACTAAGATCAACTTGTACCAGAGTGATGGGAAGAGAAGAGTATGGAGACGGAAAGGAACTGCTCATGATCCAAAGCATACCACCTCATCAGTGAAGCATGGTGGTGGTAGTGTCATAGCGTGGGCATGTATGGCTGCCAATGGAACTGGTTCTCTTGTATTTATTGATGATGTGACTGCTGACAAAAGCAGCAGGATGAATTCTGAAGTGTTTCGGGCAATATTATCTGCTCATATTCAGCCAAATGCTTCAGAACTAATTGGACGGCGCTTCACAGTGCAGATGGATAATGACCCGAAGCTTACTGCAAGAGCAACCAAAGAGTTTTTTAAGGGAAAGAAGTGGAATGTTATGCAATGGCCAAGTCAATCACCTGACCTGAATCCGATTGAGCATGCATTTCACTTGCTGAAGACAAAACTGAAGGGAAAATGCCCCAAGAACAAGCAGGAACTGAAGACAGTTGCAATAGAGGTCTGGCAGAGCATCACCAGGGATGAAACCCAGCGTCTGGTAATGTCTATGCGTTCCAGATTTCAGGCTGTAATTGACTGCAAAGGATTTGCAACCAAGTATTAAAAAGTGAAAGTTTGTTTTATGACTGTTAATCTGTCCCATTACTTTTGGTCCCTTAAAAAGTGGGAGGCACATATACAAACTGTTGTAATTCCTACATCGTTCACCTGATTTGGATGTAAATACCCTCAAATTAAAGCTGAAAGTCTGCAGTTAAAGCACATCTTGTTCGTTTCATTTCAAATCCATTGTGGTGGTGTATAGAGCCAAAAAGATTAGAATTATGTCGATGTCCCAATATTTATGGACCTGACTGTACTTCCCTGCCTCCAAACTCCCCGGGCTTGAACTCCTATGAGATCACCTTGTTTGACATGTTCATTGTATGGATCCTCCACCACGCACTCTGCAGCAGCTGTTGGATGCACTGCAGCCTACATGGCTCCAGATACCCTGCCAACCTTCTCTTTCTTTCTTGGACTGGACTTGATTATTACTATTGGAGCCTAGTATACTAAGCCCCAATGAATAGCCCAAAGACCTGCTAGATTTATAACAGTAAGATGACTTTCAAAAGGTTTTAAAGGAGTAAAATATTCAAATGCAATGTTCAATTAGGATCAATGAATGATGTGGGTTATAAAAGGACTTTCGACTTGGTTAAGAAAGAAATGGTCTTTATCAGCTATTAGTAGAGAAAACTAAAGATAACCTTATCATCCATTGTAAATATGAATTTGTGGTTAATTGATATTTAATATTTATTGGAATCGTATTGTATAATCAAGTGATACAGGAGGATTTTGAATGTATTTAAATATTGTTGATTTTTGTATTGTCTGAAAACTTTCAATAAAAAAAAAAAGAAATGTCCGGGAGTGGTTGGAGAAGTATGACAAAGACTTCCATATACTTCCCTGCCTCCAAACTCCCCGGGCTTGAACTCCTATGTGATCACCTTATTTGATATGTTCATTATATGGATCCTCCACCACGCACTCTGCAGCAGCTGTTGGATGCACTGCAGCCTACATGGCTCCAGATACCCTGCCAACCTTCCAGCATCTTATTGACTCACTACCACGCCGTCTGGCTGCTGTCCGTGCTGCACACTGCAGTTATTCAGGATATATCATATATGGTCATAATAATGTGACTGAACTGTGTATGTGGCAATAATAATACAGTGTAATAATAATAATACCCCTGCACTGTAATAATAAGTTATAGAAACTATTGTGCTCTTTTCTTTTAATTCAAACAAATAGAACTTTTAAAAAAAACACATACATGAAAAACGTAGGAGCCCATTCTTAAGTAGGGGTCAATTGTAAGTCGGATTGCTTGTAACCTGGGAACCGCCTGTACTAAAGCACTGTATACTATGTGGCAGAAGCAGCCACAAGAGACTTTTGCCTTGATTATTGCCTGTATTTGAACTGTATGTTATTTTAGCATAGTGGATTTTATTAGACTGGTTCTGGCCCTTTTAAATGCTCTGTCAAAGGATCTGCAGTTTTGTTATGTACTTCGGATGCAGAGTGTGAAGAACAACCCTGTTTTATGGACTTAGTTTGACTGTTTTATTCCCCTCCCTCTTAGAACACCAGTTTAGAACCCTTAATAACTGTCATATTTTCAAATACTGTCTGTTTTCAACTGTCAGTTTTCTCTGTCTGAGGAGGAGTTGCTCTGGCTGTGCGAGTGCTGGTGCTTTGGGTGCTCATTAAACAGACCTGCTTGACCCTTTCTGGAAGCCTTGGCTCATGCTTGGGGAAATGTGATAAGTCGGAGTGCCAGCGGGTCAGTTACAATTGATGGCAGCGACGGGATTCAAACCTCACAGCAGACTGTTGTTCGGCAGTTACAGCCATTTGGGAAATTTGCTATTTTGTATGGAACCGAAAGGAAAGGGTATGTGAATATACCCGAACGGATAGTGAATGGGGACAGACTATACCAACTTGAAACGGGCCACGCTAAAAGAGCTATTGGAAGCAAGGGGAATTGTTGCCAGCAATAAAACCAAAGCTACCCTTATTGCTGAACTCATGGAGGGAGACTGGGCAGCTGCTGCAGCACCTCTTATGGACAGCACACAAAATGAGTTTGGAAGAGAACTCCAAAGCAGACTGGCCTTTTTCCCAGGTACGCCTCCCACAGAAACCTTGGAAAGGATTATGGCAGATGTCCACGAATACATAATGGAAAAGCAGCGGGCAGACCGGAGGTCCAGAGAGGGGTCCCTAATCACACCACACATACTACCGGGGAAGCCTAAAATCCCGTACCATGCTTTTAAAAACTATGCGGAGACCGAAGATATCGATGGCTACTTGCATGACTTTGAGAGGTTATGCCAATTACATGAGATCAACGCCGCCGACCAGGTACCTCTGTTGGTGGGTAAGCTAGCGGCCCGGGCATCAGAAGCCTACCGCACCATGCCAGACGAGGATAGCAGAGACTACCAGAAAGTAAAGCAGGTGATCCTGGACAGGTATGCAATTACCCCAGAGGCATACCGGCAGCGGTTCCGAGAAAGCCAAAAGACGGAGAAAGATACTCACATGGAATGGGCACACCGCTTAACTAGGGCGGGAAAAGGTTGGGTGCAAGCTGCACAAGCAACCACAGTGGAGGACATGCTACAATTACTGCTACTGGAGCAATTCTTCCAGGGGTTAACCCCGGATTTACAAAACTGGCTGAGGGATCGGAAACCTCGCATCTTAACCGACGCCGCCAGGTGGGCAGACGAGTACCAAGATGCCAGGAGGGCACAGCGGGCACAGGCACGGTCAATCTTGGGAGCTGCTAACCCACCTCCCGCCATTAACCCCACCCCAGCACTGCGTCCGGGTGGTAGAACTACCAAACCCCTCCACGGTACAACAATGCCCGATCTTTCATCAGGTGCCACACGTGTAACCAGCAGGGCCACATACAGAGACACTGTCCCAGAAACAGAAACCGCTCCACGTGGAATACTCCAACTAATTCCCCTGCAAACCGGGCAGCAGTACACTGATACCAGAGTGAGCCTCGACAACCTTTCTTCGGGACCTGGTCTAATGAAGAATCTTTGGGCACCCTCCACGAGGTTAACCCAGTACAAGCAGCTGCAGACAACCGACAGGGACACCGCCAAGGGGTACACGTAGAGGGAAAACGCCTTCAGGGTCTGCGCGATTCTTGGGCCACCATAACCCTGGTTCGCAATCACCTAGTCCCCAAGCAACAGCTCACTGGAAAATATGTGGCAGTCCGGGTGGCAGGGGGAGCGATTTACAAAATTCCCACTGCTAAAGTACATTTGGATTGGGGAGCGGGGTCGGGGAATGTGGAAGTGGGCCTCATGCAGGACTTACCAGCTGATGTCATCCTTGGTAACGACTTGGGGGAGCTGACCTCTGCTTTTGTTTCTCAGTACCCCGCGCAGGAAGCGCTACCCGTGGTAACACGGCAGCAGGCCCACACCACTGCATCTTCTGAACACTCTGAGGCTCCGGTAAGTAATAGTACTGACCCACCTTTCGTCCCCTGGGCTCCCCCCTTAGAATTTGGTACTGAAGTAGTCACCGACCCGTCCCTGGAGGTATACCGGGATAGGGTTACACAGAATCAGGCAGGGTTGGAGGGGGAAAGATACGGTTGGGAGAAAGGATTATTGTATAGATATGCTGAGAAGGTAGTAGCAGGATCTGTACCCATGACCCTCACACAATTAGTCGTGCCCCGAAAGTACAGGCAAGAATTACTACGTATTGCCCATGACATCCCTTTATCAGGACATCTAGGCGTCAGTAGGACGAAGCATCGTTTGACCCAAAACTTCTTTTGGCCAGGGGTCTCCAAAGATATTCGGCAGTATTGCCAAACTTGTGACACATGCCAGAGTGTAGGGAAGAGAGGGGACCGGTACAAGTCAAAAATGCACTCCCTACCCATAATAGATGAGCCCTTCAGCAGAGTGGCAGTAGATATAATCGGACCCCTAGCAAAACCCAGCCCGTCAGGGAAGAAGTATATACTAACCGTAGTAGACTATGCCACCCGGTACCCAGAGGCCGTAGCCCTAACTAATATCCATGCGGAGACTATAGTAGATGCCCTAATCCGGATATTCTCTAGAATGGGGTTCCCCAAAGAGATTATCTCAGATCGGGGTACCCAATTCACAGCCGAAGTCACTCATCAGTTATGGAGAACATGTGGGGTGAAACCTATTGTAAACTCAGCGTATCACCCCCAGTCCAATGGGCTCTGTGAACGGTTCAACGGAACCTTAAAGCAAATGCTCCGTACCTTCATGGATACCCAGAAGGACTGGGAAAGGTTTCTTCCCCATCTGCTCTTCGCGTACCAAGAGGTACCCCAGGAGTCCACGGGGTTCTCGCCATTCGAATTACTATTCGGAAGGAGAGTGCAGGGCCCCTTAGACCTCATTAGGGAACACTGGGAGGTAACGGTCACCAGTAACGGTACCCCTATCGTCCCATATGTACTGGAGTTCAGGGAACGCTTGGAGACCCTAATCCAGACGGTACGGTCTAATCTTCAGACGGCCCAGCAACGACAGCGCAGATGGTACGATAGGGGAGCCAGAGATCGCAGTTTTCAAATAGGACAAAAGGTGTTAATCTTGAAGCCAGTCCAAAATGACAAACTGCAAGCCTCCTGGCAAGGCCCTTATAAGGTGGTGGAACAGGTATGTGACACCACCTATATAATTGCCCCATGTACAGGAGCAGGCGGTAGACGCATGCTCCACGTTAACATGCTGAAACCCTATCACGAGCGGATCAAAGAAGTAACTGCCATATGTGCCTCGGCCGCCGAGGACCCAGATAATCTACCCCTACCAGACCTATTAGCCCAAAGGGGGGCCAACACCGAATTAGGGGAAGTACAGCTAGGAGACAAGCTGAGCACTAGAGAGCAAGCTCAAATACTAGAGCTGATCCAGGAAAAAGGGGATACTTTCTCCAACCAGCCTGGGTATACCCCGCTGGCTACCCACAGGGTAGAAACCCCAGGGCAACACCCTCTTCGACAAACCCCCTACCGCATACCCGAATCCGTAAAAGATCATAAGCGGAAGGAGATTGACGAAATGTTACAACTAGGAGTGATAGAACACTCAGATAGCCCATGGGCCTCTCCGGTAGTGCTGGTACCGAAGCAGGACGGAATCACCCGCTTCTGCGTTGACTACCGGAAACTTAATGATAAAACCATTTCCGATGCCTATCCCATGCCCCGAATCGATGAGCTCTCTAAAATGGCCAGGGGCCAGTATCTCACCACAATAGACTTGTGCAAAGGGTACTGGCAGATCCCACTAGCCGAGGATGCCATCCCAAAGTCCGCATTCGTCACCCCGTTTGGGCTATACCAATTCAAGGTGATGCCATTATGGATGAAGAATGCGCCGGCTACGTTTCAGCGGATGGTGGACCGGTTACTGGACGGATCCCAGGAATATGCTTGCGCCTATTTAGATGACATAGCAATGTTTAGCAACTCCTGGGACGAGCACTTGACCCATATAGGAGCCATCCTCGACTGCATCAGGGAGGCAGGTCTCACGTTAAAACCCAGCAAGTGCCACGTAGGGATGGCCGAAGTGCAGTACTTAGGCCACAGGGTGGGCAGTGGGCAGCAAAAGCCAGAACCCGCTAAGATAGAGGCCGTAGCTAAGTGGCCAACCCCTTGCACGAAAACTCAGGTTTTAGCTTTTCTAGTGACCGCCGGCTATTACCGTAAATTTGTACCTAATTATAGTGCCCTAGCCAAGCCCCTTACTGACCTCACCAAAAAGAACTTACCCAAAGTAGTGACCTGGAGCCCAGAGTGTGAGAAGGCATTCCAAAAACTGAAAACTGCCCTAATTCATGCCCCTGTACTGGCCGCTCCCGATCCAACTAAACGCCTTCTCGTTCATACAGACGCTTCTATGTTTGGATTGGGAGCAGTGCTGAGCCAAGTTGGGGCCGATGGCTGCGAGCATCCAGTCGCTTACTTAAGTCGGAAACTACGACCCAGGGAAGTAAGCTATGCCGCCATCGAAAAGGAATGCCTGGCGGTGGTGTGGGCCCTCAAGAAACTACAGCCCTACTTATATGGACAACAATTTGCCTTGCTCACAGATCACAACCCGTTGGTGTGGCTAAACCGGGTGTCAGGGGACAACGCTAGACTACTGAGATGGAGCTTGGCACTACAACCATTTGATTTCACCATCCAGTATCGCCCAGGGAAACAATTTGGTAACGCCGACGGGTTGTCCAGACAGACAGAACTCGAGAAATGATCTGTGAGCACTCCTCCGGACATCCCCAAGCAGATCCGTTGGGATCAGACTGTGTATGCCGGCTTGGTTCTGGGGGAGCATTGTGGCAGAAGCAGCCACAAGAGACTTTTGCCTTGATTATTGCCTGTATTTGAACTGTATGTTATTTTAGCATAGTAGATTTTATTAGACTGGTTCTGGCCCTTTTAAATGCTCTGACAAAGGATCTGCAGTTTTGTTATGCACTTCGGATGCAGCGTGTGAAGAACAACCCTGTTTTATGGACTTAGTTTGACTGTTTTATTCCCCTCCCTCTTAGAACACCAGTTTAGAACCCTTAATAACTGTCATATTTTCAAATACTGTGTTTTCAACTGTCAGTTTTCTCTGTCTGAGGAGGAGTTGCTCTGGCTGTGTGAGTGCTGGTGCTTTGGGTGCTCATTAAACAGACCTGCTTGACCCTTTCTGGAAGCCTTGGCTCATGCTTGGGGAAATGTGATAAGTCGGAGTGCCAGCGGGTCCGTTACATACTACTACGGTATATGTTGGCATGTTACAAATAAAGCATAATAATTATAATTCTGAGCCTTTTCTATATACATATAGAGAAGTCTATAAGTTCATGATTGTTTGGTAAGATTGAGATGTTCACTCCTCTTCTATACAAACAAGCTTGCAACAGTTTCCTGACTCAGGCATTTAGCTTTTTGAGTGGATGTATTGGTAGGCACCTAGTTATGCCTAAGCAACTCAAGTTCTCTTGTAAGGTTGCTACAGTGTAACTTCTGTGGTCTCCTATGGTATCTATTACAAAAATGATTAGGAGCAGTTATATTAAATTTTCTTCAAGCTATTTGTACATTGTTTGTGTAGTTAATTGCAAAATATTGCATGAACTGGGTGCAGTAATGATAGATGAAACAGCAAAGAAAGATGGTCTTTATGAGAAGTCATGTATTAACATAATCACAAGAGGCCATGGGAAAACAGAAGGAAATTACGTGAATGTAGACATTGAGGAGATGGCTGTCAAACATAGGTTTATCTTGTTTTTAAAAAATGTCTTACTTAAATTTTGCTTGCATTTACTCCTACTCCGTATATAAAATGTGCATGGTTTGTGGCAGTGTCATCAAGGCCATAAGGACTCTATTAGCCGAGGGCAAATAGATAACTTAGAAATTCTGCTCCAATGCTCTGTGCATACCCTGATCCAAGCTTAAAATTACTTCTACAATTGCCACTGCTAAATAAGACCACCTCATGGGCCAAGATGAATGTATTGTATGGCACCGTGAACAATTTTTTCAGTGAGAGACATAATGCTTTCTTCCCTGCATGTTTCTTCTTATAAATTCACATCTCTCTATATTTTTTTTTGTTTGTTTTATTTTTCAATGTACTTTCAATTTTTCATTCTAAAATAATAAAAAAATATATAATAATAATAATATAAACATGAATTAATATAACTATGAAAAAACTTCTGAATATAAAAAATAATAAATACAAATAAAGTCTTATTCCTAAAGTTAACTCCACCATGGTTGTTCATTGTACTAAATGCAAAATTATGCTACTTGATTAGGCTCATTGTTTTCTGTACTAAATATAATTATAAAACGTGTATTCCTTACAATCCAAACACTGATTTGTAAGGAACACACATGATTAACAACATATATTCTTTTTATACTTGGCATTTTGAAACATGTTTCATACAATATCAAATACACTATACAGTGAACCAATCATCTGTTCATCAGAAAAGGTACAGTTCTGCTTACATTTTAATTTATTGATCAGACTCAGTACTGGGAATGAATTATTCCAATTTTATTTAATTATTATGAAAAAAATTGATTCTGTATTCATCCAATTCAGTATTCGTCTGTTATTCAGGAACGGATTAATGACCAATTTAGAGGTACCATTGTATATGTGAAAACATTTTTTATTAGGATTATGTAAATAAATAATCTTTGTAAATAAAAAGCTTACCATGTTGAATCGCTTGCCTTCAATTTTTTTTAAATAGCAGATATCTTCTCTATTTATACATAGTGTTTGAGCTGTATGTGCCTTTGAGATCGGGTAGGTTTTGGGAGTTATGCCTAAAAAACTTGTCTCTTAGTATTTGAAAAAGGGAGAAATAGAGCAGGATAGCTATGACGTAGAAAGATTTCAAAGCGAAATGTTTGGTAAAAAAACAAATCTGCCGTTCCTGCAGACTCCATTCTTGCAATGTTTAGGGAAGCTTAAGCATAATGAATAATGTCATCTCAATAACATATTGCTAAAGTAAAAGGCTTTTCAATGGAATGTAGTATGAAGAGAACAAATGGAAAATATGAAACCGGAAACTCAAAAACCACAATAAACAAATAAGATATAAAAATTTGTATTTATATTACAATGAAAAGGATGATACAGCACAATACCTTCAGTGTGCTACAAAATATAGCAAGCACCATGTACGTGTGTTCAAAATGAAACTTTACAATATTATACATCTTACAAGCTATAAAGCATTTTTTTTTTATCATATATATATATTTTCAATTATTTCTGGCACAGAACCCGCCCAGTGCAGTTCTACATTTTCACCAGTCACAACGGCCATCATTCATGGTCAGGAATGAGCCCAGAGAAAGTTAGGGACTTGCGCACAGTAACGCAATACTTATGCACATAAACCTTGTACCATAACCTGTTGGAAAGGATGTCGTTTTAAATTCACTTCTTCTGTATACATTCATTTATTACTAAGACAACACTAGTCTTTGTGAAACCTAGCTATATTCTATGACTTAGTGGTCAAATAAAGAAAGCATTTCTTTAAAACATGGGCATTAGGTAAAAAGGTAGTTCATTTGCAGTTCTCTATGTTATTGCAACACTTTGGAAAGAGCGAAAATTTGCTCCCTTAAAAAAAAAATCTGAATAATGTAACGTTATTAACCTGGTTTGGGGAAAGGGAAACCTAATGTCTGTATGGCACATTGACCCATGGGTGTTGTGTGTATAGTTTATTCACAGACTCTCCCCCTTCCCCAAGTCATTATTCTACAACCAGGACTGCTATTATGGAGTATAACTGTATAGAATGTGCCATTTAAGTCTGAATATATAATGCCCATTGAGGTATCTGTCCACCACTTCTACTCATACAATATCAGTATCAACATTTTAGAAATGAAATATTCTACATTGGGATGAATATGCATGTTTTACTGCCATTGTGTTAAAAGAGAGACATATTTGTCTAAAACAATACATTTAATTGGAAAGCACTGTAAAAAAATATTTAGGGGACATAGCTAATTTTGGGCACTATACAAGGAAGACAAGTCTTATGTTGTTGATAATACAAAAGATATATGGAACATGTAAAAATATATTTTAGGCTCATCTATTACACAAATGCCCTTTCTCTTTAACCAATCTACAAAAATTCAAGCAGTATTTGGCATAAAAAAGGGAACATGTAGCACACAATTCTCCCACTATCTGTTCTGACACAAAACATTAATGTTTACTTGCAAATCTGGGCATATATTTATTTATCAAGACAAATTAGGTGGCTGCTAAACTTAAACGGCCATTGTAATGCTCCAGTTTTCATAACTTAAGTTGTAAATATCCATAAAAAGTTGGTTGGTTGATGGTTGGCTTTGTGATTAAGCTTCCACTGAAAAATAAGTGGTTTTCTTATAATCTTTAGGCTGGGGTTGTAGTCATTTTTTTCCCAAACTATGGCAAATTTGCACCTGCCTTATTTCTGAAGTGTTGGGAAAATGTGGGGTTTATTCAGCAACCTCTTGAAAAGATGTACATTTTCGCACAAACCATCAACTTAGTGCAACAGACTTGTTTTTAGCATGTCCTAAATGCAGGTTTATTACAGTGGCCGTTAAGAAATAAATCCACAGCAAGGCTGTCTGGTAAATGTAGGCCTTGACCCTTGAGACAAATGTATTAATTCTATTGATCTTCGCTCTATTTCTTTGATTTGTACACAACATGATGGTATAAGTCAAACATCTTCACTACCATACTTGTGTCCCCACATAAGTAAAGCTTCTTGACAAGACTTCACAATAATCACACCCTATCGCATATTTTAATGTCGGGCTGTGCAGGGCACTCAGAGACAGCATGCAAGCTATACAATGAGCAATTACATGGATTGCATTAAAGAACCACTGTAACAGTCTAGCAAGAGCAGCTAGTCATTAGAATGATGTATTGATTAATATAATTTCTATTTAATAATTTATAATAGCACTGCTCAATATTAGAGTCATTTTCGAAGAGCATGAACATGAGCATCCAGTTGAGTTTCTAATCTTCTGTCTGTTAAGGCCATTAAGAGGAGGGTGGGGTTTGCCCAAGAGACAGATTGAAAGAGTTTTAATAACAATTAGATGAGAAGACAGTAAATGATCATTGATAGGCTGGCTCATTTTGCCAAGTGAAATCTAATACATAATAAGTCTCCAGTCAGTTGGATCATGTTGGTGGTATACATTGTATCTGAAAATGTATCACCTGGACAAAGTCACCCCTGTTTAACCCTGATATCAGAAGAACTTGAGTCTGAACACTGAAAATAATTCAAATATTGAATTTTAATAATTGAATATGAATGTTATTAATGATCAGTGCCAAATGAAGTAATCTACTTCATATTGTAATAGTACTACAGTGGTCCTTTAAATGGTGCTTACAGTAGCACTGCTTGTTATGTTTATTTAATCACTTTATCTGAGGTCCTTTATGGGTTAGCACAGCTGAGGTAACAACAATTTAAACAAGTATGAAGTTTATGCATATAGAACCTTTTCAATGCAAATCATTGAATGAAATGTCTTGCAAGTTAGTGGTAGAAATGTTTAACACTATCCCTGCATATCATAATGGCTTACAGCAACACATCTGTGTCACAACTGTAATGATATTCAGTGAGTTCACAAAATCGCTAAAATGAGCTGATTTTTTTTTTTTTAGTACAAAGATAGATTTTAATAAATAACATAGATTATAGTGTGGTGCAGATCTAGGGTTAACATGGCCTTCCACATACTAAGCTTCAGCTTTGCTGAGGGCTGTGACAGGTATTTCTCTGGGGGAAATGCTTTCACAACCTTAGCACGGAAGTTCAGTAGCTGATAAACTCAGTGAACCTACAGAATGGAGTGTGGTCACATTGGAATTTAGTTTATTTCCATTACAATTAAAAGGGACACAAAAAAGGTGAAATTATTTAAGAAATGAAAAGTATACAGAACTGCATTTGGCTGTAATTACAATTTGTACATTGAAGTGCTTTAAAGCCTTTATAGAAGTTCGTTATTTAGCTATAAAACAATTAGCCCGTTTGTTCTCATTTGAACGTCTGAAGTGAAAAATCGTATTTACTGCTCAGAATTCTGAGAAATATGGTAATTGCTCGGCACTCTGGGAAATTGGGCAGGTACATGAAAATAAACCCACAAGGTTTTCACTGTTAAATCCAATAACTCTTTACACGTGGCTATAAATTAACTGAGAGATTAATTGTGAGCTAATGGCTTTATCTACAGCAGAGAGCAGTGGGACTGCTGCTAATCGTAATTAACTGCTGCTGATAAAGACGTTAGCTGAGAGGGTGGATCTTTGTGAATTTATACCTAGAATAATTCTAAATTCTATTTCGATTTTAAAGCACTTCCACTGAGAATGTTGACTGTGTTTGTTTCTATGTGTATTTTTAATTTCTTTAAGAATGAGGCTGCCCCATGACCATTTAGTTAAGTGTATACTTCATAACTGACACACACACACAAACATAATACAGAAACATTATTGGATAATTTTCTAAATAATGCCAAGCTTTACACATTAGCAAAAACTTTGATTGTGGTTTCAGAAAGACAAATACTCCTTGTATAGTGTTTTGTATATTATTTAAGATTTAACACATTTACTAAACAGTTACATAAATGTCAGCCTAGACAGTGCTACACTGCAATTTTTAAAGTGCAGTAGATGTTAAAATCAGTAGATGTCAGATTGAAATTGGGTGATATCAATGTGAACATAATATAACGTTAACAGAAATTGCATAGAAATATAAATTAATTGATTCTAAAATATACTATCATAAAAGGTTTTGCCATCTTGTACTAATGGCAATACCATTGCGATATTGTATAGTATTAATCATATTAATAATGTTGTTATTACCCTATAAAATATGCAATGCAAGGGCTACACTGCCTGGAAGAACTCTGAAACTAGCTATTTTATACTGTAAAAAGATCCATTTTTATCTGCAACAGTGCAATCAGGTTTTATTTCTTTATTACACACTGAGGTCCTCGAGAATCTACAGATCATTTCAGACATTTCTGTGCAAGACATGCCTTTGACAGCACAATAGAATCACTTAACCTTTCACCAGGTTTCATCAATAATGAATAGTGATTCTCCTTTTGTTCCTGATAAGTCTCTTTACTTGACATACTATTAATTCTTCCATGATCTGAAAATATTATGCACCAAAGGAACTAGCGATTTCTTTTTGTCAAATAAAACAAAAATGTAAATATTGCTATATTCCCAAAAAATAAGATTCTCTTAATAATAAATTTGAAAAGTACACGATAGCATGACCTGTATTAAAAAATGGAGTTTACAATCCCTTTTATCATAGATACTAAAAGAGATTAATCAGCTGCCAAACTTATGACCAGACGCCTCTCCTACATTGTAAAGAGGTTGATCTGATAAAAGGTCACGTGAATGTAAAAGAAATATATGTTATATATATTTCCTTGTTGGCAAGGTCCAAGCTTAAGTGAGTGCAAACAAGGATCTTATTAAGCTGCCACAAAATCTATTCATATTCTTATACGTACACGTCGTCTGAGCTAATAGATATATACTGTAGAATTAAGGGCTAGAACCTATCTGTATATCTTATATCAGCTAAACATGGCACTGAAGATAACAGGGGTTATTTCATTTTCATATTCGAAATCCACATCATTTAAGAAATATATCCATATCTGTAGGGAATGGGTTGCTATTTTGTGGGTATAGCCATTTACAAAATTAATATGAAAATTACCTGAATCTGTCAAACATGTTCCACAGCTCAATTCAAATGTTATTTAGAGAGTGGGGTCACAGTTTGAAGTTACATATAATTGTTATATGACTATATAAAAAAACGCCCACAGAGATAAAACAGGATGTCAAAAATGAAAATTCTCACAAACCTGCAGGAGGTGCTCTAATTGAATTATAAAGCAGAGATTTGAGCTTCATCAAGATAATTTGGTAATTACACACCCAACAAAGAAGTCAATCACATTAGCACCATCAAACTACTTCTAAAAATTAGAATCTTAAAAATTAGACTTTGTTGTGTATCAAGGTGAACAACTGATCATTGTTAACCTGTAGGCAGTTCTAGTAACCGGGTGACTTTTTAAAAAAATTCCATAGCAAAAGTCAGCATCGCAAACAATCGATTCTAGTAAGAAATGTCCATAGTACTTTCAAGTGTTAGCAAGTATTTTAAGTAGTGGAAATATTAGTAGGGGCAAAACACCCATAAGCAGTTACCAGCTTTATATTAATAACAATAGCCATGTTATTTGCTATGAGTAACTCTTTAACAGCAGGGCACAGGATAATATCCAAAATTGATTTACTAATGTGATTGAGCCCAAATTAGAGCAGTTATTTCCAAATAACAGTTAAGAAAAACAAATTGAAAAAGTGTGAGCATTAACAGGAACAGATGACATTAAAAAAAAAACTATAATTACAAATAAGGATGTATATAGTGATGTAAAAGGTTTGCTGATGATGAAGGTAAAGAGCCATTTTTGTATAGACAACAATAAATAACCATTTAATTTGCCTGTTTTGCTTTTGATATTTTAAAGGGACACTGCCTTCATTAAATAAATAAACAAAAGTACCAAAACAATAGTTTTGTATCCTTACTAGTCACAATATTCTGAGACCTTTGGCTATTTTGATTTGTAAAGTTACTTTCATTCCATGTTTTTCATTTCCTGGCCTAGTTTATAACACACAGGTGTATATGTAATTTCTATTTACATTCATGGGAGTTGCATGGATATGGAAAACATTTACAAAATTATAGATAAATGTAATGTATTTTTATCATAAAGAAGATTTGATGAGACTAACTGGCACCACATGGCACGCAGCATTACAAGCAGCTTCTTATTGATTCATATGATAACAAATATTGATGTAACCTGGATACCTGCAATGCCAAAGCTATTTTGAAACTGCATGATGGCAAATGTATCTATTTTACGCCATATATTCTTTATGCATAGAAAGGTACTCAGTACCATCTGTATATAAAACAAAAACCTCAGAATATAGAAACTAGCAAGGTTAGCATTTAAATTGATCAATAATCATCTTTTCTCTAAATGTATATAGTGTCCATTTAAACAGATCAATGAGAGAACTACAGAACACTTGAAAATTTCTTATGGGAGTTGACCTGAATTGAAGACGGATACTAAAGAAGAAAACGCTGGAACAAAACCTACAGCACAAATATATTAAACTCGGACATGGCAATACAGTTGGATAGGCATACAAAAATGGTTACCAAGGCACAATATGACAAAAGAAAAAGAGTCCCTGAGACTCTGGCTTGGGTCTGTCCCATTCCCTCCCATCCCTGCCTCAATAAAATGAGAGCATTTAGGAAAATATAATACAAAATCTGTTACAGGAAATATAGACTACACTTGCTAAAAATCACTTAAAAAGTGTTAATAGCTTCTGTTACCTTAGTTTTGTTTGTTTTTTTATTTTGTATTGTTTTTTTGTTTTTTTTTCTAGCAAAGACATTAAACTTTTGTCTACCAGAGAGGTCTGTTATTGGGGAGCCACACAAGCTTGAAGACCAGTCTGGTTATAGGACTTAATAGGTAATTCTATTCTTACCCAGTCAGTCCTGCTCTAACAGGTTGTGTTACACAAATAAAAAATAAAAACTACAAACTTCATAGTACTGTATTGCTACATTTCTCATAGGTACACATTTAAAAGTATACAAAATAAACAGTGCCGTTTCACAGCATACTTTTTTCCTATATATATATATTTTTTTGCTTCTTTTTCTTTCTAGACATCAAAACGTAGTTTCTAGTGTGCGGAGGAAACATAATGAAATATGCTGTAAATGTAAGCCATGCTTTCAGCAAAAATGCAGTGGCAGCAGAAAATATTAAAAACAAAACCAAAGCAAATATGAATCTCATCTTACTTCCATTCAAGGAGCAAAGAGATTTTAGGTTATCTGAACGGATATAAAAGGACTTCAATGTAAAGTTCTGGAGGAGAGGATACATACTGCAGTTTATCTTGATGAACGTTGTCTCTACAAACTTCCAAACCAATATATGTTTTGAAAAATGTAAAAAAATGGATAATGTCTGCAATATCCTTGTAATGTCAACAATATGCAAATATTCACACATCAATACATGTGTGTGTGAATATTTTAGTATTTTATTAATGTATTATAAATTTGTGCTTGCTTGTGAAATCAGATTTTTATTTGGAGTGGGTACTACTCTTGATTTTAAATATTCTTACCATTTCAGTAATTCTTGCTACAGTATGTATGTTTTAAAAGAGTTGTAGAAATTATATTGTTGAGGAGTGGAAAACATAATTTATTCAGTTTGTGACATTTGTTTTTTACTGGACATCTCTAACTTATTTGTTGAGGAGATATCTTGGTTAGCTGCCTTTGGTTAATATAAGAGACCTTTTTATCTGTAGTTGTTGCTCAGTAAATAGTCCATAGGACTGGGTTGATTTGGGCAAATCGGGACAAGTCAACTGTTTGTTTGATCTCTAAGGAAAAAAATGCTTGGAACCATGTAGTTTCCCTCTGTATCATGATATAATGCAGTATGTACTTTTACAAATGGGTTATTTCAGAACGTCAAATTCAGTCGTTCCTCTTTTACCAAGTTGCCAGTAACATAGTAATAAACAACATACAGTACTGTTGGTTCTTCAACAGTTTAGAGACTGCAACTGGAGTAGAAAAGGATTCATATCTAGTCTTCATTAGCGCAGACTGTTATCACATTTACTCATAAAGTATTGACTTAAAAATGTAATCTCCAGCCTAAAGTCACCTTGAGATTCATACGTCAAATGTTCTCTCCTTCGTTCCAAACCTTAAATGCGTGAAATACTGATGCTACAGAGTTCCTCACCTGTTATTAAAGTCATAATTTTTATTTATTTTACATCTAACAATGACATTCGACCAGCAAGTACAAATTCTACTTCATTCTTCAAACTTTTAAAATGTTCTCTGGTAATCATAAAAATATCAGATCTAGGCTTGTCTGTGTTTCCATATAATACTTTAGAATGGAATGATATGATTGTTAAATTATGTTGTTTTGAGCTTTACCTACCTGCTGTCAGAGGCAAGGGTAACCTTCAGCTGTGTGCCTTGTTGACAGCATTTTTTTTTATATTCATATTTCCTCAATGCCCCCGCTACATGACAACACAGTTCTCTGCAACAGAGCTAATGAGTTGCAATTTCTAGTGCTGTGGTAACAGTGAGGGATGCTCAGCAAAAAAAACAACTTCTTTTTAGGACTTGGAATAGGTAGTCCTGGCTGAGTGGCAGTTGAGACATTTGTAACTTTCTTCTGTTTCTTTCTTCTTTTTTTTTTTTTGTAAGTTTTTTATTTTGTTTTCATAATAAGTGCCTTCAGCTGGATGGTCCTGAGTTGGTCCAGAATTTTGGCCACTATGAGAGCCTGGAATTGAGTCTCAGGGAATGTGTATAACCACTGTCACTGGAGCCGCTTTGCAAACTGTAGTGGTCTTCTACATCACTTACACTACCAATACTGTCCATTTCACCAGGTGTAAATTCCATGCCTTCAATATCTACTTCTAAGGAAAAAAGAACACAGTTTTATTATTAAAATTCATACACAGTGTTAACAACATTAAAATACAACTAGAATTAGATCTGAACAGTAAACAATATTGCATATATTTCACACAAAAAAAACTTTATAAAAAAAAAGTAAAGAAGGTCCTTTAACTCCCTCCTCCCAATGATTGAATCAGCATAGATCCCTTCAGCAATAGAATGAATGCAAACGAGTGGCAACATGCTTCTTGGTTGAATAAAAGGCAAGACCCATAACGTTTACTCCTATTTCAGTTGTGCAGATGGTTTCATATACAGACAGCAAAAAATAAAAATAAAAAAAATAAAAATATGCTATGAATATTTAATAGGCTTTGGTTTTTATTTTTCCAAGGTCTTTCTTCAGCCTAATTGGCTTTTAGCAAAAGAGCCAAATGTAATAAGCAAAATGTTTCCAAAATTGCTGGTTAAGTTTGCAGCTGTCTAAGTAAACCACAATGAGTCTTACTCAAAAGTATTCTTGGATTATTTTAGGTTTTAATGATCACCATGACTGTAACCTTTGGTAGTTTTCTACAATGCAATGAATTGGGATACACTCTGAACTACACACGAACAGTAGGTTTGTTGTAAATATAGGTCTAGGGACAATGATATAAAGCCTCAATTGTGACCAATACCTTTCAACAACTAATACAAACATTTAGGAGATACAGAATGACAAGTAAATATTGGTAACATTCAGAGGACTTTGTTTTTCATGGGGAAACACATCTAAAAATTTTAATATACACATACACTTGCAGCTTACTGCAAAAAGGTTAACTGAGACTTATAGCACATCCTCCAAATTCTATGACACTTGCAGCACAATAAGAGTAATTTAGAAACTATGACACATAGCAACAAGACCTGAAGTCAAAATTATACTAACTAAAATAATTAACATCTACATATCAACTCTATAGTTAATAAAGAAACGCGGCAGACAAATACAAGTAGCATCAGAACTTTAGAACTATGAACCAAGGCAAACCGGACAAGGTCAAAAATGAGATGACAAGATTAAACATTGATATTCTGGGAATTAGTAATCTCGAATTGGACCGGAATGGGATATTTATCACTTCAGACAACCACCGGATCTTCTACTGTGGTCAAAAATAATGCAAACTAAATGGAGTAGTCCTCATAACCATTCAAAGGATGGCCAAAGCAGTGCTCAGTTACAACCCAATTCATGGCAGAATGATTTCTATTTGAATTCATGGCAAGCCATTTAATATCACAGTGATCCAACCACGGATGCAGAAGAGGCTGAAGTTGTCCAGTTCTACAAAGATATTTAAACACGTCAGATATAATGCCAAGATAACGCCAAGAAAAGATGTTACTATCATCATAGGAGATTTGAATAGCAAAGCAGTGAACAAAAAGATACAGATAATTGGACTGAGGTTTGTAACATTATCCAGGATATAGCAATAAAGAATATCCCCAAAAGAATAACAACTAAGAGGGCAAACAAGCTGCTTAATGAGGCTTTGAAAAGGAAAGGGAAAGGTAGTGGAGATTGGAATTCTGCATTCAGTTTAGGGGAAAAAATCCTGAGGATTGCAAGAAGAGACAAAGAGACATTTTATAGTGAGTGATGCAAAGAGATTGAAGATTATAACAGAATGGGAAAGTCAACATATCTCTTAAAAGAAATTTGGGGATCTCAAAAGGAATGTTTTGTTGCAAAGGGGCATAATAAAAAAAACATTGTAGAAACTTAACAGAAGAAGATCTATACAGCACTAATAACCTCATTAGTTTGTCCAAAGAGCGGGGGCCAGATGTATAGAGTGTGAAGTGAAACGGGCCCTTGAAAGCCTTGCAGTTTACAAGACTGGGAGTTCATGGAATGTCGGTGGAAAGATGATGCTGTGAAAGTGTTTCTTGCATGATGCCAACATATCTGGTGGAAACAATAGACAGGAAAAGCGAAGTCTACATCACAATCCTAAAAAAAGCAGTGCCAAGGAGTACTCCAATTATCAAACAATTGCACTAATTTCATATTCCAGCAAGCGAATGCCTAAGAAACTGTTAGGACAATATCAAAGCCAGCATTATTATTGCTGGGAGAAATATCAACAACCTCAGATACAACATCATTGATGGCTTAAAGTGAAGAAAAACTAAAGAGCCTATTGATGGTGGTGAAATAAGTACAAAGGCTGTCTGCTACTCAACAATAAAAAGGACAAAGACCATGGCAACCAGCAATCTTAGATAGGTGGGGAAGAAGTGGAAGCAGTGACAGATTTTATTCCTTGGGCTCAAAGATCTCTGCAAATTGTGACTGTAGCCATAAAATTAACAAAAATGTTTAAAAACAAAAAAAGCTATGGCAAGTCTAGACAAGCTATTAAAAAAATAAAGATATTACACTATCAACAAAGCTCCACATAGTTAGAACTATGGTATTCCCAGTAGTAACATATGGATGTGAGAGCTGGACCATAAAGAAGTCTGAGCGTCATCTAATTGATGCCTTTGAATTGTGGTGTTGGTGGAAACTACCTATAGTTCATTGGACTGCAAGAAGATCCAATCCATCAATACTACAGGAACACACTGGTGAAAATCTCAGAAATGATTTACATTAGAAAAAAAGTTATGAGTGCAATTTAATTGCATCTTTTTCATATTCCTGAATAACTTAAAAAAACAACAAAAAAAACAACAACTCTGAATGAAAACCAAGTCAATGACACAACTTTGAGATGCATGATTTATGTATACAGTGTAAACCTTTATAAAAGGACACTAATCTCCATTACCTTGTTCAGAGTCAGTAGATATAATGGATCCCATGCTGTCAGTACGCATGCGCTCCATGCCATGCACAGATAGCTGCTCTAAGCGGCGCTTGAGGTAGCGATGTTCCCTCTGAAGTTGTTCCTTAACATTGAGAGCTTTTCGGTCCTGTTCTTCTAGTTTCTACCAGCAAAAAAAAAAAAAGGATCAGACAAATATAAAAATTAAGAATAAGAAAAAAAACTATATGTAAGTTGACAAATATAATTACATTTTAGAATTTATGATTCAGTTAAATATTCAGTTAAAATAAATTCAGGTGAAACAGAGTCCAGCAATTACCTCAAATTATGACTTTCAGAGCCTAGAGAATGCAGCCATTTATTTCCAACTGTACAAATTTACTGTAAATTGCCAGTTTGAGAGAGAAATGGGGAAATCAAATCAAAAGGAGCAGTCAAAGAAAATAAAACAAAAACTTGATACAGGACCACTGTACAATAAAAATAAAAATAAAGTTTAACAACATGGAGTCTGACTAATAGCAAAACTGGGCAGGGAAAATAATATAAGTTTTGATGTTTCTGCTGGAACCTGAAGGCATCCATGATATCTTGGTGTAAGGTATGTATGTTTCCAGAGAGCAGCGTGCATTTATTGATATGAGCGGCCTGTTTCTAGGTCTGGAGGGGAAGGGGAGGTGGTACCTATTTTTTTTTTTATATAACTGGATTGGAGTGCAAATCTCTTATACCTTCCCTTAACTAATAAATAAAAAACAGTCCTCCAAATCAAGCTCTCAGGAAGTAACATGACAAAAAGGGCACGGAATCCTCTACACACAAATTCACATTTTCTATAAATATGTTTCATGTTCATGACTTAAACAGCTGCTAAAGTTGTTAGTTTGTTACATGGTTCAAAAACAAGTGAATTTAAAAATAAGAAGCAACCTGTGTTACCTTTATGTGCATTTTTGCTCTCTTTAAGAGGCTTAATGTGGTATGTCTGTTACTATCCGGCCCAAGAGGCACAAGCTGCTTTAGCTGCTCCAAATATAGTCTTAGTTTTGCTCGCCTGCAAAAAAAATAAAAAGATTTTAAAAAAATTAACAATAAAACATGAGGATTATTGCATCATATGTCCTTATTTATTTGACTTGCAAAGCACTTGGGTTCTTATGGTAACACCAGGATTTATTTGATACTGACAGCTAAAGTCAATATAAAATGGAGACAAAATACTGCACATTTTCTATACAAGCAATATGATTTTCAGTTTATAAATAGTAATTAAACGATCAGTTAAAATGCAGATGCAACACAATTTCATCTGCTAAAGCCCAGTCAGAATAACACATCTATATATTTTTTTCATCACAAATTGAATATATACATGCATATTTTTCTGCCATTCCGACAAATTCACACTATGAAATGTATGTATGTATGTATGTATGTATATATATATTTTTATTTTTTTATTTTATTATTATTTATTTATTTATATTATAGTTTTTTGCTTTTGGGTTTTTTTGCACCACAGCCCTCCATTCCACAGTGTCAGAAATATATCCAAGTGGTAATATTTCTATTCTATTCAACAAGAAGTTTTCCACAGATAAATCCTAGCCTATTTGATGTATTTCATCTTCTATATAAAATGAGTAATGCAACTTCTACTATGTAATATGTGACTCATTTGCCCTTTGCAGCACATGCTGGAGTCAGACTTAAAATAGATCTGGGAGCAGGAAAGACTATGGGATTCTGCACGCAATAAATCCCTCTACTTATTACCAAAAATAAAATAAGAATTTTACAATGAAAAAAATAAATAAATAAAAAATGAGTACAAAGTAATCAGTGCAATCATAGGAAACAATTATTTAAACCACTTAAAGAAAGGCAACTTCATTTTAAAAAAGGGCCACAGTGCTTTGTTTTCTACAGTTTTTATTTTTTTTATTACGAATGTAATAATGAGCTAAATGGTTTTTGAAAAGGTCTGTTACTTTCTAAAGTATGTGTGTCCTTGCAAAATCAAGAACTTTCCATTTCTTGGGAGTTCTGGCAGTTCTACACCTCAAGAAGCAGCAAAATTACATATACAAATATAATATATGACAGAGATAGATTTAGAATTTGAAGGGAAGAATGTTTAATTACTATAGAAAAAGCAAAATACTACACAAAAAAATGAAATCTTACCTGTGTTTTTCTAGCTCATTGTGCGACGACCTAGCAGGAAACAAAAAGAAATATCTATATAAAACAAGTATAAAGCAATTGTATATTTTGTTTTCACACAAGGGGATGCGATTTATAACGTGTACGTGTGTGTATGATAGATGGTGGATTGTACAGTTCTATTACTGCTCTTTCGCCAACACGGACATGGACTCATCACCCTGGGCAGCTATACTGTACACAGAAGGTAGATTATTCAGCAGAAGGATCTTAGTTTTAAAAAGCAAACTCACACTGACGCACTTTCAAATACCTTCTTTAAGATACAAATATACTTTTAAGGGGACTCTTAACTAAATGTAATTTATCTGGTCCTCCTACGTGTAATTTTTATATCAAATGTAAACTTCACTTAACTTTAAGAGGCTCACGTAGTAACAGTTTCTTAGTTTATGGAACCTCCCACTTTTCCCCTGTATTCTCTCCTGAAGGCTGCCACCTTCCACACCTGCAGCATTGCATTTTGTGAGGGGTTTCACTCTAGCAGTGTCATGACATTACCCAGCAAGCAGACAGTGACATGTTAGAAGCTGCAGAAAACATTTAACTGCTGGTGTGGAATGTAACAAAAAAAGCTGAATGTGAAAATCTCAACAAAGTGTTCTGATGAACGATTAAATATCATAATAATGAATGAAAATCACGTCAGTTTAGTGTTTTAGCAACTGGTAACATACAACATGTCACTGCCTGCTTGCCATCTAATAGCAATACACCAATAGCATGAATCCCCTCCCTGTGGGAGTATCCTTAGCTTACAAAATGCAGTAACCTGCAAGAGACTATACAGTTAGCCAGGAGAAATACAAGTATCTTTTACTCTGTGAGCCTCTTAGAAGTGAGTTTAGTGTTAATTTTATAAGGAAATGACAATGAGCAGGATCAATTTAAATTCAAGTAAACCCAACTAAAATATTGAAATAAAATAAATTGCTTTCCTACAGAGTCCCTTCAAAGTATTCTGGTAATATTAATTTATCCTTTACGCACATTCTTATTTACAGAAACATATACTATAAAATCTGTGTGTCAATAATCCTTTCAAAAATACTTTTTTTTATTACTGGCGCTCGCCGTCATTGTATCCCACTTGATGCACAGCATTACAGCAGACTCCCTTGGCGATCGTTAACAGCATCCTCACACCTCTCAATCTACAGTCACAGCCAAAATATTAATCTTGATCTACCCAGTGACGGGTAACTTTTTGTGGAGACTGAAATCTCACAGTGCAGAGAGAACATTATCCCTACTGGCTCTTGAACCCTTTCCTCAGATGTGAGAGAGAAGGGGGAAGCGTCTATATATTGTTTAACACAGTACAAGTGTGGCGTCGATAGTGAATAATTTAAAAATGACTACTAAAGAAAGAAAAAACTGTAAAATAAATATTATTTACACACTACTAATTGTATGATTATTTGCCTATATTGCAATATTGTCAATGTTTGCAAGAAGTGGGCACTATCATTGCAATGTTTTTCCAAAAACACCATGCGTGCGTATTGGAGAGTAGCTCACACATACATCAGACGCTACAGTAATGTCGTTAACAAAGATGAATCATTTGCCAGAAAGTCTCACTATCTTGGAATGCTCAAAATATGGACGCTATCCCACTGGCACTTGCGTCTGATGGAAATGTACAAAACATTTATGAACCAGCCTACTGCTATGATCTACAGCTTTACTAGATAATAATACATTGAAATAGCTATCAAAATTGTTGCAAGACATATTGGGTATGAAGGAACTAGTCATAAATACCATGATACCTAGATTCTAAGCTCAAAGGCAGGGCCCTCTATTCTTTGGAATGTGTTAAAATAGTTTTTGCCTTGTACTTAACCCCTGTATAGCGCTAAGGAATACGGTGGTGCATTACAAATAGATGATAATAATAATAATCACAATGGAATGCAAATATATTCCCCTTAGTTTATTACTGCAGTTTTACTTTACACATAAACTAACTAAATGTGGCACAAAAACAGTTCTACACAGTGGATACTAAAGTGCTGCAGTGGTGCTTATAGCAGTTGCTTCTTTTCCAAAGTATATTCTAATCAGACTTTTATTTATTTGAATTTTTTTTACGAATTTGTATTGTGCAAAATAATATTCAATAATTATTTTTTTTTTTGAGGCTTAAGGAGAGAAGACCACAGCAGTTTAAATTTACCATGTGGTCTTTTCTATAAAAAAAAAAAAAAAAGTATATGGAAGTTTCTGTTTTAAATTTTTTTTAATCCAACACACGCTGCTTATATCAGAAACACACATACAGATTTATTTTGTTTCAGAAAAAATGGGTTTCCACACCCCAGATGTGTCTATATGGGCATCTGGTACTAACCAATAGAAAACACTGCATTCAAGTACTAGTTTAACCCTATACTAATCCTAAAGCCAACAGCAGCGCAGTGCAGAGATACAGAGCAGCACTGCCAGATCTGCTTACAATTGAGCTTGTATATGAACCTATTCTTGGTGTGGGTTACCATTTCCTTTACTTCCTTTTCAGTATATTATGTCCTTGTAAACTAATCAGATTTCCATTCTTCCTACAGAAAACAATCTGGCATTTTTTAGTTGCCATAATTCCACAGTAACATGAAATTCAAGGTCTCCTTACACCCGCAGAAGGAGAAAAATAAAATCGTCACAAACCAACATGGCAGTTTCCAATGCAGAAAAACTGCATATAAAAAATAAAAATAAAAAGTCTTTAATTAAAGGCTATTTTTTTTTTTTACTTCTAGAACTTAGATGCTGGTTTTACCCACTTTAAAGTGTGGTTCATCTGATAAGAACAATTTAAAAATAAGCCTTCAGTGGTCTATATGCTTGTATTTTTTTACCTTATATATTATGTAGCTACTGCAAGAAAATAATTATGTATGTACAAGCAAAAACAACTTCAAAATATTTCTTAGAAACGTGAAAATATTATCCCACTATATCAGACAAGTTACAACTAGCCTATTGAAGCAGGTAAACACCGTGCAAAATAGACAGAACTCACACATTGCAAGGGGCAGAACAAATTACAGTATATGACTTGTCTGCTTTAAAAGTAGACATTTTTATTTTGTTCAGTGGTCACAAACAACTTTTATGCTAATAGATTACTAACTAATCAATCAGACTGAAAAAATAAATAAATACAATAGAGTATATAATGCAGAGTGTCTTCAAAACACAAACAGATTTGTTTTAACAAATACCTGTAATTATACTGTATATATCATTTCCCTGGCAGAATGTCTCCCTGGTCTCACAGTAATTTGTTTTTCTTCAGAATTTTGAAATTATTTTATCATGTTTTGACCAGATGATTGGAAAAATGTTTTTTATACAATGGCTAATGCTACAGCTGCCATAGGAGACAGTAACATAGTACACACACACACATATATATATATATATATATATATATATATATATATATATATATATATATATATATATATATATATATATATAAAATGTGTGTGTACTATGTTACTGTCGCCTATGGCAGCTGTAGCATTAGCCATTGTATAAAAAAGAAGATTTTTCCAATTTATATATATATATATATATATATATACACACATTTTTTTCTTCATTACACTGTTTGCGGCCAGTATAGAACACTATAATGTAATATCAATAGATAGAATTTCTTCGAAAAAAAAAAAAAAACATATGAAAGTCACACAACATTTTTTTACAACTTGTATAAAAAAAAAATAATTTCAGGTTTTACCTGTAGTATAACAAAATGAGGACAAGAAAAGGAGGTGCACTCTTTGGTTGTTACAAATAAAATTAATGACATATAGGCGAAAAAGTATATATAATTGAAGTAAATATTAATATGTAACCTTTATTGGTTTAATTAGAAATTTATATTCTAATATTTTAATTTAAAAAAAAACATTTGGGCAAATACAAAATATGAAAAGTATAAAAGATATAGAAATAGTTGCTATCCTGTGGCTTTATCTGTAGCTTGCCTGAATTCTATATGTATAGCTTGCCAATAATATGTTAATATTCTGATAGATAGATAGAGCAAGTCCTCAGCATAAATGGATGCTGGTTCCAAATGATTAGATAGATAATATATGAGATGGGAAAAAAACTATCTGCATTCTACTGATAAAAAAAATGGCCTAACACATACCGTACATATTTAAAGGGGGAACAAAAGAACAACATTTAATATGGTAATTTTAATTGAACAGGTTTTAAAACAAACATCGCTAAAACTTTGTTTTTTCCCATGAAAAAATATTATTTAAAATTTAGAAAATTGAAATTAAAGTGAGTTTTGCAAGGACTTGAATTTACGACTGACTTATCTAAACACAGCTGAATAATCTACTATCACTTTGCATGAATTCCTCTCATCAGTCGCCAACTGTAGCACAATATAGATCCAAGTTGCCTAAAAGGACAATCAGTGCGTCATTTTAAATAATAAAATGCATACCCCCCCTCTTTCCCTTTTGGAATGGAGAATAGGGATTCAAATATTTTTTAATTATTATTATTTTATTTTTAAATAAAAGTGGTTGAGATCCACCCAAAAAAATATAATTAAAAAAACTTTTAAATGTATCACTGATTTATGGGATTGTTGTGGTAATCTTCATTGTTTTCTTCATTACCTCCCCCTTGTAGGCGAGTATGTGTTTGTTGTCAAGTAGACAACATTTGTGGCGGAGGTTCGCTCACTGCCACTCACTTGTAGAATACAGACTACTGATTTGGTTATCTGCTCTTCTTTTATTAAAAAAAAAATGGATAGGGCAAGACTACACATTAAAGTTTTTGTTCTTAGAAAGAACATTTTGCCCAGTATTGATTCTATTTTTTTTTCCAAATGGAGCACTGATAACATGGGACTACAGTTTAGTTTAATTTGAAATTACAATACCTTCCATCACTTGCATTTTATAAGAAACTATATAAAAGACCTTATTTTTGTATTGGTCCCCGATTCGGTGCACCAAAATATTTGGCACTGCTGAATTAGTCCTAAAGATGGAGAAAAACATACATTTGACAGCAGATAAGAACCAAGCAGGCCCATACAATCAGACCATTCTATCTAGCTAAAAGTTTTATCTAACTAAGCCCCAGGAGGGAGAATGTAAGTTTGCGAGTTTTCAATATTGCAAGGTGCTTTGGAGAAAGCTCTATGGACCATGGAATCTAAGCTCAAAGATAAGGCCCTCCATCCTTAGCAATTTGTTAATATTGATATTGTTTTGCCTTGATTGTAACCCATGTATACAGCTACGGAATATGTTGGCGTATTACAAATAAATGATAATAAAAATGCTTATCCCAGGCATGCTTAAATTCCTTAGAGGGATATCTAAGTTTCCTGGATTATTAATGCATCTGATGGTGGAGACTCAGAAGTGTTTGAAAAAATAATGTTTGTTTAAATGTTTATTTTGGTATTTTTTCATACACTTACCTTGAAGTTAGCAAAATCTATTGTCATTTCTGACAGTTTAAAATGAAGGTTAACACCCCCTCCAATTTGTTTTGGCCAATCCGCTTAGGAAAAAATGTGAGACATAGCACTATGTTGGTTGCTATGGCAACAGCCCCCAGCATAGACAGGAAGTAGGGATGAGTCATATACCAGCAGTGACAACACTGCTCTCCTATTGGCTGTGGTGCAAAGCAGCATGGGGTATGTAGCAAAAGAGACTGGGAAATGTAGTGTATCACTGACATGTGCCAGGAAGCTGCAAGGAGCAAGCTGCAAGGAGATTGGCTGAGCTAGCAACAGCAGGTAAATAGTGGGTTAATATTGCTCCCCGGATGCTGCATGCTTTTGGGGGGGAACCAGGAAGTTGTGTAGATATCTCCTGGAGGTGTCAACATAATCATTAGAGGGATTTTTCAATATTAATAAAAATAAAACATTTTAGGAGATGTGCTGCATACACATAGGCTGCATTTTGCCTACAGAGTGCAGAAATGCATTCATCCAGCTCACTTAGATATTCCTTTAACTCTGTTTGACCCTACCATTTCCACTGGAAGGCTGCTGCATTTATCTACTGCTTTCTGTAAAGTGATCAAAGCCCACTGTATAAACAGCAGAGTGACCTCCAATTTGTCATTATCAGATCATAAATAATTAAAACTGAAGAGTAGCCAAGTTAGCATAATTTCTCAACCATTGTCTCGAGGACCATATTCTTTACTTCCAAAAGCCATATATGTTGAAACAGAATCCTAGCACAAATTAAACAATGGGGATAAAATAATTTAAATTCAGCTTTAAAGTTTTAATTATGCTTTTTAAAATTTCAGTATATAAAATTTAATTTATATCGACTGATTATGAATGCAGAAATAATTAACATACTAGCACTGTATACACACATTACAAGCTGTGCAAGCTTCTATGACAAATTTAACTACAAATCTCAAGAGATGTAAATCATGAGGAATTGAATGTTTGGATTAGATTCTACACCAACATTTCTGCTTATGCTGCACATTCTAGTCCTTCACTGTTCAGGAAGATGAATTACACAAATCTGGCAAAATGATTACCATGTGTAAAGCCACTTTTTTTTGTTGTTTGTTTTAAGGAAAATGTTCGTGTTACTGGTGGTGTTAACAAGAACAGTCAACTTTTATGGAGTCATGGAAAGTTGTTTGAAAGATATCCCTAAAAATTGGGAAGTAGGAATAACATGTTTATTTGTGCATCCCTGGATTAGGAGAGATGGAGTCTTCAAAATATAAAAATAAAAAATGCAGAGACAAGTTTCCATTCTTTTGTGATTTGTAAAGTTTCTTTTGATTGTATCTACCCTGTTTAGCGCTACAGAATATGTTGGCGCATTATAAATAATTACTACTACTACGTTTTTTTTGTTGATAAATTAATAGGTTAAGACTCATTGTCCTCAAAGCCCTCAGAAATTTTCATGCTGTTCCTCTTACCAAATAAAAAAAAAAAAAAAGTTATACCTTCCTAGTTATCTCTTATAAATGCGGATGCTAAATGCTGTAGCTTTAACTAAACCTCAGGGACGTGAAGCTTTAGGTATCTCAAATAAAGTTTCTAAAAACTTTTGCATCTTCCTAGAGAGTACCCAAGGGAGGTTTCCAACTAGCTAAATCAACTATTTTCTATTTAAAGACAATAGGGGGAAGGGAAGGCTTAAAAAAAAAAAAAAAAAAAAAAAAAAAAACACTACTTCAGCATACTGTAAAGAGCAGGATTACTAGCAGCATTTAAGTAAACATTTCATGGCAGAGATACACATCTACGCAATGTCTTGTGACCATGGAAATCTAACTGTGAGTGGTTTCAAGTCAGGGATAACATATAATATTTAGTCCAAGACTTACTTAAATTAATATGAAGAGTTAAAAAGGGTATGTATTTCATATAATGGCGTGTAACCCCTCAATTCGATAATGTAAAACTTACATTTTAACAAACAGAAGATCATAGATAGAAGAAATCTAGCACTGTGCAAATCTAGCACTGTGCATTATGCACTTGCGTTTTTTATGTATTACATTATACATATGTTTTTTTCTCTCTGAAAGCCTGGTGTCCTAAACTGCTACTTCTAATTCGAAAATGTCTAAAAAAAAAAAAAAAAATAAGGTATAAAAACATAAAATATACACAAATTAAAGTATTCATTTAATACAATGTAATATTATATATTAGATAATCAATTTAAATGTAGCTGTTAAAAACAAAGCCAAAAAATAAAAATAAAAGGCCCATGTCGGGAGCCCAAAAAAAATAAAAATCTGGCCCATTTATTTTTAGGAATAATTTACGGTCCAAAACTAAGCAGCGCTAATGGAACCTTCTGACACAATAATGTAGAACTAACTGGCTGATAAAGGCTTCAGCTAATCAGTATTTCAAAATGACTATAAATAACCTCATGCACTCATATCTTGTAAGGGGAGACTTGTGGTTGTAAGTGTTGTGGTTTCAAGTGAACACACATAACCTCTCAAAAAAAAACAAAAAAACTTTGATGTGGGTAAAAAAAAAAAAAAAAATATATATATATAAAATGTTTAAATCTGCTTTAGCTTGGGGCAAATCAATTTAACTAACAAGTACTGAAATTGGGCTCGCAGTCTTGGTGCAGACCCACTGAGCAAGCAGCCATCCAAGTACAGCAGAATCAGTACTGGATTTAATAGATAAAAAATATGAAACTAATGTCTATTAAAATTATTTATGCATAAATATTGTTTCTGCCTAGTAATACTGATTTTTGTTATTGTGAACTACATTTGTTGTGCAATTATAAAATATTTTATTTTGGCAGAGAAATAAAAATATATACTGGTAATTACTACAGGCTATACATTTATTTTAGGGATGGTGTCCTCCAAGAGTTAAAGCCCATGTTTGTAAGTTTTGCTCATCCACAAACTTTATTAATTCAGACACCTGCAAATAGATTTTTTATTTTATTTTAAGAAAATTATATTAATTGTCTATATTAATAAAAAGGTGAGGGTTATGTGGCCAGAAACCTATTTAATGCAAACTTACAAGTAAAGTCCAATTGTTTTGTTTATTTTTACTTTCATAGTTCACCATCTTGACTATCTTTTGAAGAAATAAGTGTCTAAGGTTATAATCATTGCAGACTTTCAAAATGGTTTTAAATTACTTAGTGTAATAATGTAAAACAACAATTTCAGGCTTTTTTTAACAATGAGTACCCCACCATTTATTTGGGAAGCAATTCCTATTTAGTAAATAAGTTTTAGTTTGTTATATTTCAGGCTTCTAACACTGCTTTGAATATAAAGGAAATGGAGGAACTCTAAAAATATTGTTTGCGTATTGAACGTTAAACAGTGACTATTTGCCATTACATATTTTGCTGTAAATTTTTTTTTCCAAAACCATTGAGGGGCCTACATTTTTTTGCATTAAAAAATCTGCAAAGACTAAAACCATTATGTCCCATATAGGAAATATTGCCAATATCTTTATAGAGAACCTTCTATAATATTTAATTCTTTATTCCTAAGAAAGTTTTTTTGCCTATTCCTGGCCTTTTTTTCAAAACAAAAATGTACTTTATTTGTCCCTACCTCTTCTACTGGAAGGCCATACCATTTACCTATTACCAGTCTTGTAAGGTGCTTTGCCAAAAAGCACTATGTTCATTAGATTATTTGCTATGTGTTAATATTGGTTTTTTTTTTTGCCTTGTACTTAACTCCAGAATAGCGCTAGGGAATACGTTATAAATAAAGCATAATAATAATTAAAATGAGTTTCCAAAATGTTATACCAAGTAACTTCATATCATAATCACAACATTATGTAGTAGTTTTTTCTTTAAACCTGTAAACAACTTCTAATACAAAATAATTAAAGATTTTTTTTTAGTAAGATACACTGGCTCACCATTTTGTTACTAAACATTTGGATAGTGCTGTAACATATTTGTGTCCATGGTATATTAAAAATATTTGCTGCACTTAAAACTTAACAGAAAAAAAAAAATTAGTAATTATTGCCAAGGTCATATCTGCATACTATGGCCCTCATTCAATTGCAACTTGGCCAATTGAATAGCGGTGTAAATAAGCACATAACATATTTTTTAAAGAAGTTTTTAGTTAGTAAATATCTATCCAAAAGCAAGATTTTCACTAACTAAAAACTTATTTAAAAAAAATATGCTATGTGCTTATTTAGAGCCCTATTCAATTGACCAAATCGCAATTGAATGAGGCCCTATGAAAGCACAGCATCAAAGTTAGGAAACATCTGCACGATATGAACTTGAACTCTGTTTATGGATCTCAGGTATCCAAAGAGTTAAAGAAATATAACCCCCCACCCCCCTCCTCCATTTTCTCTGCATGCCAATGAAGTCTCTGAGGAATTCTTCCAAACACAGATATGTCTGATAAAAGTTAAATAGCTTTGGGGTGAGCCAAACTACTACTCAGCTAAAACCAGCAGGTTCTTCAAAACAAGAGCTGCTCGCTATGTCATGTGATATAGTAAAGGAAACACTGAGGAGTAAGTTTGTAAGAGGAGGCCACGCCTTTATAGCTCTAAACATTTTCTTTAAAGTACTTACATTTAAGGCTGGATTCCAAAAATTCACCAAAGGGGATGTGCACACAGAAGCCAGGCTTTCAGTTCTAATTAATGAATCCTGTCCTTACATTTGAAAAACAATAGATAGATAGATAGATAGATAGAATTTAAAAAAATGTATTAAAATAAACAGAAGATACGTATGCAGGCTTCATTAAATAAAAAAAATAAAAATAAACTAAACCAAAACAATGTTCCAAAGATTCTGAGATAAATAGACAAAGAACAAACAACAGTCAGGTGAAACAAAAATAACTACTGGAAACAAGACTACCATAGTAATATGAGCCCAAATGTTTTAAGGTTTAATGCATCGAATTTGTAATTAACAATTAATCTGCATATTGCAGATTAGAGGAGATCTAAAAAAGGTTGATCTTGACAGACTAAAAGTATTTTTTTAACCCTAATTACCATTTAACTATTTATATGAAACAACTTACGCCCTCTTAGAAAAACCTTTTAGCTTGCATAATATTTTTTAGACACTGATACATTAAGCATACAAAATAACTACGGTATATATTTTATTAAATTGTCTTAAGATCAGAAAAACCTTTAGTGTTTAGTAATGTTAAAATGATTGAAAAGTTTTTAAATTACATGGAATTTAGTAGTTCCCAAAGGTTGTTTTTTTTTTTTTGTTTTTTTTTTAAATACTGGCTCCTTAATAACGATTTGCCTTTCATTATACATTCAAAGGCTTGCTATCTAAATGAGTCAGCTCCAGACTAAAAACAATACCGCCAACTGAAGTGTGAATGTCTTCCATTCATCTATGCTCTGAATTACGATTCAAGCCTATTTAAGAATTTCTCTATGTGAAAACTATTAAACGGCTAGCCCATACACAAACAACAAGTTTGAATAGAATTGTAACCACAAGAAATTGACATGGTCTGTTTCGTAAACAAGGCCAGAATATGCTTATCTGCTATTTGAGTCTTCATAGAAAGGGAACTTTAAATAAAAAATAAAAAAAGAGAATGGAGTAAAAATAAGATGTTACAGCAGTATTTTACCATCTCATGTTATGAAAAATGTAAAACAAAAACAGCACTGTTTATTTGTCCAAAGATTACAGTAATAGATTAAAATGAATAAATTAAGTTATTCAAGATTGCTTTGTCGGTAATAATATATTTATTAATGTTTTAATCACAACATGAATGGTTTAAAGTGGTGCCAAAAAACTAAACAAAAACACGGTTTATCTAAACTATTGTTCGTATACAATGGATTTGAAAGGATTCAAGAAGCTGCAGTAGAATTTGGGCATCAAGTGTCTGTGTTAGAATTGAACATGGGATAAGCATCCATTGCAAGATCCAGGAGGGGAATAAAAGATCATTCTGAGTACACTTATATGTCGCACACAAGCCAAAAGACCTGTGTTTTCCCACGAACTTCTTAGTAAACAGGATTTCCACTGTTAGTAAGTATTCTGGGTAGTGATATGAAAACGAGGCATAAAATGTAGACCTTGTTTTTGCCTAAGATCCAGTAACATGGATATCCAATTAGAGCGATGTGAGGTTTATTCTGGTAACTAAAATACATAGCAAGATAAACAGCAAGCAATTGAATTCCAGACAAGCCAGCCATCTGTGATAGGGATGACCAAATCCTACTGTGGATTTAATCTGGGAGTTAGTTTGCAGCCTTAACTATTTATATTTGGAATCGGTCTAACTGAGATACTTATGTGTTAGTATACCCAGTCTCTGTGGTACGGTCTGTACCCTTCAAAGAAGGGGTGATATAGCCTCCTGGCAGTAATGGTCAATACAAATCCCCTAAAGGGGGATATGCATAAGAATAATTGTATAGCTCTTTTGACCAAAAATGCATTGAATGATTTAGGCTTAAAACTAGTTATTGTTATAGAGAATTTAAAGTCCATGTGATGTTTTTGCAGTCTGGTATTCAGGGATACAGGTAGTAAGAGATACGATTTCAGTACACCTATCCTCTTTTAGTGAAACAAACTTGTAAGGTGTGTACACAGAGAAATATATAAAAACATACATAACTACAGACGGTAAGATTGATTTACAGCAGGGATAGTTCTTAGGTAAAACCTGGGTCTGAATCTGGGTCCCCTGCTCCAGGACTTTCACTGCATCATATTATCACCTCTATTGCATTTATATATGCACATTAACAGAAGTTTTCTAATGCTTAAATAAACTATGCATTACATACTGTTTTTCCTATGTCGCATTCACTATGCAAACTTTCTTCTGAATTGTATTATATTAAAATATGTATATACAGTATGTCACAATCTGCTTCTTCAAGGGGGTTTGATATGAACCTAGTTCAAACCTACCCCAGCAGAATCATGTAGTTCCTGTTCTCTGTGGCACAAAAGATGGCAAGGCCCAAAAGGTACAGGCAGAGAATAATCCATACAGGTTACTAGTGGCCCATGGCAAGACCACTCCCCAAGTCAGGATACAACACACATAAATAGTCTCACACTGGATATGTGAAAACTAGAACTGACCTTTATTGAATGATCAAAACAACACATGTATACTCTCCAATACCACACCCTTGTGTACATTTGTGTATGTCTCTGATGTCACACATCTGCCCTGTAGCCTTGGTTAATATAAAAACTCTGGAGATCAATTTCACCAGATATCTATAGCTGACGAGTTAAATAACCTTGATGTTAAGTGTTTTTGGTTAGGACTACTTGAAGTACATACATCTGTCTTAACTGTGAGGGTGCAATGATCTGCAGAGTATTCTTACCAGTCCCACATATATTCTATAACACATTTTTCCTCTTATAATAATATATAATTACTAGTATATATAAAAACCATGTACAGCAACATATAACCACACAAAAGAACACATAATCCCAATGCAACAATGTCATGCTCCCTTGGCCATATTCATAATTACTGGAAAATATGAGTCCTTAAACAATTAAATCATGACACAGTATATAAAACATGTATACAAGAGCACAACACCTTTTTAAACCTGGACTACAATATGGGGTTCCCCGGTGCTCCAGTAGTTAGGATTCGTTGCTTTCACCGCTGCGACCAGGGTTTGATTCCAGTCAGGGAACACAGAGGTCACAGCACCCTGAAGCCAAGCAGGGTTGGGCCTGGACAATACTTGGATGTGAGTCCACCTAGGAATACCAGGCACTATATGCTGTGGCCCACTGGAGAAGGAATTGGCAACCCACTGCAGTATCTCTGCCATGAATACCAAGTGGATCAGGATGACCATGGACATAAAGATGTCCTGGTGTGTTACAGTCCATGAGGTAAATTTCAGGGCATGATTATGATCAATTAAGCAAGCCCATACATTACAATTTAGAAACAGCCAATAGTAAATGAGACGGTCATCATGACATCAGTAAGACAGGGCGTTTAAAAGTCAATCAGTTAGTATTTAGAAGTCTGATATGCGATCGGGCTCGTAATTGAGTGATGTAAAAATCAATAAAAATGAATGATGATGATACTGTTTTAGTCCATGTGGGTGGCCTGCTATGTATTAACTCCTTGATTCCCAAGATTGATGTAACACGGAAATTAAAACTTAAAAAAAAAAAAAATTTTGATTGCAGATTTGCGAGCTTGAGACTGTTGTGCAATTAATTCAAATGTCTTTCATCTCATTCCCCGTATTTTAAAGTCCAGTATTGTGTTTTTATTTGCCTTTGTAGTGTTACAACAAGTGTTTAACCCCCTTGTGAGTCCTCTCTAGCACTCGTAGAACTTTTGGCTACATTTGCCATTTACGAGTTTGAAGGCAATTGCGGGCTTGCAGAATTGTTGCAGTTAAATCTCGATTTGCGATTTTAGAGATTGTAATATTTGTGGGCTTGAAAGATCAAAGGCTTAGATGGGTCGGAATGTCGGTTCTTACAACCCGTAGCGGGCTACATTACGGACTTTGATAATTGCGACTGACAATAGGGCCCTATGTTTGCAGTTGCCCCTCTCTCACCCCACATTACACACAACTAGTTTTCCTATGCACAACCGTCACTTGGCTTCATGCTCCACTTTGAGATGATATCACATCACACAGACACTGCATCATAAAACCTCTGGACTTCAATCTCTATCAATAAAGTGACATGCTCGTTTCACCAGGCTTATCTGAAAACCAGATTCTGTCTGTCAACTGCTCCTTCAGTAAGCACTTGTTTTGTCTGGTACACATCTCTCACAAGTGTCTTATATTTAACACTTCACAACTTAATTATTTTGAACACACAAACAAGTGTTGTGCTACAGTGTGTTACTGGATTAAGAAGTAGTTTCTATATCTTGCATACACTAAATACATACATTTCAAGTTATTGGTCTGTATGGCTCTAACCTTCTGCAGCAGAATATCTGATTATGGGTCTTAAAATGGTAGTTGGGGTGAACAATTGGAATCGGTCTAACTGAGATACTTATGTGTTAGAAAGTCCCACTAGATGAAAAGTGTTCTCATGTGAATGTGCGGTAATCTGGTAAACTGACTTACTGTAGGGTAAAATATTTTACAAATCTACAATATGTACTACAAAAGTTTCTCTTAATACAAATATATTCCATTAATTATTGCAAGATTTAATAAATAAAGATAAAGATATATATATATATATATATATATATATTACACACACACACACACACACCGTATATACTTGAGTATAAGCCGAGGCACCTATTTTTCCACAAAATACTGGGAAAATGTAGTGACTCGAGTATAAGCTGAGGGTGGGAAATGCGCTGCCCCCTGTGTCTTCCCCTCTCTCCAATTACCCCTCCCTCCCTTTCATCAGCTGCTCCTCTTCTGGCTGTGTCGGGACCCGGCATATGCTAATGACGTGATGCGCATGTGACGTCACATCATTAGCATATGCCGGGTCCCGACACAGCCAGAAGACACACAGAGGAGCAGCTGACAGAAGAAGGTAAGAGAGGGGAGGGGGGTAATTGGAGAGGGGGGAAGGAATGAGAAGGGAGGATGAGGAGGATGATAAGGGAGGGGGAGGGAAAGAGACACGAGGGAGAGGGAGGGAAGGAGAAATAGGGGAGGAAGGGGGAGGGAAAAAGACACATGGGAGGGAGAGAGCAGCAGGGTGACTCTAGTATAAGCCGAGCAATGCTTTTTCAGTCTTCAAAACTTGGCTTATACTCGAGTGTGTATATATATATATATATATATATATATATCTCACATATATAATTGTGAGCGTACGGGCCGTTGGTCACGCTTGCGGGCTCGCACAGCGAGCCGCGGCCCTCGCATAGCCGAAGGCGCTCCATCCCAGCAACTGAGGCCCTTGCCCGCAGCCCTTGCATAGCGAGGGATGCGTGCAAGGGCCTCAGTTGTTGGGATGGAGCAGCCACCTCCTCCCCACAATTCCCCGGTTCGGGTTCCGGAGGGGGAGCCAGACGCCGCCACTGCCACTAGCCGAACCCGCCAGACGCCGCCACTGCCAGTAGCCGCACCATCCCGGGTCCCGGCAATCCAGTTGTTGGGATGGAGCAGCCACCTCCTCCCCACAATGCCGCCACTGCCACTAGCTGAACCCGCCAGACGCCGCCACTGCCAGTAGCCGCACCATCCCGGGGCCCGGCAATCCAGTTGTTGGGATGGAGCAGCCACCTCCTACCCACAATGCCCCGCGCAGGGCCGACGCCGCCACTGCCAGTAGCCGCACCATCCCGGGGCCCGGCAATCCAGTTGTTGGGATGGAGCAGCCACCTCCTCCCCACAATGCCCCGCGCAGGGCCGGCCTGGGGAACAGGAAACACTGTGGATCCGCGGACTGGAGCAGGCCTCAGAGCTGGAGGAGCCGGGCCTGGGTAGCTGACTGAGTGACAGGGAGATAATGGGGTCTGAGGAACATGTGCAATCACTGAGACCTGCCATATAAACTAATTATACACTGATCATTAACACCATGTGTATGTATATAATGTGTGTGTGTGTATTGTGTGTATATATTGTGTGTGTATATATATATATATATATATATATATATATATATATATATATATAATGTGTGTGTATATTGTGTGTGTGTATTTTTTGTTTATATATAATGTGTGTGTATATTGTCTGTGTATATATAATGTGTGTGTATATTGTGTGTGTATCAACTGCGGCCCTCGCGAAGCAACTGCAACCCTCGCAAACTTTACGGCGCAAACAACATACGAGACACGTTAACACACATTACGGACTCGCAAAAATCGGCCGCAACCCGCGGACATGAAAAAATGAAAAACACAATAAATACACACAACACATACATAAAAACCTTACCTACAGCAAGAGGGAGCATCCAGGACCTCAAAAATCTATCTTCATTTAACTCATAATAAAAGAGTTTAGACACTAAAAAAGTCTCTAAGCGAGAGAAAAAATGGCCGACGAACAAAACGAAAACGAGGCTACAGCACTCTAAACACGCAAAACACCACAAAACACCTATGGATATTCCACTACAGACGCATACCACACATTAGCCGGCATTTTAGAACAATGCGGAACTACACAACTTCGCTAACGGTTTCGTCTCGCGCACGCACACTATTACACTGCACAAATTCACCACGCTTACACAGCAGCTCCACACTACTAATGCTGCAGCAACATCAAAACAGATTGCAGCTCTTCAACACAATGCTTCAAAATACGTAAAGTATATTCATTTATTCATTTGTATTATATATTTCAGTAGTACACACAAAACAACATTAGCTACCTTACAATTCCATTGCCGTCATTTTTTGACGGGCAATTCGCTAGTATATATATATATATGTTTTTTTTTTTTTTTGTGACTGCTTAAGGGAGAAATGTTTCCACATGTATTAAGTGATATTTTGCTTAAATATTGAAAATGCATCGTGGGTTCATTTGCATGTCACCACCCAGTTTCCCCAGAGTGTAGTGTAATAACCTTATTTCTAGGAATTCTAAGCAGGAAATTGTTTTTTAACTTACTTTTGGACATTCAAGTGTGATCACAAATGACATGTGCACCTAATTTGTTGTTAAAAATTAGAACATTATATATAACCGTGGAATATTGTCAGTTTTTCTATATTTCCTGATAGTATCCCTGTATTTAGTAGATAACAACCAGAGTTGAATATGACATCATTATAAGGCTGATAAAGTCAAACTATGTAGATAGCTGTGGGGCTATAAAGTGATCCAAAATATCTAGGCCTGAGGCACAACTTTTTGTGAGAAGCTTCCAATTTAACCTAATATATCTCTTTCCCATTTTTGCTGCAGTTGGGTAGATAAAACCTTACCATGCCTGTTTTTGTGAATAAGGAATGTTTTGTGGTGCTAGGGAATACATATTACAGACACTCCATGGAGTTCGATCTCTTGTAGAGTTTATGATTATCTGGCTTAAGTATGTTAACGAGAGAAAATTGATGTCAAGAAGCAGAGAAGTGTGTGTGTGTAAAATAAATAAATCTATCTATCTATCTCAAGAACTTCCGGTTGCCTAAAATATATTTTATAGTGAGTTAAGTGATTAAGTTTCCCTTGTGACAAAATCAGTTATAGTTTTATTTAATTTAATGCTTCCATAGTTATATATGAAATTGCCTTTGGTGGTGGTAGAGTTATATTCTTGATTTTGGGATGTAGGTGGCCGTTAAGGCTTTTTTTGCAGCTTGGATAAGCCATTTCGACCCACTTATGTTAGAGCCATTATTCACTAATAAAGTTCCTAATGCCGTTTTCATCTGACTTACCAAAAACTTTTTGAATTTAAAATACTTCTTTTATAAGACCCCATTAGATCAGCTCACTCAATATTCATTTTTGCAAATGATTGGATTGGCTTTGTCCATGACCCAACTTGCAAAACCTTGTATTTCACTGATAACACCTAATTCTAGGAGGAAGGCATGGTTCTTACCGAATTTCTTTATCAGTTTGCATATATGCATTTGTAAATACCATGACAAAACAAAACTGAAAATAATGGTCAGCATATATAGGTCAACGTTCTTCTGAGTGAACAAAATGTTGAAAAAAACTGCAGTAGAAAAATATCACTTACTTTCTCTCTTGCTCTCCCAGCTAACAAGTCAAATAACCAAACACATTTTGTATTCCAATTCTGAACAAAAGACCACATCCCCATAGGCAACAAAACTTTTGCTAAGCTTCAAATTGAAGGATAATTATTTCAAAGTGTTGGAATCCCTTTAAATTCAGCAACTCCATTCGTTAAAATCTCTTACAAATCTCACAAACTGTCTGTGGTCCACTCACTGTTGAAAAAAAAAAAAGTAGAAAGAAACTTTTGGATGGATTGCCTGATAAATATTACCACAACAAAGAGGCTGAACAAAATGTCCCAGTCTGTGTCATACAGAATGAGTTTTAACACTGCTCGACAAACCTGTGAAGTATTAGAGGGGACAATTAACAAATTTCGTTAATAATGCAAGTCAAATCTTATCCAAGGAAAGAGGGAAATATTTGTTGCAAACAGTGAAATTGATTAAACCTCCAAAGCACATTTGCATAACAAAAAGTGCCTTTCTTCACTTTGTGCATTTATTTTTTATTAAGATACAGTAATATATGCAGTGCTGTAAAAAACAAACAGCATTAGTACAAAAAGTAGTAAACCTGGAAAAAAAGGAGCGCTGTGAAAAACACTGTGGGCAAACATGATCTACCCCATTGCACTTACTCCCTTTGGGGGTCTTCACATGTCCAAAACCAATTACTATAATCTGAGTATGTGTTACCCCCTCAAAATAATTAGCAATTGTTACACTGTAGCACAACAATAAAACAAGGTTAAGGGTTAAGCGTAAGCATCAAAAAGGCTGATTGACAGAAATTTTTTATTTTTTTTTATTTCAATGTAAGCTTACTGTAAGAACATGCAATGTTCAGATCATTCATTAATATTATTACTTGTAGCTTTAAAATGATACCATATTAATAAGCTTTGAGGTGGTCATTTGTTTGGGAATGGAGAATTATAAAAAATATTATAAGACCCACATTTTAAATTGAAAAGTAACAACTTCCAATTTTCTATATCTCTATGTGAATGGTCTACAATCTGGTTCATCTCTCAGGGTGTTTACTGAAATAAAAAAAATCCCTTTGCAGATGCTCAATTAAATCCCTTTCATAGGAAGTATAAAAACAGTATTCTCACTCTAATGTTTAATTCATAGGATATTGCATCTATCTAAAAAAAAGGTTGACACATAACCAGAGAATAAAAAAAAAAGAAAAAAGTATTATCTGGATTTTAAATTAA